>CP139507.1:49337813-49937813 GCA_021014915.2 Artemisia tridentata subsp. tridentata
ACCCTGTCCCATGGTATTTGAGGAAAAAAAATTTTGGGTTATTTAGGGTGAACACATATGTACCTTTTGGGTATTCAAAGATTTATCCCATTCTGAAATATATAGACAGGGAAAAATTCGAGAAAGAACTACTCGTATCAAATGGTAAAAAGCTGTTTGAAAAACTTTATCAAATAGTAAAAAGCTTTTCTAAAACTATGCATTGCGGATGCTCATCTGACCAAGTGTACGTCTTACTTTTTTTTATGGGACATTATAGCCTAACACTGTACGTCTTACCCCCTTGTAGGGGGTGTTTCAATTATTGGGTGCTGCCGCCGCTTGTAATGTCTGTTTTATGAATTTTACAATTTGACCAAAATAAGGGGGCCCCACCGGTGTTACCATAGTATAACCCTTTTTTATATATAACTTCTAAAGGCTCTCGATTCCTAAGGTGTTATAGCATAGTTCCAACTCTGGGTATTATATTGTATCTAGCTACCTTCTTTATATAGTTTTAACGCTTTATTGTGCAAAACATTTCTTAAATTTTTGTGTTTACGCTATTTTTGCAGAGGAATGGACTCTAAACTGGATCTGGGAAAAGGAATCGAAGAGAAAACTTCTGAGCGGATTCAAAGGATCCTAGATGGTCAAAGAAGCGAACAGAATCATCCCAATCAACATTCACAATCTATCTGCAGAGTTCCCCGCGACATTTTTATTCTTAGTGGACCTAATTTTGAAAAAACTATCGGAATTGGACCACTTAATAAATATAGAAGGCCGGATGCTGGAGATGTCAAAATCAGGTACATGCTTGATTTATTTAAAAGTTTAGGATTTCCACTGGATGACATCAGAAATGAATGTGCGCACCGGGTGTGCTCTAAATTCAATCAAATCACGGCATGTTATGGGCCGCACCATCTAAATTCAATCAATTCAGAAATGGACTCTAGTGAGATGTGTATGATCATAGTCGTTGATACTTGTTACATACTCTCACTCGTTTACAAGTGGTCAAACTACAATCACAGAAATACTGACAAGTTCCTGGGCAGCTTCCAAACGAAGCGTGACCTGATCGTTGTAGACAACCAGATCCCTTTTTTTGTTCTTCAAGACATCTTTGAATGCACCATTTTGAAACATGATCCAACAGCGTCCCTTGTTGAACTTGTCCTTTCTTATTTAAAAGACATCAACCCCTTTGGGGCAAACTCAATATCTGGCCGCCATGGTACTCATGGTACAGATTATAAACATATCCTTGACCTTCTCTACAAAACTTATCAGCCTCCAGATGCCCGTTCATCAGATAGATTATCCACTATGACAGCAACCTACTCAGCTGTACAATTGGCAAAGGCCGGGGTGAAATTTGAGCCTGCTAAAAATGAAATGACCATAAAATTCAAATCATCTTGGGGTAACGCGACTTTGACTATGCCAGCAATGCGTATAGATGAATCTACTGGGCCAGTTTTGTGGAACCTCACTACCTACGAGCGTCGCTTTCCAGAAGTTGGTAGTTACATTGCATCATATAATTTCGCTATCATGATGCTAGTCAACACGAAAGAAGATCTTCTCAAGTTAGGAGAATCAAAAATCGTTAGAAATCTTACTGGTCATCAGTATATCATGGATTTGATCCACAATTTATGCAAAGGAGTTGCTCTTACGGAGTTCTCATATGCCAAAGAGTGGCGAAAAATGGATGACTACTGCAACAGCTTTCTAGGGTATACTAGGCGTACCTACTTCAGCGGAGCATGGACTTACATAGCATCGGTTTCTGCATTAATCCTCTTCGCTCTTACCATGATTCAGACTTACTGCGATATTCGTGGTCTCTAATGAAATATATAATTTCTCGGCTTGCTTTGTTTTATTATACCTTATGTCTTTGATGAATAAATCATTTTATGTATGTCTTCCTTGGAATAAAACACTTTCTTTTGTCGAGTACATGTATTTGGTCAATTTTAGGTTCAGTTCATATCTGTATCACTAAATTTGCCTGTGTTAAGTTTCTTTCTTTTTGTTTGCATCCATTAGTTGTTTGAGGTATTCATACGCCAAAAATTTATGTTATTACATATCTTTATTCTGGTTCATATCTGTATCACTAAATCAGAAATGAACAGAATTAATCGCGTCCATCTCTTAGGTTATCCGCATATATGACGACGACTAATAGTTTCCGATAAATATCATTTTTGGGATTTCAAAGTAAGGTGTGACTGCGAAGCTCCATGTTAGGTGTTTTTGTGAAGCCTTAATTTATTTTTATTATTATTTTTTTTATTATTTTTTTTTTTTTTTTTTTTTTTTTATTTTTTTTTATTATTATTATTATTTTTTTTTTTATTATATAATCAATTTATTAGAAACAAGTAGGATTTACAAGAAGTTAGTAGGGAGCCGAGATATTATTATTATTATTATTATTAATTGCACAAAAGTGTAGCTTAATTTTGCATTTTTCTCTTTTTAGCATTTAGCGTACAGTCTCGTGTATTTATTTATAAACACAATAACTCTGTGTTTTTATTTTCATATTTATAACCCTTGGCATAAAGTATAGGAGCACACGGTTTACAGGGTATTTGTTTATTTTTTAAAGTTACCAAAAAATATAAGATCTTGTAAGTTTACACTTAACTCTATATAATTTATTTAAAATTCAACCATTAAAGTTGTATTAATTATTCCTTTTTTTAGTTTTTGTTTTCTCAAATTTGACACTTATATTTTTATGTTTTTCTTCTCTAAATTTATCTAAGTTGGACCAAATTTTTTCAATTTTAACTTTTAATTGGCCAATAATAATTTTCGATTTTGTCACATGTCAAAATAGAGAAACAAGGCCTAGTTTTGTTCTCAATAAGATTGCTTTAGCAAAATACTTTCGAAATAATGTAATTCTTTAAAGATATAAAAATATAAAAGATTTTATTTAAATAAATAATTAAACCTGATAAAAAAAAAGATTTAGAATACAAATTACAAAATTATTTTCTTTATTTTTGTCGACGCCTAAAATAAACTAGCAATACAGAAATCGGTTCAGTTTCAGATGGTTTACTACCCTTCAAGATGTTTAATTGGGCTAAGAGGTAAATACTTACATAGTCACATGGATCATATTACTAACGGCTGGACAAAAACATGGACTGACATACACTAATTGGGCCATTGAGAAGCTAATTTACTATTTTACAACAAAACAACTTATTGCCTTCAAATTTTTATCAACGGAAAGATGTGCTGCGAACCGCCGCGTTGCGGCGGAGCAGCGATACATAGCAACACATATATAAAATACTGCAATAAAAAGTAACAGTAGTCTAGCGTTATATTACAGGCGATAGTAGTTTAGATGTTGTTTAGAAGCATACAAAAGTTAAGATGTTATTAAAGTACAGTACATGGATTTTTAGTCATTTACGGACAGTTGGTTTTGGTTTTTTTGCTGCGGCGCTTGTTTCTTCTGGCTTGTTATCTGTTAAGATTTTCCTTCGAGCAGATGTCCTGAGAACTTCTGTCTTTGGTGGCTGCCCTTGGAAATGGCTGGTAGCTTCTATTGTAGTAGGAGTGCTTGTTTGTAAAATTGCAGGTGAAGCAGGAGTAACCGGAGGTTCAGAAGTAGTACCTGACAGAGTTCAGTTAGTTATCATGCGAAAAAAAGTTACCGAGTGCATGAAACAGACAACAGCTTGTGAAATTACAACCTTCGTCAGTTGGTGATTGAGCTTCAGCTTCTGTTAGCAAGGGAATGTTTTGTTCAGTTGGTGGTAGCAGATGCGGACCAGTTTCCATAACGCTGTCAAGCACATAACTCTGATATTGTTTTGTAGAATCTGGCGAGAAGTGCAGCTGAAACAAATGTGTGGTTCCTTCGAGGGCTGTTAAATGTGGCGGGACTGTGTATGGATCGGTGTAGCCTTCTTCTGAGACAACTTTGTTGACTTCTGTGACTATTGAATGCACCTCATTACTGAAGCATGTTAACGTCAAAATTCCAGTGCTGTCGGAAATCAGCAGTCTAAAGGAATAACTGCATAGGTAATAATAATAGGTGAGTTTATCAGACAATATTAAGAGGGTTTTTTTTTGTCGCTTATAAACTGTGTTGGGTTATTTGCACCTGTAATCATTTGGCTGTGTTGGAGCTGGTGCCTCACATTGTGAATGTGGGCGGTCGTCATAGATTTTCCGCCTACAGTCATGGCATTTGCGGTAGAACCATGGTATGTCAACAACGACTTCTTCAATTCTTGCAACAACTGTGAACCTAACATTCTGTAACAGGTAGTTACATATTAAAATAGGTACATGGCAAATACAAAGATAGTAGTTGCAAGTTTGATAGAAGTAGTTACTGTTTGATTTCTTGGATCTTCCCGGAGAAGCTCGTCTATTGTAACTCTGTTTCTTTTCTTTTCATCTTCTATGTTATCGTAGCTGTATGTGCGCACATTCTGTATGACCGGTGGCGGGAGCAGCTGTTCGTACCTGTAAGGATATTTTAACTTAGTTTGGTGCTAAAAAAATTAGGTGAATGTGTTATAAGAGAAGGAGAGTAACTGACATGCTTAGTATGTAATCTGTTTCAGGAATAGGAGGGTTGAAATAGTAGTAAGTTGCGGGTGTGCTTGATAGCTGCAAACCTGTATTTGTTTGTGGCTTTGTTAGAATCTATTATCTTAATAATTTGCAATGTGGGTCTGTGGAACCGGCGGTACCTTTGTATGTCTTAACCCAGCATGAAGTGACAGCCATAACGGTTGGTTTAGGTTCTTTTTCATAGGCACTGATGCTAAATTCGTGAGCTCTCTCATTCCAAAGAGTGAATCTAACAGTGTCTCCTCTGCATATGGGAAAATATGTTAGCGAGGTGTTATTTAGAATGGTTGTCATTAAAAAAATAGTACGTATAAACGGCTGTTATTCAAAAAATAGTTCATATGATTAACTTACTCTAGGTTACGGAGCATGATGTCTCTCCAGACAGTTTGTTTTGTGCTGGGTGCCTTTGGTTCACGGATACCACCAACAGAAAGGACACATGCTATGTAATCTGCAGTGACATAATGTGCAGTTATAGTATTTTGTATTGTATGAGTGTTATTAATAGTAATCTGTACCTGTTAGTATGACATTGTTTTTGTCTGCACGCTCATGTAGCTGAGTGTATGTGGCAAAGTTGAAATGATGTAGTGGAAAGGTGGTTCCAGTATACGGCTGAACATTGGTGAGCCGTCCTAATATCAAAGTGAAGTGATTAGGTAATGTCTGCATCCATTTTTTGGTGTCTAGAAGACCATATCCTGTGATTGTGTATGCAGCATTGACTTGAAGGATGTTATCAAATCTTGTTTTTTCGCGGCCTTCCGCGTTTGCCTGTATGGCGCCACCCTATAATATGAAGGAGAAAGACAAATATTAGGAATCGGAAATTTAATGCATATTAAAAGGCATGATATAGAGTAATGCAACCTGCTGATCAAGTAATATAACGTTCAAAGTTGGTTGTTTAATCCCTCTGGTATCTGTAATTGTCCATTTGCGATATACTTTGACGCATATTGCTTTTGCTATGTCTGATGGTTTGAGATTAGCAACTCCAACGATTTCAAGATCTGTTGCTGGTTGTTTTCCTGCAGACCTTGTTATTGTTGGCACTGAAGTATCATGCGACATTTTCCTGTATTATAATGATGGAGTGATAGGTGAGATCATATTAAAATAGGTGTAGTAGGTAAGAAAAGGTAGCTGTCAGAAAAAAAACATTGGCAATAAACTGTATGCAAGAAAGCAACATATGAGAGGAGGTATTAGCAAGAGTCAGTCTAGTATACATTTACCTTCGTTCGAAAAATGTATCGGTATTACATGGGAAGAAATATATGGTTGTGGTCTTCGTAAACTACATGCGAAAGATGTGTCTGAAGGTATCCATTCTTAGAACATCATAAAAGGGTGGGCCTATTCTCTTGTCTATAGGACTGTAGATGTAACTGGCAAATCAGACGTAGCCAAATCTGTGTCTGATTTCTCATCAGTATAAGCATGACGTTGAAATGTGTGTGACCCTATATGGGTTCATTGAGGTAGCCTTTTGACAGTACGTAACAAAATCTGTCACAATATAGCTTACTGAGGTAGCCTTTTGACAGCACGTAAAGGTAGCCTTTTGACAGTACGTAACAAAATCTGTCACAATATAGCTTACTGAGGTAGCCTTTTGACAGTACGTAACAAAATCTGTCACAAAATAGCTAAGATAGATATAATCTGCAAGGGTTAAAATAAGAGATAAGAGTGTATATAGGTGTAGTCACCTGGCCTTTGAATGTGTGCAACCCTATATGGGTTCATTGAGGTAGCCTTTTGACAGTAGCTAACAAAATCTGTCACAATATAATTAACATACATACAATCTGCAAGGGTTAAAATAAGATGATATGTGAGTTGAGTCTGCAAAAACAGAACTGACTGTATACATGTTTGCTTACCTGTGGTTTACCAATATATTACCGTGTGCAAGCGGTTGCATCAGAAAGATAAGGGGATCAGATGTGACAGTATCTGTTTATTAGATTCTGTGTGGGTTAACTGGTTGGTGTGTTGTTAAGTGGATACAAAAGAAGTCTTTGTAGGTATGGTTTCTTTTCCTGTCTATAGGACTGGACATACAATTGGTAAATCAAATGTAGCAAAGTCTGTGCCTGATTTTTTGTTACAGTGAACTGGTGTTTTGGCAGCAGGTAACAAAATATGTAAGAATATCAATGGGACTCTATATGTGTTTAGTTACCTGTGGTAATCAGTAATAGGCGAACGAAAGAAAACATCTAAAAGTATAACTGATCCTATATGGGTTTACTGACATGTGCAATAGGATCAGGAAGCAATATATGTTTATTGGATCCTAGGTGGGTTCATTGTGCATTTTTTTTCAAGTAAGTAATAAGGGAGAAAATTTGTAAAAATACAGGTAAGAAATATAGCAACACAATAGATGTTACATGTAACAAACAGCAACATAATAGACAGTAGATGGTCCTAGTAATGTGCTAATCAGTAATAGGGTAAGCAAAGAAAACATGTAAAAATACAACTGATCTTATATTTCTTCGACAGAAAGTTATTGTTTGGTTCATGGCTATACAACGTCTAAGTATTAGAATAATATATTTTGTTTGCTGTATCTGTAGTTGAGTGATATGCATAGACACTAACACAGGAATGTGAAAGAATATGTGCAATGTGTTTGTTATGAATAAGACCTGGGTTCTGATAATGGTTTCTAAAAAGTCCCTGTAGACGATATTTTTTGTTGTATTCGGTGGTCTGTTGAGCTGATCTTTGATGAGGATTTTTAGGCCGTCAGGAGATGTGGCTCTTGAAAGTGCAACGTATAACTGGCCATGCCCAAAAACCGGTTCTGGTAAGTACACACCGATTTTGTTGAGTGACTGCCCTTGGCTTTTGTTGATGGTCATTGCGTAGCACACTTTGACTGGGAACTGCTTTCTTTTGAATATAAATGGCAGATGTTCGTCTCTGTTGAACAGGAGAATTCGAGGAAGAAATACTTTTTGTAATATGCGAGTACCGGTAACAATTCTGACTTCGATTACTTTAGCAAGCATCTGTGTTACGATCATGCGTGTTCCATTACAAAGACCTCCAGTTAAATTCAAGTTTCTTAGCAACATAACAGGGGCACCTATTTTGAGTTCAAGCTTATGTGGCGGAATTCCTGTGAATGATAGCGTGTTAAAGTACTCTGCTGGATATAGCAATTCTGTGGCTCCTCCGTCATTTCCGCGTGGTATAGCTTCATCGTTACTTGTATATACATGGCTGGGAGCACATAACATTTGCAGGATATCTGAGTTGATAGTGTCAGCGACATCATTTTTTGGACAAACAATTGCTCTTTCTTGCAATGATTCAGCACTTGGTGATTGAAGAATGGTGTCAGGATATATGAATCGTATAAGTTGCATCCTTGCGTCATCACTATCTGGAATACAATACATATCGGGTATATGTATCCATGAGGTATCTTGGGGATCTGATTGATCTGGTTCACCAATAACACCATTCCCTATGTTGACTAACCATTCAGAAAATGCTGCAGTTGCGGCCAATTGATGGGAAGGTGTGTCTGTTCTTTTCAGGCGCATATTTTCAGTCAACAGATGGACTCTGAAATGTTTCCACAGATATGATTCAGTGATAGATGAGGAAATAATTTGATGTTTTGTACCTTTTTTCTTTACTGGTAAAGTTTGCCTGAAATCTCCACCGAGGATCACTGATTTATTGCCAAAAAGAGCTGTTGGTGTATCCAATAGATCTCGCAAGGTCCGGTCAAGGGCCTCAAAACATTTGCGATCATTCATAGGCGCCTCGTCCCAAATTATCAAATCTGTTTGTATCAGTAACTCAGCCAGCTGAGTATGTTTTTTAATAGTGCACATAGACTCGTTCGTCACATCTAGTGGTAATTTAAATCTTGAATGAGCAGTGCGCCCTGACGGTAACAACAATGAAGCAATTCCGGAAGAAGCCACTGCAAGAACTATCTTTCGCTCTGCTCGTAGGGTGTAGATTATGCTTTTCCATACAAAAGTCTTTCCAGTGCCACCATAACCATATACGAAAATTAGCTTTTGGCTGTTATTTCTTACACCTTCGAGAATAGCATCAAACAGCTGGCGTTGCTGAGTATTGAGGTTTGGCACCAAACGATCTCTTTCAGCAGCCATAGCTTCTGTATCATAGCTTCGCTCTTCCATAACTGTTCTGTTTCGCAGAATCTGTAGCAAGCGCCGTGCAGGTAGGTGGATACCAAAATCTGTAACCGATTTGCCGTGAGACCTAAGAATAGGTTCGAGCTCGTAGAGGACACCATTTTGCAGTTCTTCATCAGTGAAGGTAATTCGTGGCATTTGGAACAGGTGTGATAAGATTGCAGGTATATCATCACTCATAAGCTTCCAGTGCTTATTCCAAAGAGAGACTGGATTAGTAACATCACAGAAGATAAGAATTTGACAAAACAGCTGGCGTATCTCTGCTGCTGTAGCTGTTAAGGCTGCTTCTGTAAGAGCAACCGACCATTCGCCGTCATCTGCTAATAAACCCATTGCTTCACACGCTGATCTATTACTTGGATAAAGGCGGCCTTCGACTGTACGTATGGCAGAGAATGATGCACAGCCCTTCTGGTGGCAAAGTAAAAGCCTTTGGTAATATAAATCGCCAGCGCTAGGATGTATGTATGCTAACCTACCAATTGAAGGCTTGTTAAGGTTTCGTCTAGGTGACCAAAACTTTTGAGCAAGATTCCAAACGAATTCAGAAGGAAATTCTAGATACGTTAGATGGTGACCGAGTGTAGACCGAGAATTAAAGTCTAACCACTGTGTTAGGGTGGTTTTCTTGTTGCTTGGATTTTCAGCAACAGACTCTAGATTTTCATTTGCTCTGAAAGTTACCCGCTGCATATTTTGAAGATGAACAGCTAGTATTTGGACAGGCGGATCTCTGTAGTGAATATCGAATCCTAGCAATCGCCAACAGGCTTCGTGTGGACCAATGTATCTTGCATCTAGATAATTGCTTATCTCATCAAATCTAATTGCAGGTGGCTGGCTTGTTGAAGGCGTGGTTCTAGTGGATCTTGTTATCTGCGTGACAACTCGGTCTGTGCCTTTTGAAATATACTTGAATAAATATTTAATCAACGTTGTCTGCTCACAATATTCTACATTGATGTGTGCATAAAACCTGGTAAGAAGCATCATGTTATATGGCACGACATAGCTATTATCCAAGTCGACATTTTGGACAGTAGCAATGTCTCCCGAAGGCCGCCTGCGATAATGTACATAGCCGTTTTTGTCAATAGAAGTAGCATCAGCATACGGTTTAGGAAATCCTTTTGTGCACGAATCAGTTGCCTTCATACATGGCGCTGATCTATTTGCGATGCCACATGGACCATGCATCATAAATTCGGTCACTATTCGATAACCTTCTGGGTCAACGTGTCTACCAGGTAATTCAGCCGATATATATCGGTCGATATCTGCATGTGAGCGGATTCTTGAAGCTTCTTTTATCCACAACAACAAATGACAATGTGGCAGCCCACGCTTCTGAAATTCAACCGTGTACAAAACTGAAAAGTTAAACAAAAAAATAGGGTCAGATACAATGTACAGGGCTGATGTATAGCTACATACTAATAAAAACTGAAACTTACTCGCTGCAACTGGTCCAAATGGTCTCCCGTCACGGAGATATGCAATCAGTAGATGAATTTTCTGTTCGAAAACTCGATCGACAACATCTGGCCTATCAGCAACATTAACATGCGGAAACTGCTCCATATATTCTGTAATTTCTGGCCATTTGACATTGCATGTAAATGTGATGAAGAAAGATGGGCTTCCATAAACTCGGCAAATTGCGAGTGCATCAAGATAGTGGCTGTACATATAGCGTGGCCCACCGACGAATGATGAAGGAAGGATTGTCCGCATCCCTACATCCGAACCATTCCGATCACCGCGTGCAATCGCATCATAGACTCCTGAAAGGTAATCGTTTCTGATATCATTCTGGTGGTCACGAATGTAATCTAACCGATACTGCTCCACACTACAATAAGCTGTGACTACATACTGCTGAAAGAGCCTTCCGGACCGTGTCAGTAGGCTATATTCTTGAAAGCGATCATGCAATTGGTATGCGTAGTACATCTTCATTGACATCTTTTTTGTTTGGTCCACTGCTTGAGTATCCGGGTTCCATAAACGTAGGCCAAGGTGGAAACCATCTTCACCGAAAACGAAAATTAGAGGAAACTGGAATGACATATAGCAGGGATGCAATTTGCTAACTCTTTGTGGTTGGCTTGAGCGTTGCTGAATAATGATATCAAACTCAGTACCTGTATCAGGACCTCCTTCATAAACAATAGCTCCAATTGAATCGCCAGAAGGCAGCTCATGCTGTCGCGAACCTTTGACTGCAAATAAGCGTATCTTGAAATCAGGAATGGGTTCAGCATTCAGTAGGTTTCTTGCCGTCCTAAATAACCGAACCAACTCATTGTGCTGATCCAGGACGTGAATCAACCCATTTACAATTTCTGCCCTTAAATTTTGACCGGCATCTTCAAAATGGATCAAACGATTCTGAATTTCATTTTGTGTATCATAGATGTATAACTGCAAGAAACGTGGATCAGTTTCTTCAGCCGGACAAAGAGAACCTATCCAATGATAAATCTGGCCTGATATTTTGAACACATACGGGCCACGACCTCTGTTTACCGATTCATCAGTTTGAACTCCTAACGAAGTCATAGCAAACATCGAGTTATAAGCTCTGACATTCTCCATGAAATGGCGGTCTGTGAACAATTGCTTCATATATGCAGGGTATTCGGATTGATGTCTCAAAACTACTTGACCACCCATGCAACATCTGTGATAGGTAGGGGATGCACGGCTTCCATGTTTGATCCTTTCTTCAAACCAAAAAAGCGCTTTGCAATGATGACAGACCCTGTTACATGGCCCTAAAGACACATATGCATCTGGTGGTCCTGTAAAGGCATAAAAAAAAAGAAAACCCTATATAAAAATGAAGGTTAAAAGGAATAAAACAAAGACAAAATAACATGCCATATAGCAAGGAAACACAATTAATAGTACCTGCACGCTGGCGGTTAATACCAGTTCTTTGTGTTCTTGCTGCTCGCCTAGCGGTCGATATAGGATTTGTAACCATTTGAGAACTGTCAGGACCAATAGAGGACGGACTTTGAAAGTGCGGATTATAGTTAGAAGATGCAGCAGGAGGAGGGGGGGCAGGGTCAACTGCAAAAAGAACAACAAATGTTATTCACAGACAAAAGTTTCATATAGCAATAAAACATAATTAATACTACCTGTGTGTTGGCGACTAACGGTAGCTCTTTGTATTCTTATTGCTCGCCTAGTACTTGATACAGGAATTGTAGATGTTTGAGAAGTCTCAGCAGCAGCAGAGGGCATATTTTGAAAGTGCGTATTATAGGCAGAAGATGTAGCAGCAGTAGGTTCAGGTTCAACTGTGAAGGCAAACAGCTAAAGTTAGACAGAGGAAGGAAAGCCAAAAGCAAAAAAAAAAGAGTGTTAAAAGCAATAGAATACAGATATATACAAATGACAATAAGAAAATGTACAGCACCGGTTGTTGCCGACGGTGATACATCATCTACCTTCTGTTTTCCTTTTCCAGCAACAGCCGTTCGATCTGAGACACTACATCGATAACCTTCATGGCGTTCATTAATTGATATACCATTAGAAAATCTGGCAGGAATTGTGGAAAGAACATCGTCGTTGGTATGATACAAAGAAGTGTCACTATCCATGAATTCAGCAATGTCACATGGAGGAATCATTATACTCTCACAAAACGAAGTTTGCATATCAACTGTTAGGAAGCCACCACCAGTATTAGAAACCGAACGCGGGCATATATCTGCTGACATATCTCGTATGGGAAAAAATGCGGCGTAAGCAAACATAGGCGACCGTTGAAAAATGAAACTGAAAAATAAAAGATACAGGACGTTACCAGAAGAGGCGGTGGTTTCCAAGTGCATCGAAACAGGCATACCAACATGATATGAAGCTGCAAATAACAAATGCAGGTAAATAATTATACAGGCAAACAAAACACAAATATAAAGAAACAACAATTAAAAAAAACACACAGTACCAGTTGCTGCTGACAGTGGGATACGTTCCATATTTTGTTTCCCTTTTCTGTCGGTAGTTGCAGACAGCGGAAAGGGACGGAGACAGTCCTGACGAAGTTCAGTAATCGATACACCATTCGAAGATTTTGTAGGCATGGCAGGGGCAGCATTGATAGCAACAGAGTTATGTTCCAAGGGATCGTTACAGCGTAAGGAATCGTCAACAGACATGAATTCAGCAAGATCACATGAAGGAAGCATTATACTTTCACAAACTGAAGTAGGCGTGTCAAACATAAGAAATCCGCCACCGTTATTAGCATGTAAATCAGCGGCCACATCTATAACACCATCAGGGAGCAGCCCCTCACCAAGATCACAGCCAACAGACCCGTTTCCTTCTAACGGTCGTTTACAACTATTTCTACGGACACCTTTACTCTTAGTCCTCATATTCAACAAATAACTATATTTTTTAGTTATGCGGCAAGGTTTTATTCCGATTTCTTAGGTTTTCACTCTGATGACAGCCACTCAACAAATAACTATATTTTTTAGTTATGGGCTAAAGTTTTATTCCGATTTCTTAGGTTTTAACTCTCATGACAAATTACATAAACAAATGACAAAGTGCTAAAATTAACTGATTTGCATAATTATACATGGCAAACGAAACAAAAGCATAGACTGCACAGATGTTCACAAATCAGCCGGTATAACTAAGCACAAACAACAACATACGAAAGACGACACAAATAATTACAACTACTTAACGGCGAGCGACACAGCCGACGGCAAATAAGTAAAAAAAAAAAAAGTAAAACAAACAAACAGATACACAAACCTAGCGATTACTGATCCGGCGCGACAACAATCCTGAAGCCCTCCAAAGCTGAACATCAAAAAGATAACCAAATAAATAAAGGGATAAGCCATGAACGTGTAGATCGCAAGAAGTAAATAGACAAACCACAGAAACCATAAACGTATCGACCTCCGGCAAAGGTAAATCACACCAGCAGCCGACGAAGCAGATCTACACAGGTACCAAGGAAAGCACAGTGAAGAGACACGTATAAATCTCCAGCGAATTCTATCGTTTGTTAGAAGCCGACTATGGCTAAAAGTAGCGAAGCGACAAACCAAAGGAGAAAACCGGGAGCCCAGAGCCCAAAACGGAGCCCAACACTGCTACGACGACTGTAGCAAAAGTTGACGCCAAATTATATATAAGATAATGGAAAAACTTCTAAGTTAGACTTTATTGTTTAACAGATGTAATAATTTCAATTTCCTAGAAGTGTATAATATACATAACAGAAAGCTATTAAGATATGGAGGGAGTAACTCTTATATTGAACGAAACAACCAACAAGTTAAACAGATTAAAAGAAGCAATCTCGATTCTTAGAACGAGCAGAGCGGCGGCTGCATCTAAGTTCATCGCTCCATTCACATTTTCCGCGTGATTTTATTTGTTGGTACTTGATAATTTTGAGGAGCTCTTAAGGAGAATACAATAGTAGCTGGTGACCTAGTGCTGTTATCGTTTTACTTGTATTAATTTCAGGTGTGAAATTTGTCTAACTACGTAACCTCTACAATCAAACCAAACAATGAGGTTGGTTTGTACTATTATTAATAAAATATACACATAATAATGCAAACAAAAAAGAGTTGACTCGTTGTGCCAACCATATTTTTGTATAATACATCACGTTTGACATAATTAATCTAATCATATCCCATCTCACTGATTGAGAAAACCATAGACATAATTATATTCGAGAGGTGATTAGTATTCACATTGCTTTGCAATTTTATATGCAGTATTAAACTGTCAATCATGAGTATCTTATTTGATAAAACTAAAACTTAATCAACACAACAATATACCTAGCTACTTGGAAAATAAACTTCAAGTGAACATTATATATATGTGTGTGATACTACATAGGCTAGCGGTAGTAGTGACCAACATCATCACTGTCAGCGTCATGTGAGCTTATCTCTTCGCAACCAACATTAACCACCAAAACATATCTCACTTTAATACATATATACCCTACAAAGACAAAAGTCACACACACAAACACAACTTACACAACTCGTTTGTCTGAACGACCGAGTTCTGTCAAAACAGCACGTAAAACGCGTCATAAGGGGTGAGGGTAATAAGGAAAGACGTGTCTTCGGAGTGCCACATAGGCATAGCACGCGTCTTCAACTTCTTATTACTACTAGTCTAATGAAAGTTCACAAGTACTAATCCCGATAGATGCAAATTTCTTGTGGGTTACTCACTCTAGTCATATAATCCACGATCGTTAAAATTATGTGAAGTTTATGGTTTACGCATCATGTCACTAATTAAATTGACTCGGGTGGGGTTTCTCTCGTAACAAAAAAAATAGTTAGTAGGAACCTAAGAGAATTGGAACTAACAGAAATTGTAGTGCTTTATCGATTGAATGTATGAGAAGACAGAGATGCACAAAAAAACCGGTTCATGAACCGAACCGGAAAGAAAAAAAACCGAAACCGGTTTTTCCAAAAAACCGGTTTAGGGAAAACCGAACCGCCGGTTTAGAAACCGATTTGCATTATTTGTTCTCAACTGGTTTGAGAACCGGTTTTGGGTAAAACCGGTTCTGGGTAAACCGGTTTAAACCGAACCGGTTCTTGATTTAAACCGGACATTTTCTCTCCCAAAACCGGTTTCAAACCGACCCGGTTTTACGTAAAATCGGTTTTTGACTATTTGACTAAAACCGAAACCGGTTTTTAAACCGGTTCGGTTTAAAAAAAACCGAAATGTGCACATCAATGAGAAGTAGAACTACTTCCATTGTCACCAAGCTGAAAGATTGAATCGACAAGTCACTCAAAACAGGTTTACAACAATGAATTAGCTGGTTCACCACATCTTACATGATAAGATCTTCCCCGTTTCAAGTTCCATTCGCAAGATCAAATTACATTTTAAAAACTGGTAAATCGAGATATAAAAACAAATACTCCGTACATAAGTATTTTAAACAGAACTAATGATTTATGACATGAATAAAATAGTGCATAGAAAAACATTATTTCCATGTCATGTGTTGGAAAATTGTCCACCAAAAACCAGATGACGTTAAAAAATTAAACGACAAGAAATAAATATATTAATGACAGTTGAAGCCGATGCACAAGCATCGCTGAACACCTTTGGGAACATTTTATATGTTAGTTGTTTTATTCATCCAATAGATTCAACTTACTAATTACTTATAGATTTCAAAACTCTAGTTCTATAATTAGTTAGATTTCTTCTTCTCTTAGAATAATGCATCTAGGTTCTATATGGTTGGCATTGATTTGCATGTTGAGTTTGTGACTACTAATTTATCACCAGTTTGCTGTATCCAAAATATAAGATTTTATATTTTAACACATACATTGAGAGGTCAATTCATATTTTAGAAAAAAGAAGAAGAAGAAGAAGAAGAAACAAACTCAAACACTACAATAAGTAAATTAATAATGTTCTATATTCTCATGATCTCATCAATGGCACACATTTTACTCTGTTAAATGGGGATATAATATAAGGCTTGTTCATTATTATCGATTTCTCTTGTTTCACTAGTGTTGTAGGCATTAACATAGTTCGACAATGAACCCATTGCAGTGAGCATTTTAGGCAAGAATGAACAGATGATATAAGGTATTAAGAAAAAGCAATGTATTAAGAAAAACCATAATAGTAGTAAGTATTGTAACTAGGTAACGTGATTAGACAATGGACCTATTAGAATGACCATTCTTAGCAAGAGTAGATGAACGGATATCAGAAGTAGCGAGATTTATAAATCCAAGTAGATTATCATTATCCATCATTATATGTAACTTGGAAAAAGTAACAGTTAACAATTTTAGCCCCCAAAGGCATGCATACACAACCAACAAACATAAAAACGTATATATTTGTGTCCATTTATACTTTCTTTCCGGTTTGAGCAACATTCCCATTTTCTTGCTCGATATTTTTTGAATGAATCATGTGTTAAGAAAATAATTATATGGATTTTCAGAATAAGTGGGGACATTGGAGTAAAAAAGATTCGGTGTGTATAGGCGTAGGGTGATAAAAATGGGAATTGGTTGATGTGACAGCAGATTTTGTCCGTTTGTCGACCCATCAAAACACCGAGAATATTGCTCTCATGCTCCTCTCTTCTTTTTTCTTCTTCGAATAATTCAATTTTTAGTTTTTAAATAAACTTCATTATTGAATAAATAAAACATAAATTAATATGATAATATCCTTCAACTATTTACCATCAAGTCTATAATAAAATTACAATGTAGCATCAAGAGTTGTCGTAATGAGTATTTGTATGTAATACCCCCAAATTTTAAACATAGCGGCGGAAGATTAATTTGGGTGTTACTGTGAGGATCAAAAACAAAATCATAGAAAAACAGCCTGAGACGGCATTTTTAATTTACATAGGTCCATAATACAAATTCAGTTACAAAGCGTTACATCAGAGTGCTAAGGTTTCTCCAAAGAAACATCAATTTAACTGAATTACAACTTTATTTTACACCATTTATTTAAGATAGGGTTCGCCTGCTCCATGCCTTGCCTTGCTCCTCTAGTTCCCTGAGATACATGCTTAAAAGTCAACATAATTTTGAGTGAAATCATGAAGTTTGTAATTTAAATATCAGTTCGATTCACAAGTAAGATTGTATTGAAGATACAATCAGTTTAAAAGTTGATATCGCAGTTCATATATTGCCCTAAGTCTCATGACACGCAAACGTTAACAAAGTACCGCGTAAACGGAGGTGTCCACCAAATTAATGATGAAAGTTTTGCCCTCGTGTAATAGGTGATTTGCCAATTCCTATTTCTCTCAAATATAATGCATCGCGACTAATACGACTAGCAAAAAGCATTTTGTCACAGTATTAGTGGGATAGGTCGTCAGCCTCTAATAGATCTATTCATTATATTCGCGTCCACCGCAGTGATTAATGGCTCATGATAAAAGGGACTTATGGCAATATGGTAACTTAGGCATATATCAAGTCAGGTAGCATACAGAAAAATACTTGTGATTTGTTTATAGCATGTATCCCCCTCACGGAGTTTAAAAAGTATAGAGAGTTTAAAAAGTGAGGCCATGACTCACCTTAAACGTTACTGGTGATGGTGAAAATAAACTCAGAGGTGATTATAACAACTTCGATATTGAACCTGGTAAATATATAAATAACTGAGAATTTGACTAATTTCTGGTGGTGTGTGTGTATGAATGGTGGATGATGATTAACAAATGATATACAACGATCTCGTTGAGAGTGAAGGTGTTATATGATTATTGTGCTCGTGCTCTCGTAAGATCATATCTTCAAAGAGTAAATGAATTTATATGAAATATTAACATGAAATATTTCTAACGCTATTAACTAATATGCAATTAGAATGCGAATATGCATATGAAGTAAAGATACGGTGCAAAAATGAAAAATAAGATAAGAATGACAAGTTATAACAGTTGGTCCTTGTTCTTTCCAGATTTTACATTTTCTACCCTAACCGTGGTTTGCGTTACGTCGTTAGTCCTTGTCCAGTCCATAGTCCAAAATAGTCCCATAATTGTCCATATGTCCATACAAAGATTGGGGTTCAATGGTATGTCAATTTAAGTCCTCTACAAACTGTTTTCACAGCTTCAGTCCCTAAGTTTCTCGGTTTGGCAGTTTTAGTCCTCTAACGTTAAATCGCGTTACATTTTTAGTCCACAAGTGTAAATAAGGTGGTAGAGAGGTAGGCGACTTTTTGTATGTTATATTTAAGTTTATTAAAGCTTATTTCACTAGCTTATTCGGTTGTTTGCTTATTTCTACTACTAATGGACCCTTAACGAGCCAAGATTACTAAGCCCATTAACCAAAGTTTAATCTTATTGTTTGAGGTAATTTGGTATGTCAAAATGTTTACCTTTGCGTTTTGTTTTTATACTGAAAAGTCTCTACAATTACTTCTTCTCATTTATTTGCACACAGCTTGATGGGTTTTAAAACTCACTCGCTATTTTTTAGTTGTTTTCGAAAGAGTGGTTTGGCGATTTACTTGGCTGTTTTAAAGGGTTATTTCTCGCTTGTTTTTACAAGGTTTTTAAATGAAGAGTGTAGTTAATTACGTGGTGTATTAGGTCGTGTAAAGAGAGGACATGGTCGTTAGGTTATATAGTAAGTTATGAAGCCATTTTGGAGACTTATTGTGACTGTTTTCATACGTATAAAATACTTAGCATGTTTTAGCTTTTACCCATTTTATTTATAGCGTGACCTTTAAGGTTTGCATGGAATGAATGTTTACATGTTCGAGTAAGATGATGCATGTAACTTAGTGAAGTGTCATTATGTTCGACCTAGTGAGAAACAGAATAATGCATGGCATGATATCTTGGTTGTGAAAGTGGGTTGTGAGGTGATTGCTAATTATTCACTAGGTAGGTTCGATAATACATATGATTCAAAATGGGTTGCTGTGGGTTTGATCCATATAAGAGTTATTCGTTTGAGTGGGGAAAACAATATAATGCATGGCGTGCTCATATGTTAAATGTGAGAAGAGTGTGCAAGTTGGCTGTTACGCTACCTAAAATGTAGGTTTACCATTTTCTTGAGTGGATTATTCACAACGACAAATGTAACTTAACTATATTACTTATTTAACGTTCGAATGAAGAAATAATGCATGCATGTGTGAGTGAGTACGTGAGATGTGTATTATAAAGAATGTGAGAAAACTTACTACACCTTTTGAAAAGGTGGTGGAGACCCAGTAGTAACCGGATGGAACACGAAGGGAAGACAACCCACTTGCTTCGAACTCTCTCAATCAAAACTAGTGAAGTTCTTTGTTGTGAAGGAGAAGATTTGGGTGAAGGTATGATGATAGTGAAATGGGTGGTGAAGGCAGTTGTATAGTTCGAATGAAACACAAGGATAGGCAGTGGACTCAAAGAGTTTTATAGGCCTTGACTTTACTGAGTTTGCTTCCAAAGTTCTCGACAGAAAGTTTCTTATGATATTTAAGGAATGTTTTGATTATGATAGAAAGTGATAGGTGTGTAGGGAAGAGAAAGAGATCGAATGAAGGGTTTTTATAGGCAAAATATCTTCACAATTGCATTGACTATTGACTCTATAATTGAAGACACTGTAACTATGGGACACTTGTGTGTTTCTATCCTAGTTTGAGTGTAGAATGTGTGTGGGTAGCTGGGAGTTTGGATTTTAGTTCTTGTAAGTTTCTTATATTCGGTTTTTAACAATTGTAAACACAAGGTTTGGACCTTCTAGATACAAATGGTGCGCTGAGGTTTAGTTCGCATTTGAAGGATTAGAATAAGTTAGAAATATGGTTGGAAGATCATAGGATCGAGTGGGATGCGAAGTGGTATTGTGTCGACTTTTATAAATATATGTATGGGTCGAGTATGGGACCACAAAATGAGGTTCATTATTATGCGAATGCTTGATATTCTTAGCTGGGTTTTTGTATCATAGTAGTTGGTTGGGTGGTGTATTTGAATGTGTAAAGATATGTGATAGTTAAGTTCGATATTAAAAATACGATCGGGTTGTTGGAAGGTATTGGTGATCGGGTGAAAGAAAGAAAGCAAGGAAAGAACTAAAAAGGGTGTGGTGATTGGGCTTTGTAATCCGATTGGGTTGAATGGATTTGATGGGCCGAACAGTAAAGCTTTGTTAGTTGCAATATAAGTTTATTCGGGAGTTTATTTAATTAAGTGTATTAGATTTTAGTTAAGTATATTTGGTGATATTAATTCTTGTTAAGTGTAGTGTATTAACTAGGTGAGTATGATTACTTGTCTTCGATCATAAAAATGTGTTGTTGCGTCGGAAATATTATCTCGAGTTTCGGTGTGTACAATATATACATATATATAATGCATCGGGATATTAATAACTAATAATAGAAAAGTCAAAATTTCTAGCAAAAATGGGCTTTAGTAACTGGTAATACGAGATCATCATTAATCATTAAGATTGATTACAAGGGTTTTTCGCAGGATCTTACAGTACTCCTCCCTCATTCGAATTCCGTCCCGGAATTCAAGTCTAAGATAGCTAATAAGAGTGGTTTACGGGAATAGGTGGGGATATTTTTCACGAATTTGGTCTTCGCGTTCCCATGTGTATGTTGGTCCTCTCTTAGAGTCCCATTTTACTTTTACAATAGGAATACGGCTTTGCTTGAGCTGCTTAACCTCTCTATCCATTATCTCTACGGGTTCCTCTGTGAATACAAGTTTGTCGTCCAGTTTAATCTCTTTCTGCGGAATGACAAGAGTCTCGTCCGATAGGCATTTCTTAAGTTGAGATACGTGGAATGTGGGGTGTACCCTACTGAGTTCTTCTGGAAGTTCTAATTTTTAGGCAACTGGGCCAATCCTCTCGAGGATTCTAAATGGTCCAATGTACCTTGGGTTGAGTTTTCCACGCTTTCCGAAGCGTATCATTCCCTTCCAGGGCGAAACTTTTAGCATAACTCTATCTCCGACTTCAAACTCCATGGGTTTCCTCCTCACGTCTGCATAACTCTTTTGTCTGTCACGAGCGGCTTGGAGACGATGTTTGATTTTGAATATTTTCTCTGTCGTGTCGTGGATTAGTTCTGGTCCGGTAAGCTGCCTGTCACCAACTTCCGTCCAGCAGATAGGTGATCTGCACTTTCTTCCGTAAAGTGCTTCGAAAGGTGCAGCCTTTAGGCTAGCTTGGTAACTATTGTTGTACGAGAATTCAACCAATGGTAAGTGTTTGTCCCAACCTTTTCCGAAGTCAATCACACATGCTCTAAGCATATCTTCCAAGGTTTGGATTGTCCTTTCACTTTGTCCATCAGTTTGAGGATGATAAGCGGTGCTCATGTCCAATTGAGTACCGAGGGCTTTCTGTAGGGATTGCCAAAATCCTGAAGTGAATCGGCTGTCTCTGTCTGAAATGATAGAGATCGGGACTCCATGTCGGATTATGATTTCTTTGAAGTATAACTGAGCGAGTGTGTCCAACTCGTCAGTTTCTTTGATAGGCAGAAAATGAGCTGATTTGGTCAAGCGGTCGACGATAACCCAAATGGTGTCATATCCGGTCGACGTTCTTGGTAACTTGGTAATAAAATCCATAGTGATTCTTTCCCATTTCCATACTGGTATCTCAGGTTGTACAAGTAGTCTAGATGGTTTCTGACTTTCGGCTTTGACCCTTGAACAAGTCAAACACTTCCCAACATATGTTGCAATGTCGGCTTTCATGTTTGGCCACCAGTAAAGTTGTTTGAGGTCTTGGTACATTTTGTTGGATCCGGGATGAATGGAATATTTAGACTTGTGGGATTCATGCATGATGAGATCTCGGATACCTCCATAGAGAGGAATCCAGCATCTTTTCTTGAAGCATAACATTCCATCGGATCTTCGTATGAACCCATTCTCGCTTTCTAGCATGCCCTTAATTTTCTCGTGAGCTCGATTTTCTTCCTGAAGAGCTTCCGATTGGGCTATGAGAATTTGAGATGGGAGTGGTGAATAAATTTTCATTTCTAATGATCGAACTCTAAGAGGTTTGATCCTCTCTTTTCTGCTCAATGCGTCAGCCACGACATTCGCTTTACCGGGGTGGTAGCGAATTTCACAATCGTAGTCATTGAGTAGTTCCAACCATCGACGCTGTCTCATGTTCAGCTCCTTCTGATCTAGTATGTGTTGAAGACTTTTGTGATCGGTGAATACCGTGCACTTTGTACCATAAAGATAATGTCTCCACATTTTAAGAGCGAATACTACTGCTCCTAATTCCAGATCATGAGTGGCATAGTTTTCCTCATTTTTCTTGAGTTGTCGAGAAGCGTAAGCGATGACTTTGTTCCTTTGCATTAGTACCGCACCTAAACCATGATGTGATGCATCACAATATACTACAAAGTCGTCGCTCCCGTCTGGTAGCGCTAGAATTGGTGCTTCAAAGAGTTTTTGTTTTAGGAGTTGAAATGCTGATTCTTGTTTTAGGAGTTTAACACCCCGAAATTTGGTTTGTGGCAGCGGAAAAGTAATTTGGGTGTTACGGTGAGGATCGAAGTTTAATTCTCAGGCAACGGCCCAAAAAGGGGCGTTTTGAAAGTTATATGTCATTCAAAATAATATCCTTGATACAAAGTGAAATATTTGGTTTGAAAATCCCATAAAAAGATGTGACAATTTTGAAAGAAGGACATATTTGATTTTACACCTTTTAAGTTATCAGAGTAAAAGATGCCCGCTCCGTGTCTTGTCCTGCTCCGTTAATTACCTGAGATAAACATGCTTAAAACGTCAACACAATGGTTGGTGAGTTCGTGGAGTTTGATAGAAAATATCTCTCTTTGAAAGGTGTATAGTGATAACAGTTTTTCATGAAGTAAATAAAGAGTTGCGTTGTATAAAATCCACAAGTGAATAATGTATGATCGTCAAAATCAGTAGTTTCATATTTTAAATGAAGTTGAGCTACGTTGTTATATGCTCGAAATGGGATGTTGAATCAGCTTTTAAATGTATCGATATACCAAGCATTTTGAGTTGTCTTGTGTAGAATTTTCAGTTAAATCACATATGATAACAATTAAAGTTCAAATACAAGATTTACAATCATATCATATAGTGGGAATAATAATCTAGAATCCGAAGTCTATCAGCATAAAGTGGTGGTCTTCTAAATACAGCTGTATCCTAGGATATATATGAAACATTCATATATTCATAAAGTTATATTGCCCTAAGTCTCATGACACGCAAAACGTTAACCATTTCCGTAAACCGGCGGGGTCCCACCAGGGTTACCTGATGGGGGATTTATGGCCCTCATGTGAATAGGTGACTTGCCAATTCCTATTTTTCTCAAATATAGTGCACCACGACTAATACGACTAACCATAAGGCATTCCGTAAGTATTAGTGGGGTAGGTCGTCAGCCTCCAACAGGTTTCGAAGCTGTTCACTATATTCGCGCTCACCGCAGTGATTAATGGCTCATGATCGAGGGACTTTATGGCAATAAAGGGGTACTTAGGCAATATAGGTCTCAGGGTTCATCAAGTATACGTATTCTGGTTTTTGGCAATTCTCTCCAGAAAATGTAGAATATCATAGTAAAGTTAACAGTTCATTCATTTGTTATATGAATACATACAGTGAGTTTCAGTATCATGTTACGTCAAGTAGTCCGAAGATGTTATGTTTCAAGTTCAGTGTTTAAGCTAATCAAACAATTTGCACATATAACGTACACGTATTCCTTTCAAGTACGATTCAAACATATAAAGCATAGTTGATAGTTTTGAGCAAATCATGAGAGTTTTCAAGTAATATAAAACAGTTAAAGCATGTATCTCCCCCAAAAGAATTATTAAAAACAAGTGTGAAAAGTAGGGGCCACGACTCACCTGGAGCGTATCCGGCAAGACGAAATTATAAGACCAAGTAAACGATCACGAAAACTTCTTCAATACTAGACCTGAATATAAGCGAAGTCTAAGATTCTAACTTACGACTAATAACGAATGTGGAAAGGATAAATCGTATAACTATTTGATCGGCGATGTGAGTGTGTGATATGCCTAAGATGCCTCAATATAATATATCTATAATATTATCTCGGTTCTTATCTCAAATGACCCAAAATATTATTTTTCCGACATATGCTGAAATAATATGCAAGTGAAATTGCTAATATTTCTAATAGCGAAGCTATAAATAATGCATAACTAAAAATGTAAAATGCATATGAAATGAAGGGTGTAAAATGAAAATAAACTAAGAATGTCAAGTGAAATTAAATAAGTCCTTGTTCTTTTCAGAGTTTGATGCGTGGTTTTGTAACCTTACAACAGGTTTTACCTCTCGAGGGATCTCAAGAGGCTTACAACCCCACCAGGCAGTGTACCTGACCGATGTAGTATAGTGTAGTGGTAAGTACGGGGGATTGATCGTTCTCCACAGGGAATAGTGTTCGTTAGGTGTGAAAGGCTACTCTAATTAGGTCTAAGGGTTGAGGAAGATTCTTTTTATGTTTTTATAGTTTTTATGAAAGCAAGTAAAATCTCGGGTTTGAAGGAGTGGGCGGAATTAGTTGCTAGTCAACTAACCCAAATTACTACAAATGCAATAAAGTAAATAACAAAAAATGAAAATGTGGTGAGAAACTTATGTGTAGAGAAATGTGTTTACTTAGATTTCCTTACTCCCTAGCTATCTTTTACCGGTTAATTAGTGTGTATTAGTCGCGTGGATGACGGGTGTATTCCTTAATACCATTCGTGGGGTGGCGTACTTACTTCCCCAAACTCTACAAGCTCCTACTTCACTCCTATGTCGAGCCGGCTAGGAAGCTCCTAACATGGGATCACTAGAATTCGCTTGTGCATTAAATACAACCATAAAAACCTTTAGTACGCGTTTGGTTCATGTTTCTTAAGACGTTCAAGCAAGTTACCGAATAGGAAGTTAGCCAGTTTTCTTAAGCCTAACATAGATAAACAATCATCCAATACAACTAACAACACACTAACAACCAATAATCAATAGCTAGGTTTCATTAGATCTAAGCAAACACAAGATAAAATTAGCCTAACATGTTAAACAAAAGACAAGCATAAGATAGAATCAAACAACACATAGACATATTGAATGATTAATTGATAACTTATCTTTCAATGAAACATGGAAGATCTCAAGGCTAAAAGCCCTGAAAAAGTAGCTAAAATCGTCTTAGGGTTTTATCCCAAAATTCCACACACTAAGCTCTCCCTTAATGACAAAAAATTAGAAAACTATATATAGATTTTTGGATCTGACGGCGTCACCTTATGCATTGTGACGCCGTCACCTCGCCGCTTTTAGGGTTCCCGGGTGACCTTCTTGACGCCGTCCCTCTTTAGCTCTTCAAAAATCCATTCTGGCCTATCAAGGCTTGACGCCGTCTAAACTTGAACGTGACGCCGTCCCCTTATGATTTAAGCCGTGACGCCCTTGATTTAGTTAAAGCGTGACGCCGTCTGAATTCTCATGCTAACTCACTGGCCCGTCATGAGTAAATTTCACATCCAACTTTTCTTGCCAAGGCATGACGCCGTCAAGAGATGATTCTGACGCCGTCAAAGGTAAAAATCAGCCGATTTTGAGACTTTGTCGTATTCTTCACTTTAATGCTCCAAAAACGTCCAAAATGCCTCCTTTTCCAGATTTCTCCTCAAAAGTACCTAAAATGACAAAAGGAACGATTTAGGGCAATATTTGATCAAATAAATACGATTTCGGGCTTAAATGACCCCTTAAAAGCGGTACACTTTTCGCCTCATCAAATACCCTTACACTTGAGATTTGCTTGTCCTCAAGCAAATGCGCTTTTATTCTAATCAAAATACAAGTTAGGGGTCATTTAATGCAAACATAAAAGTAATTACAACAAATAATCGTTCCACTTCAATCATAATAAGCACGGAGATTACATACTAGCACCTCACAAGTAGTGTTTAGATACTCACATCTCTCAAGTGTCATCAAAATAAATCTCATAAATGAAAACGGAAAATATCTCTCACTACCTGTCATAGCAAATAGATTACCATAGGCTTGGGAAAGGATCGAAAACCTCCTCCACTAGGCGTAAGCACCTAAGATAAACTATCAAAGAGGGCTTTTAAATGGGTTGTAACGTTAGGTGTAGGGAAAAGGAAAACACGGTTTTGTTGGATAAAGGATATTTTACTGGTGGCTAGTTAAAGATCTTGATCAATTACATGTACTATACAATGTTGCTAAGCCAAGACTAGACTCGATCTTAAGCTAGAAACGAAATAACAAAATAACAAAAACAAAAAACAAACATAAAATGAAACGGGATGGTAGTCCGTATGTTTTTTTTTTTCTATTTTTCATTTTCTCATTTTTTTGTGTTTTTCATGATTTTTTTTTTTTTTTTTTTTTTTTTTTTTTTGCATACACTTTTACCCTACCATCCAAAATAATACATCATAGGGGCGTTGCATTCCCCTTACACTTGAATTTTTACATAACTTTACAAATACTAATCTAATGACTCGAATTAAGATAATTGAAAAACTTGGAGTACTTTTAAAACATTTAGCACATATGGGGGTAATAAATGATGTTCTTCCCCATTACTCCATTATACTAGTACTTTACCCATGAGTCCCAATCGTCCCAAAACAATATGTACAAGGATATGACTCAACTTAGCAACCATGTAATCAACTAGATAATTAACTTGGGTTTAAACAAATGTTGTAACAATAATGCACTAAAAATGAGTGCATACAAGGTAGGCTAAGGCGATTTGGGTGTACATTTTAGTGGGGTGTAAACAAATTCTTCCTTTAAGTAAAATGCTTAAAGGTCGAAACGAAAAGATAGGCTCTGAGGGGTGTACTAGGGGTATCGTGTACTAAAAATGAGTACAACGCAAAGGGTGCGGGAGAATTACTTGACCAATGTAGCCAAAGTAATTATAACAAAAACACAGGTGTAAAACAATGGGTTAATCCTAATGCCTCTTATCATGTAGTAAATCTAACTACACGAATGTAGTCTCACTTGTGGCCTTGGAATGGTCCTAACGCAAGTTCTAGAATCTAAGTGCTACCGGTACACACATCATAGCATAAATGCTTTTCCTACCAATTCTAGGGGCGAACCTCACATATTTGGGGGTGGAAAATTTTTTAGTGGTACGGTTTTTGTGCTAGTCATATAACTCCTATCCGTGAGACGCTCATTAAGATCAAAGTTTCACTCCTATATGTTGTAAAAAATTTTAAATTTGGCACTAAAATTACCCTAACAGGTATTTCTCTCAGTTTTATTACACATCTACCATTAAACAAACAAAAATCAAGCGTAATTGTATTCTCTAAAATCGTACTTTTACCCCCCCTTACACTTAAGATGAACATTGTCCCCAATGTTCAAATAACAAGATGTAAAAGTAAAAAGTAAAAGAATGAAATCAAATACTCCCCTGATTCGTTCGGTGGATAGAGAAATTACACGGTTAAATCTTCCTCCAAAGAGAATGTTGAAGCTCCATGACTAATGCATCGCCATAAGCTTGATTCCATAAACATCTCTTTGTCCAAAATAACCTGTTGAACCTGAGAAAACAAACACGAAAACCTGCATAACATCGGCGGGATAAAATCTATATATAAGGATATAATGCTTGTGGAATGATAATTTTGCAGATTCCTGGAGATTATAAGTTGGAGATTTAAATAAAAACTTTTCTAAAAACAAAACTTTCAAAAATTTCTGGAAATTAAATCTGACGCCGTCAGGTTATAACCCCTGACGCCGTCAGAAATGACCTGACAAAAATTTTCATTTTAAGTTTCCGGAAAATTTCTGGAAAAACCTTTACCTTACTTCCTGGAAATCCTGCAAAACATCACTATGACTCGATACAAGCATTTGACTCAAACAAACACAAATATGTATGTTAATTTATTATTATTATGATTCATGTTAATTTGTGTTCTAATAAACCGATTTAGATTTCCCTTACACTTAACTTTTGCAAAATACCTTTATATGTAGTTAAGACGAAGTTAAAAACAACATAAAGCATTTTCACAAATTACTTTTGAACATGAATCAATACTAATAAAAATTACACACACATACGGAAACAAATAAAATCAAACAAACAAACACACAAAGCAAATAAAACAAATAAAGCTTGGGTTGCCTCCCAAGAAGCGCTTTTCTTTATTAACGAGTCTTGTAGCTAGACTCAAAGTCACGTACATTACGTGACTCCATCATCGGTCACGGTTCCTAGGCCATTCTCCTTCCCGGTTTTATATTCCGGTCCTAATTTCAAACAATCCTTGTAGAAACCGAATATCCTTTCCATAACATAGTCTACTCCTTTACTTCTATCCTCATCATTCCTATAGTAGACCGCTTGCTTGAGCTCCTTCTCAACATTTGACAAGTGTTGGAATTGTTCTATCTTGTATGGCATTTGGTAGCTTACTTCATCGGTCTCATCCTTAAATCTAACTATCCCTAAGGAGGGTTCATAAGTCATTCCAGAGACCTCAACAAATGGTTTTCCAAAAACCACTTGAGTTAAGGATGCATCGACTATTGGGCGGATATCTTCTACAATTACAAAGTCGGTGACATAGGTGAAGTTTCCTACATAAACCGGTAATCCCTTAACTCTTCCCGTGAAGTTACTCATCCAACCCTTGTCAGGGAACATCCTATACCCAAGTTGATTCTTCATTATCAAGTTGTAGTGGGCTCTAGTCATGATGTTTATGGGTGATCTAAGGTCGATGTAAGCTTTCCACACATGTAGATGTCCGATGTTGCATGGTATGTTGAGATTAGAAGGGTCGCCTATTTCAATGATTGGTCTACCTAGGAAGTATGGTGTCTCGAGGTCATCGAATAAGTTTGTATGATATGCGCGCTCTTCCTTAGTGGGTAGCCTATTGAAGTAGTCCTCATCATCATCTACTTCTTCAATCTCACTTGTCCTAACTTCCTTATCAACCTCGACTTTCTTATCCTCATCCTTAGGTTCACTATTATCCTCATTCCTATCAATTGGTTTAATAGTGACAATGTTGACAAAGTGGACGTGTTTGGATGAAGAGGGGTCTTTTATTTGGGGTCCGTTATTTGTGTTCCTAGCGTCCTTATGTGGAGGTGATAGCACGTGGTTATTGAGGGCTTTCAACAAATTGTCGATTTTGTTGGTCATCTCTGTTTGTTGTTGATTGAATTCGGATTCGAATCTAGCTATCCGAGCTTCTTGAGATGCCATAAATTGAGACATCAATCCTTCAAAGTTATTGGTACTACCATTGCCGGAAGGATTGTTGTTGAAAGTACGGTTCGAGTTGGAACCGCTTGATTGGAAACGATTAGGTGGGTTGGAAGAATTGGTTTGTTGTGAGTTTTGGTTTTGTTTCCACCTAAGGTTCGGGTGATTTTTCCATGAGGGATTGTATGAATCACCGTAATGGTTTGGCTCGGGTTTGAAAGTGTACCACTTGTCTCCCGCTCCGTCGGTACGCGAGGATGCGTAGTCCACAAAAGCTTGTTCGGGGAGTTCCATGCAATCACGAGTGTCGTGGGGACCACTACATAATTCACATGAAGAAGTGATTTTGTTCACTTGGCTTGAAGGTTTAGGAGCCTCGTAGGATTTCATGAGAAACTTGACTTGGTCTTCAAGTTCTATGATCCTACGGTCAGAAGTGCTTGAATTGTTCAAAGGCAAAGATATTGCCTTGACCGTTTTATTCAAATCACGGGGATCACTCCAACTTTCGTTGTCATAAAGAGCAAGATCCTCTAGGAGAGCCCATGATTGTTCTGCACTTAGATCACGTAGCTTACCACCGGCCGATTGGTTAATGGTTTGCCTCGTGGAGAGATTGATATGGTCATAGAAGATTTGGACTTGGAGCCAAAGTTCTATGCCATGGTGAGGGACTTTTTGGAGTAAGTCCTTGAATCGAGTCCATGCCTCGTAGAGAGTTTCGCCTTGACGTTGTTGGAACATCAAGATATCATTCCTTAGCTTGGTAGTTCTTCCCGGTGGGAAAAACTGAGCAAGGAAACGAGTGGTGAGATCATCCCAAGAGGTGATGGATCCTGCGGGTTGACGTTCTAGCCACTGACTAGCTTGGTCCCGCAAAGAGAATTGGAAGAGACGCAATCGGGTCGTCTCTCGAGTGGCAACATCAAGGTCTATAGAATCAACGATTTTAAGAAAGTCCTTGAGATGTTGATTAGGATCTTCAGAACGAAGTCCATGGAATGCGCATCCGCTTTGCACCAACCGGATGGTGTCGGATCGCAAGGGTGTGATATTGGCTCCTTGAGTGAGCTCAATTGTGTTTCGATAGCCATGGTGGCTAGGACGGGAATACTCTCCTAAAGTACGGGCTCTAGGAGGTGGTTGTGGTTGTTGTGGTGGTGGGTTGTGGGGGTTAAGGATATTACCATCTTCCATGATGTCGGATGGTATGGTTACGAACAAAGACACGAAGAAAATCGATAGACTAAAGAAAACCTAGAAAAATAAAACAAAAATCTCACTAGAAAGGAATCTAGTGAGTAGACCTAATAGAAATAAAAATTCAACCTAAACAATAACTATTCCCCGGCAGCGGCGCCAAAAACTTGATGCGTGGTTTTGTAACCTTACAACAGGTTTTACCTCTCGAGGGATCTCAAGAGGCTTACAACCCCACCAGGCAGTGTACCTGACCGATGTAGTATAGTGTAGTGGTAAGTACGGGGGATTGATCGTTCTCCACAGGGAATAGTGTTCGTTAGGTGTGAAAGGCTACTCTAATTAGGTCTAAGGGTTGAGGAAGATTCTTTTTATGTTTTTATAGTTTTTATGAAAGCAAGTAAAATCTCGGGTTTGAAGGAGTGGGCGGAATTAGTTGCTAGTCAACTAACCCAAATTACTACAAATGCAATAAAGTAAATAACAAAAAATGAAAATGTGGTGAGAAACTTATGTGTAGAGAAATGTGTTTACTTAGATTTCCTTACTCCCTAGCTATCTTTTACCGGTTAATTAGTGTGTATTAGTCGCGTGGATGACGGGTGTATTCCTTAATACCATTCGTGGGGTGGCGTACTTACTTCCCCAAACTCTACAAGCTCCTACTTCACTCCTATGTCGAGCCGGCTAGGAAGCTCCTAACATGGGATCACTAGAATTCGCTTGTGCATTAAATACAACCATAAAAACCTTTAGTACGCGTTTGGTTCATGTTTCTTAAGACGTTCAAGCAAGTTACCGAATAGGAAGTTAGCCAGTTTTCTTAAGCCTAACATAGATAAACAATCATCCAATACAACTAACAACACACTAACAACCAATAATCAATAGCTAGGTTTCATTAGATCTAAGCAAACACAAGATAAAATTAGCCTAACATGTTAAACAAAAGACAAGCATAAGATAGAATCAAACAACACATAGACATATTGAATGATTAATTGATAACTTATCTTTCAATGAAACATGGAAGATCTCAAGGCTAAAAGCCCTGAAAAAGTAGCTAAAATCGTCTTAGGGTTTTATCCCAAAATTCCACACACTAAGCTCTCCCTTAATGACAAAAAATTAGAAAACTATATATAGATTTTTGGATCTGACGGCGTCACCTTATGCATTGTGACGCCGTCACCTCGCCGCTTTTAGGGTTCCCGGGTGACCTTCTTGACGCCGTCCCTCTTTAGCTCTTCAAAAATCCATTCTGGCCTATCAAGGCTTGACGCCGTCTAAACTTGAACGTGACGCCGTCCCCTTATGATTTAAGCCGTGACGCCCTTGATTTAGTTAAAGCGTGACGCCGTCTGAATTCTCATGCTAACTCACTGGCCCGTCATGAGTAAATTTCACATCCAACTTTTCTTGCCAAGGCATGACGCCGTCAAGAGATGATTCTGACGCCGTCAAAGGTAAAAATCAGCCGATTTTGAGACTTTGTCGTATTCTTCACTTTAATGCTCCAAAAACGTCCAAAATGCCTCCTTTTCCAGATTTCTCCTCAAAAGTACCTAAAATGACAAAAGGAACGATTTAGGGCAATATTTGATCAAATAAATACGATTTCGGGCTTAAATGACCCCTTAAAAGCGGTACACTTTTCGCCTCATCAGAGTTTATACTTTTTAGTCTAATTGCGATCGCGTTACGTCGTTAGTCCTCGGTTAAGTCCAAAGTCCATAATAATCCAAATCTTGTCCGTATGTCCATATGAGGCTCGGAGTTCAATGGTGTGTCAATTTAAGTCCTTTATAAACTGTTTTCAAAGCTTCAGTCCATAGGTTTCGTGGTTTGGCAGTTCTGGTCCTTCCGGTTAGATCGCGTTACATTTTTAGTCCAAAAGTGATAGATAAGGTGGGAAAAAGGTGGCGCATTTTTCTGAGGCTGATTTAAGATTTAAGAAGCTTATTTTAACAGCTTATTTGGTCGTTTGCTTATTTTTACTTCTAATGGGCCTTTAACGAGCCAAATGGCTAGCCCGTTAACACTCTTTGGTCCAAGGGTTTTTCTTTGGAGCGAGTTTGGATATACTAAAAGTCCACTTTTATCATCACATTATCTATATAGAAATGCCATAAAGTTATCTATTTCGTGGTTTGCAAAAACAGTTCAGTGGGTTATAAAACCCACTTCGCTAGTCTTTGTTGTTTTCAAAAAATGGATTTGCACGATTTGCTTGGGCTGTTTTAAAGGTTCGTAATCGATTATCTTTACGTGACGTTTAAACGAAAATGGTAGCTAGTTGGGAGCCCTATTGGGTCGTATAAAAATGGGACATTATTATTCGTTCGAATCGCGAGTTTATGTGTGATTTCGTATGCGGCTTGGGTTGTTTATATATATATACAACTTTTGAGATAACTCTATGTGTTCTAAAGTTTTAGTTATACATGTGGGTTGAGTAGCATGCAATGCAAGTGTTGAAGTGTAAAAATGGTGCGAGGTGATTATTAAGACCCCACAAGTGTGGGTTTGCTAGTGCATGGTACAATATGGGTTACTATTTTTCCAAATATACAAATGTTATACGTTTAAGTGGAAAACAAAAATGGTGCATGACTTGATATGTATTAACCGTGTATTAGTAAGCTAAGGCGTGGGTAGTTTCTAAATCCTCCTTAGTGGGTTCGTTACCTCTGGGAGGTTATGCCCAAGAATGCGCATGCAACCTTCCTAGTTCGAATGTACAGAAGACAAAATATGCATGCATGATATGTGATAGTGAGACGTGGAATGTGAGATATGACACTAAAAGAGATATTCGAATACTTACTACACCTTTAAATAGGTGGTGAGGAAGCAGTGAGCTTGCATGAATCACGAAAGAAACTACAATGGCCACTTGCTAGAACTATAATACGTTTCTAAACGTGTTTTCTTCTTTTACTCATTTGTTCTTTATATTAAAGTAGAAGGTTTGCTGGGTTTTTGGAGTGGTTAGTGAGGGTGAAAGATGATGAAGGTGAAAGGTGGTAAAAGACGGTGGGGTTCGGCTGATAACACAAAAGGAAGTGGGCAGTAAACTCATAGTGTGCTTAATGCATGTTTTACTATTCTATATATAGAGAGTTTGGTTTGGTTTGTTATGTGATAAATAATTGTACACGTCAGTATGGTTATTGAGTTGTTTCATTGCATGGTTCCAAGTACTACTTGTTTGAATACTGACATATATCTTACACGTTATGTATAGTATATAATTTTAGTTGTAGTATTTGCATGGGTAAAATGTCCACACCTTAACATATAAGCTGTAGTAGTATTTTGTGATAGCAAATGATACACGTTAGTTACTTAGTTGCATGAAGAAGAGATATACACGTTATGCATGTATTAGTTTGTTGTTGCATGTTATGACACATAAAGCATACAAGTTATATGTTAAACTTTTGGTTAGTTTTTGTATGGAAAGTGGAAAAATTTTAAGACACATATTAATAATTTAAGATATAGTTTGATCCCGGTAATTACCAACATTAAGTTCTTAAGTCACGAAACTTGTAACCGGGTAACGTAAAAATATAACGTTTATAAAAATATCAAAGTTTATTAATCTACTTAAATTAATAATATTAGACATGAAATAAGTTTAACGGAGAGCGTATATGTTAATAAAATTTAATAGGTTTGGGTATTCGTATTACGTAGAGAGTTTAATGTAAAATATATAAAAAAAAAATATAAAGTGAAAATAGTTCATATAAAATATGTAGGCTTATCCAAATCTTATGTTGGTCGTGAGTATAGTATATTTAAAAAAAAAAATAAATTTTAATTTCTTCATAAAAACGGGTCTTGTTAAACAGTAAGTCGAGATTATTATCAATTAATAAAGATTGTCATGACGGATTTTTGTAGGATCTTACAATTAGATCGCCTATGCATTCTATGGTCTGTAGAAAAGTTGGAAGAAAGATAAATAGGATAGTCATAAGTAATCATTAAGGGTTTACTCGCCGATAAGATTAGAACCAACGAGAAAGGACTTAATCTCGGTGCGTTGCATCGAACTATACACTTCATATAAAACTAGCAATAAAACAAGTGACAAACTACTTATCTATCAGGACAGCCTTCTTATTGTCTCAAGTATTTATCTGTGTACGTGTGTGCTACTTGCTGATTCGTGCCTATTGGTTTAGTTTATTATTTAATTGCAACCAAATCGTGCCAGTCTCTCAGGCTGAACCCCCTTGCGTTAGAATAGGTTGTATAGCTAACTTAATTTATTAAAATACTGATTAGGATAACTAGATAATACGTTCCACTCTTAGTGATCGACACTCTACTTACCATTATATTCATACTGACCGGGTACACTGCTCGTTAAGTGTGTGTGTTATTGATAAGTCGGCTAAATATAAATTTAAAACTTGAGTAGGCATTAAAACTGCTAAACCGCAACGACATACACGCGCATCAGCCATCATCAATCATTCTTCGAACCTCCTAAAGCGTCAGTGCTACGGTAGGATTGGTAGTTTCGTTTTCGCTATGTACCATTTTCTATTAATGTCACAAGAATACAAACTTAGAATGTGGATAGAATAGTTGAGTACATGCACAATGTAATCATGGTGTGAGATGGTGGTTAAATTGAATATTTTCCACAATCACTATGCCTCTTTAATTTATTCATTTACGGATATGAGATTGTTAAGGAACAATCGATTTAATCATACAAACTGAAGTTTATCAACTTCCTCTTCATATTACCATATTATATGTGTTCAGGTTTTTACAATATTTACACAATTAGAGAATCATAATAATAACAGATAACATCACGACATGTCTGGATACAATTACAATACATACGAACAACCATAATACATCAGTTAACAGATATATAGTACATCACTACCAACATTACAACATTAAAAACTTGATCAGTTGAGTTATACAACAAAACGATACAAGAGTCTTTATTAATTGCCACATGCGGCAGACTACAATGTCTCAAACTATACAACATGCTAACTATGTCTACTGATCAGGTCTATCCGTACGCCTCGTGAGCTCTGAGATCTGGTCTCTGAGTCTCTGTATCTCAGCCTGATGCTCCATCTGTATGTCTCCCATGAGTCTCTCCAATGTGTCGGCTCTACGCTGTGCCAGGTGAGTCTCCCAAGCTAAGTCCTGTCCCTCTCTACGTATGGACATTGCGTGGGAACGGGTATCTGCCAAGTCTGTCTGCATCTGTCTCAAGCACTGCTGTACCACTGCTCTGTTGGAAGCCAACCTATGCAGAGTATCACTGATAGTCCCTGGGGAATCCAATGGCACATGGTCGATCATCCGAAGAAGTGAATCAATCTGCTCTCCGTGACTCTCGAGTCGTGTCACCACTGTAGATGGTATAAGGGTATGGGTGACTACTGGTCTAAATCCTTCCCAAGCATCATGGGTCTGAGCTGGGGGAGTGAAACCAGGAGGGTAAGGCAGTGATGGTGAGGATGGGTGTATCTGGTCTAATATGCGAGGTCTACTCGATGAAGGGATATCCTCTGCAGGAATCGGATCCCGCTGTCGAGGTGGTAGTGGATATGTCTGGGTATGTATGTCAAGCAAATGGTCAGGTGGTAATGGTGGTGCAACATGATGGGGCTCGGGTAAATCATCAGCAGGAAGCCATTGCTGACTCTCATAGTACAAGTCTTCAGGAGGTGGTATATAGAAAGGAGAGTATGTGTCATAAACAAAATGTGGTGGTAGCGTAGGTGCTGGCAAAGCTGGCACATGAGGGTCCTCTAATAAAGGTATGGCGGCGGCTCCACCCTCCACAAAGGGCTCGATCGTGTCAGGCACAACCTCTGGTGCTACAGTACCAGGAAGTATGGGGGATGTGACTGATGCTAGTGATCCTTCGGAGTCCGGCTCCGATGATACACTAAAGTGGGTGATGAATGACATGGTACTGTAATAATCCATATATGGTGAAATAAGTAATTACTAACATCAAGTGGTGTAATATAAGCATGAAATGATCTAGTTGTGCACAGTAACTATCAAGTATGCAAAGGCTTATATAAGATAATCCTAATGTATAACATACCGAGCGTGGCAGCAAGCAGGCATGGAGGGTTTAAGGTACATGGTGTATAATTAATTTGTTTGAAAAATGTAGTTATAGTCCAACGTTTGAAAACATTTGGTTCTCTATAACCGAAGCTCTGATGCCAATCTGTAACACCCCCAAATTTTTAAACATAGCAGCGGAAGATTAATTTGGGTGTTACTGTGAGGATCGAAAACAAAATCATAGAAAAACAGCCTGAGACGGCATTTTTAATTTACATAGGTCCATAATACAAATTCAGTTACAAAGCGTTACATCAGAGTGCTAAGGTTTCTCCAAAGAAACATCAATTTAACTGAATTACAACTTTATTTTACACCATTTATTTAAGATAGGGTTCGCCTGCTCCATGCCTTGCCTTGCTCCTCTAGTTCCCTGAGATACATGCTTAAAAGTCAACATAATGTTGAGTGAAATCATGGAGTTTGTAATTTAAATATCAGTTCGATTCACAAGTAAGATTGTATTGAAGATACAATCAGTTTAAAAGTTGATATCGCAGTTCATATATTGCCCTAAGTCTCATGACACGCAAACGTTAACAAAGTACCACGTAAACGGAGGTGTCCACAAAATTAATGATGAAAGTTTTGCCCTCGTGTAATAGGTGATTTGCCAATTCCTATTTCTCTCAAATATAATGCATCGCGACTAATACGACTAGCAAAAAGCATTCCGTCACAGTATTAGTGGGATAGGTCGTCAGCCTCTAATAGATCTATTCATTATATTCGCGTTCACCGCAGTGATTAATGGCTCATGATAAAAGGGTCTTATGGCAATATGGTAACTTAGGCATATATCAAGTCAGGTAGCATACAGAAAAATACTTGTGATTTGTTTATAGCATGTATCCCCCTCACGGAGTTTAAAAAGTATAGAGAGTTTAAAAAGTGAGGCCATGACTCACCTTAAACGTTACTGGTGATGGTGAAAATAAACTCAGAGGTGATTATAACAACTTCGATATTGAACCTGGTAAATATATAAATAACTGAGAATTTGACTAATTTCTGGTGGTGTGTGTGTATGAATGGTGGATGATGATTAACAAATGATATACAACGATCTCGTTGAGAGTGAAGGTGTTATATGATTATTGTGCTCGTGCTCTCGTAAGATCATATCTTCAAAGAGTAAATGAATTTATATGAAATATTAACATGAAATATTTCTAACGCTATTAACTAATATGCAATTAGAATGCGAATATGCATATGAAGTAAAGATACGGTGCAAAAATGAAAAATAAGATAAGAATGACAAGTTATAACAGTTGGTCCTTGTTCTTTCCAGATTTTACATTTTCTACCCTAACCGTGGTTTGCGTTACGTCGTTAGTCCTTGTCCAGTCCATAGTCCAAAATAGTCCCATAATTGTCCATATGTCCATACAAAGATTGGGGTTCAATGGTATGTCAATTTAAGTCCTCTACAAACTGTTTTCACAGCTTCAGTCCCTAAGTTTCTCGGTTTGGCAGTTTTAGTCCTCTAACGTTAAATCGCGTTACATTTTTAGTCCACAAGTGTAAATAAGGTGGTAGAGAGGTAGGCGACTTTTTGTATGTTATATTTAAGTTTATTAAAGCTTATTTCACTAGCTTATTCGGTTGTTTGCTTATTTCTACTACTAATGGACCCTTAACGAGCCAAGATTACTAAGCCCATTAACCAAAGTTTAATCTTATTGTTTGAGGTAATTTGGTATGTCAAAATGTTTACCTTTGCGTTTTGTTTTTATACTGAAAAGTCTCTACAATTACTTCTTCTCATTTATTTGCACACAGCTTGATGGGTTTTAAAACTCACTCGCTATTTTTTAGTTGTTTTCGAAAGAGTGGTTTGGCGATTTACTTGGCTGTTTTAAAGGGTTATTTCTCGCTTGTTTTACAAGGTTTTTAAATGAAGAGTGTAGTTAATTACGTGGTGTATTAGGTCGTGTAAAGAGAGGACATGGTCGTTAGGTTATATAGTAAGTTATGAAGCCATTTTGGAGACTTATTGTGACTGTTTTCATACGTATAAAATACTTAGCATGTTTTAGCTTTTACCCATTTTATTTATAGCGTGACCTTTAAGGTTTGCATGGAATGAATGTTTACATGTTCGAGTAAGATGATGCATGTAACTTAGTGAAGTGTCATTATGTTCGACCTAGTGAGAAACAGAATAATGCATGGCATGATATCTTGGTTGTGAAAGTGGGTTGTGAGGTGATTGCTAATTATTCACTAGGTAGGTTCGATAATACATATGATTCAAAATGGGTTGCTGTGGGTTTGATCCATATAAGAGTTATTCGTTTGAGTGGGAAAACAATATAATGCATGGCGTGCTCATATGTTAAATGTGAGAAGAGTGTGCAAGTTGGCTGTTACGCTACCTAAAATGTAGGTTTACCATTTTCTTGAGTGGATTATTCACAACGACAAATGTAACTTAACTATATTACTTATTTAACGTTCGAATGAAGAAATAATGCATGCATGTGTGAGTGAGTACGTGAGATGTGTATTATAAAGAATGTGAGAAAACTTACTACACCTTTTGAAAAGGTGGTGGAGACCCAGTAGTAACCGGATGGAACACGAAGGGAAGACAACCCACTTGCTTCGAACTCTCTCAATCAAAACTAGTGAAGTTCTTTGTTGTGAAGGAGAAGATTTGGGTGAAGGTATGATGATAGTGAAATGGGTGGTGAAGGCAGTTGTATAGTTCGAATGAAACACAAGGATAGGCAGTGGACTCAAAGAGTTTTATAGGCCTTGACTTTACTGAGTTTGCTTCCAAAGTTCTCGACAGAAAGTTTCTTATGATATTTAAGGAATGTTTTGATTATGATAGAAAGTGATAGGTGTGTAGGGAAGAGAAAGAGATCGAATGAAGGGTTTTTATAGGCAAAATATCTTCACAATTGCATTGACTATTGACTCTATAATTGAAGACACTGTAACTATGGGACACTTGTGTGTTTCTATCCTAGTTTGAGTGTAGAATGTGTGTGGGTAGCTGGGAGTTTGGATTTTAGTTCTTGTAAGTTTCTTATATTCGGTTTTTAACAATTGTTAACACAAGGTTTGGACCTTCTAGATACAAGTGGTGCGCTGAGGTTTAGTTCGCATTTGAAGGATTAGAATAAGTTAGAAATATGGTTGGAAGATCATAGGATCGAGTGGGATGCGAAGTGGTATTGTGTCGACTTTTATAAATATATGTATGGGTCGAGTATGGGACCACAAAATGAGGTTCATTATTATGCGAATGCTTGATATTCTTGGCTGGGTTTTTGTATCATAGTAGTTGGTTGGGTGGTGTATTTGAATGTGTAAAGATATGTGATAGTTAAGTTCGATATTAAAAATACGATCGGGTTGTTGGAAGGTATTGGTGATCGGGTGAAAGAAAGAAAGCAAGGAAAGAACTAAAAAGGGTGTGGTGATTGGGCTTTGTAATCCGATTGGGTTGAATGGATTTGATGGGCCGAACAGTAAAGCTTTGTTAGTTGCAATATAAGTTTATTAGGGAGTTTATTTAGTTAAGTGTATTAGATTTTAGTTAAGTATATTTGGTGATATTAATTTTTGTTAAGTGTAGTGTATTAATTAGGTGAGTATGATTACTTGTCGTCGATCATAAAAATGTGTTGTTGCGTCGGAAATATTATCTCGAGTTTCGGTGTGTACAATATATACATATATATAATGCATCGGGATATTAATAACTAATAATAGAAAAGTCAAAATTTCTAGCAAAAATGGGCTTTAGTAACTGGTAATACGAGATCATCATTAATCATTAAGATTGATTACAAGGGTTTTTCGCAGGATCTTACATTGTACACAACATAAAGGTCATGCTCAATCTAATTGAGAAATTTACTATAGTTCAAGTGTATTGGTTTATGGCTTTATGCATTTGAATAAATCAACTCTTTAGAAATAGACGTGATGAAACAAATAAAGCAATAAGTTATAAGGTAAAAAATATAAACTGATGAGATTTTTTTTGTTCAAGTTACTCGGAGAGTACCAGTTTCTGGCACAAATTTACACAGCTTGACATGTGTATCAAGTGAATGTTTTTAACCATTTCGAGACCACCATCAAGGTATGCATCTAATGATGTCTTATAACAACCCGTCTCACATAAGTATTAGTCCCTTTATATGCTTAAATTTGTAGCCTAAAAGATCACCCGAATAGTCATTTGCTTTCGAGTTTGAAACAATGTTACGTGTCTTAACCTGAGACATCTTGCGATAATATTGTATGCCTTGCGACTAAGCCACCTTGATAATTGTTAAGGAAGTATATTTTCAGAATATTCAACCCCAAACAAAATTGGACCCCTCAAGATGTTGAGTGATTCGCACTTATTCACATGGAGTGGTGTTTGGAAATGACACAAATGAGTGCACAACACGGTCAACCAAATGACTTAATCGGTTGGCTTGTAAGAAACGGTATTTATTTTTCTAGAATATAGCCACAAAAGTCATAGTTGAAGAAATCGAAATATTAATGGTGTAGTTTCATTAATTCCTATAAATATCATTTAAATCCTCAAAATCAAAGTTATCATAAAAAATACTCCAAGTTGATATATTGAAGAAGTTTACGTAGCTAGGAATAGCATGTTTATTTTGTTACTCATTCCGTCCTAAACTAATAGTTCACGGTTTTTTTTTTTTTTTTTTTTTTTTTTTTTTTTTTTGTTATTCTAATTTAATTATTTACTACTAAAAATAAATAAGAAAGTTTGATCTAGTTTACCCTGTTATCTTTGGTTAAAATTGATATTACAAACTTTAAATAAAAGATTAATTAATTAATTAAGGTAAACTGTCATTCTGCAAAAAATAAACGAGAATAATTAATAATAATTATATTTTTCTTAAACTATCTGTTTTTTGTTGGAGGACAATTATTTTAAAACGGAAGAAATATTTTTGCCAAAAATGAGTGTCTAGGTTATCTACTATCTAAATGACACTGTATATTTCAACATCATATCTTCTCTTTCATTTTACTTCAAGCTATGTGTCTTTTTTATGCCAATAATACTACTTGTCTACTTAATCAATGTTAGGATTTATGAGGGATAATCATTCATAAGCAAAAGACCAGGAGCCAGCAAATCAGAACAGGAACAAACTTCAAAATCCCGACAAACGAAGATCCAAATTTCCAAACTGACAAATTTCAAACGATCGAACAAAATTCAAACGACTTGATTGTAATCAAGTCTACAAACACCAAATCGATCTTCAAATGCAAATACCAAATTCAAATTCTAATGACCCACTTATATCATAAGGATTACGGTCAAACATTCAAAGCACCTCACAATCTGAACCTGAGTCGTCTTTAGCAACAACCGCTACTTGAACTTTTTTCTTAAGTTTAGGACAATTGTGCTTCCAATGGCCTTCCTCTTTGCAATAATTACAAATATCTCGAGGATTGGGACCTCGAGAACTTGATGATGCTCCACCTTTATCTTTACTTTTTTTCAAATCGATATCGACCCCTATCACGATTTGTGGTTGATAAGCCAACGGGTTGAGATTCCAAAGTTCCCGATGCTTGATGACGAAGCTCTCGGGAATGCAAACCAGGTCATACATCTTCTAATGTGATAGTGTCTTTGTAACACCCCCAATTTCGTGATACGCAGCGGAATTCAAATTGGGTGTTACTCAACGGCACAACAGTTATAATAATAAAAAAGGATCTATAATTGAGTTGTTTTAAAATATTTATCATTCGAATATCAGAGTTTACAAAATGAGGTCCCAGTAGTTTTACAGTTTGTTAAATAAGTTTCGAATGATAATTAGATTTTAGCCTTCTGTCAGTATCCGTGCCATTCTCGTTCATTATGGACCTGAGATAAACATGCTAAAAGTGTCAACACAAAGGTTGGTGTGTTCATAGAGTTTATAAGTAAAACAGTTGATTTCAATAGTTTCAAGTTTGGGCGATAATTGTAATGATTACAAATATAGATAAAATGAATAGTGGCCTACGATGCTTTACACCCATAGTGTTTGTATAATAATCCGTTGAACACAAGTTCGAAGGTTGGGCCCCGTTGTTGCACCCATAAATTCAGTAGTGGCAGTACCGTATCATTACAGTACCATAATATTGATCTAAGCCTCATGACACGCAAACGTTAACAGTAGGACATCACAAGAGTGATGTAAATTACTAACATAATTAAATGTAGTAATAATGCCCTCGGGTAGGAGCTTGCCAACTTCCTATTTAGTCTCAAATAAAGTGCATTTGTCTATCAATCCGGCTAGCATTACAGCTATCTATCCGGCTAGTGCAAATGGGTCGTCAACCTCCAATAGATCTATTAACTATATTCGCGTTCACTCGCAAGTGATTAATGGCTCATGACATGAGGGACTTTTAATAGCAATAGTGGATAACTTAGGCAATATTAATCAGGATCGCATACAGAAAGTACTTGTGAAAGTAAAAGCAAGTAGTTGAGCATGTATCTCCCCTAAAGATAGTACGAAATAATTAAAAATAGGGGTCATGAACTCACCAAATAGAACTGATATATTAATGGCAAAAGTGGGTACACTGAAATGAGGCTCGGACACTAACCGCAACCTAATATGAATGATGTGACTTAGATCATGAAATGATGTCGTGTATGCATTTTATGAAAGTTATATCATCCGTGCATGTTTGTTTGTGAGTTTGAAATGAAAATAATGTTATTAGATAACCTTTAACAATAGTCTGAAATATAACGTTTTTGGACTTTTAACAAGTGTGTATTGTAACACGATATGAACGTTTCAATAATATATAATTGAAAAAGTCTTCGACTCGACTAAAGTATGATAGGATCTTATGTGTTACACTTAGGGTGTTAATCATGTATGATGTGTATGAGATACTTTGAGTGGATATAACTAAGTATGCGGAATCTACTCAGTTATACTTAGAAGAATAATTATATGTATATGAATGGAACAGTGAATTATAAGTGTATGAACAATGAAGACTTTAGAATAACCAAAACGATTCAATATTATTATGATCAATAATATGAGTGATCTCCTATCACTAGGGTTTACAACCTTTAATCTCTATGAATAATTCGTAGTTCTCTATTCATACATAAACTTTAACCTAGGATATCCTTTTATAGACCAAGGATTCCTGTACAAGATAACTATAACTCTAATTATATAAGATATTCACTAAATCTTTTCTATAGTTATCCTATTACACGTTTACGAAACATAAGCAGTACTAACTTCTTGTACTGGCAGTACTAACTGACTTAGTACTGTTAGTGTTATCTTCCATTAGTACAAACTTCAAGCTTGTCAGTACTAAGTCTAACTGTTAGGTTTAATTCCCAACAATCCTCCCCTAAACTTATGATTTCTCTCCAAATCACTAAGTTTCTTCGAATTAAACTTCACTTCTGATGATGGGGGGATTCTTCCAAACATTTCATCTTCTATTCATCCTCTTCCTTTCATACTGATCATATACCCTCTGAATCAAATCTTTAACCACTTCTGAATGTTCTTCACATCTGAGTTTTAGTGAAACCATCACAGCTAACACTTCATAACTTAGTGGATACTATAATTCAGCTAACATGAATATATCCACTCCACTCTGTGTAGGCAAATGATGCACATTGCATATATTGTAAAACTCCCATGAAGTAGTCAAATCATAGTAAGGAAAATTCCAATAGACATCTTGAGGATCTGGTTCATACAATCTTTTGAACTCAACCCATAGTTCTTGCTCTTTCACATCTGTATTCTTCTTTGTCTTGAGCTTTTCTTGTACTAACTTCAACAAAGTATTCAAATCTTCTCTATCACAGATTCTCAACAAATTTCCAAAATTCTTGAACACTGTTGTTTCTCCACCAACTCTTGTAATCTTCCAAGCTTTTCCAAATTTATCCCTGTAGATCTCCCAATACATTATTGGATGTCTTGCTTGAAGTGGATCAACATGTAGAATTTCAGGAATTGTGACTAACATCTTATTCATCAGATCTTGTGATAACTCAACATTCTCTCCTTGAACTTCTTCCTTCTCAGTTGGTTTTGTCTCAGTAGCCTTGAGTCTCTTTGAAGGTCTTCCTTCTAAATCCATAGGAAATTTAATTTGAGCTCTTCTGAATGCCTTGTAATACAGAAACTCAATTTCTTGATTAGATTTCCCTTTTAGTTGATATGCCTTCCAACCTACTTGATTTCTCAGATACATCTTCATCCCAGCAATGTTCTGTCCCTTTGTTGGTTGTCTTTTTCTCTTCTGACTAGATCTAATATTCTCCACAATGTCATCCAAAGCCACTTCTTGATTTCTAGAATAAATGAAATCTGCAAGTATAGCTGATCTTGCTTCAATACTTAGACTCTCATCTGCAATCAACTCTAAAGCTCTTTGTCTCACAACTGGATCAGTATCAATCTGATGTTGTATATCTTCTTCAAGTGACTCTTGTGCAATCATAGCATCAGAACTGATTCTTTCTTTTTCCTTTCTCTGAGTTTCCATCCATTCTGCAAAAGACTCTTGTGCTTGAGTCTTTGGCTTGATCTTCCTTTTCTGTGGCTCATATTCAACCATAATAGCCTTTCCCTTATCCTTAGCAGTTTGTACTGCTTCCTTTCAACCTCAGCAGTTTGTACTGCTACTTCTAATCCAGCAGTACCTTGTTGTTCACCACTTTGCTCACTCTGCTCACCCATATCCATACCTTCATTTCCATTACCAGAACCTTCTTTCTCATCACCATTACCACTAGTACCTTCTTCAAAATCCAAATTCCTCCCCTGAGTTTGTGATTCAGTCTTTCTTGATTTCCTCCCCTGTTTGGGAGAATCATCACCATCATCTGAATTACCATCTGAATTATCATCTGAAGAACTAGTAGAAATCACCACCTTAGACCTTTTGGACTTCTTCAGTTTAGCTTCTAGTTTCTTCACTCTTAAGGTCAGCTTGGTGTAGATGTTAGCAAAGTTCCTTTTGTGACTAGTAAGCTCTTCTTCTAGGCTTTTCACCTTTTCAGCCAACTTGGTACAGAGAACCATCAATTCCTTAAGTTTAGAGCTGCCCACATCACTTCTAGCTGTGTTACCTGCGAGGAGAGGTGAATCAAGGGGCATAGATTCAGTTTCAACCCTAGTTAGACTAGGATGTACTCCGGAACCACCCATTTGCTCCATGTGGCTTGGGATTTCATCACCTGTGTCAAATCTTGGAGGACTTGGCACATTAGATGTTGCCATGGAAGGGGTCTTAGTTATGGTTACACTGGCCTGCTAGCAGTGGTGTAAGCCCCGTCCATACTATCAGAAAAGATAGGCTCATCTGCTTCAAAGGTATGAGTAGGAGGACTTGACTGAGCAATCAAAGTCTCCTTTCTGGTTCTTCATCTATAAGTTGTGGTGATTGGTGGTGTATGAGTTGTTTCAGGAACCTCAATAGGTGTTGGTTGGGGCTTAGTTGGGTTGACTGACCCTTCACCCTGATCAATCATTAGCATCTCAGGAAAGAGAGGTATTACTACCTCATTAAACAGTCTACTTGCCATAGCCATGTTTTGAAAGAGTTTTTGCAGAAGGCAAGGTGTTGGAAAAGTTTCTTTATGTCTCTTAAGTAGATTCTTTTTCTTGTTAAACAAGGTTTGAATAAATCTTGGATACATAAGAAACTTTGTTTTACTTTCACATTACTGGCCATACTCACAAATATGAATTTTGAAAAATTGAAAACTCTGTTTGTTGACAAACATATGAGAGCAATAGCAATATTGCTACTGAATTGCTCCCATGATGTTCTTTTGGGACTCAAACAGTGCAAGAGAGTATGTATCAAAAATCTCCATTGAGGGGAGAAACATCCTTTTTGAAAAGTCAATTTATGGTTGGATGTATCATACCCCATTCTAGCAATTTCTTGCCATATTTCTATGTTTGGAAAGTCATTGATTCCATCAGAATCTTCTAACTTAACATGTCTCCTAATAGAAAATTCAGAAACAATGAAAGATATGCCATCCACTTTAGAGTGAATTTATATGTCTCCATCTTCACTAGTTTTGACAATAGGAGTTTGCCAAAACTGTGTGATTTGAGAGACAAAAAGAGTAGGGGAAACAGATAAAGCATATCTTATATGAGTGTTGTTGAGAAAATCCACAATCTCATAGAATTTTGGTCCATCCCTTCCTCTATTTTCTCAAGAAAAGCAACCTGGTTGTGCGTCTTAACAAAGTCCAAATTAGCCATAATATTCTCAGTAAAAATTGATTTGACTGTGGTGAATAGTGAAAATTTAGGTTAGAAAGTAGAAGATGAAAGTGAGATGAGATATTATTGAGAGAGTATTAGGGTTTCTATTTGACCGACTTAAGGAATAAGTTAACTATTATTTTACGATAAGATTATAATATAATAAAAGTTAAAATATCTAGAAGAGGATCCCTTAAAAACCGTAACTTAATCTGTAAAAATTGTAACTAACTTCCAACGGCTAGTTTCTAAACAAAAATTAGTTACTGACACAACAGTTACAACGGCTAGTTCAGCAGTACAAACTTTGCACTAGCAGTATAAACCTTTTATCAAAAAATTTCAAAGAACAGTATGAACTTATATGGATTTCAAAAATATTTTAACTCACATATAGTTTTTAGCAAACTATCAGGTATTGACGGATTTGATGTGTCTTTACCAATAGCCGTTTGCTTTGGACTAGCCAACTCTTCACTGTTAGATATGATGAGTTGATAACCATATAGTTTTTGGTAAACTATCAACCATGAACGAATTTGAGAAGTCTTTACCAGAAACCGTTTGCTCTGGACTAGTTGGTTCTTGATGTGGGTTAGACATGGTGAACCAATAACCATTTGTTGTGTGCACAGATCACACACTTTGAATCTCCAAAGCACCATTCAGTCCAAAACATAAAGCATTCAATACACAAACTCCAATCAACCTGCAATTGTTAGTCCAAAAATAGAAAACAAGGGGCAAAAAAGCTCGGAAATATATATTAGGTAATAATAAATGAAATTTATTATTAAAATACGTTTGGAAAAATCATTTTCAGCCGCAACTGGTTTCGAGTTTTATAAACAAGTATTGCCCTAAAAATGTCGGTTGCTACATCCAGACCTTAAAAGAACTGATCTAGGTATCATTCTAGCATTAGAAGGGTGAGTAGGAGGTCTTACTGAGTTCACCCTAGGACTTGAATACCTAGTTTCCCTATTATTGCATTAAGCAGCAAGATGGTCAAAGCTACCACATGAATAACAAGCTTTCCTATAACAGACAAAGTCATCACCTAGTTAGTGAGACTTGAGGTTGTTCCAATTCCTTTGGTTACCTCTGGGCTTGTTTATGGTTCTATACATTTCAGCATACCTAACTGTTTTCCTAGCAGTATTAACCTTTGACTTAGGCCTAACAGTTGTATTCTTGACCACCTTAGGAACTTTTGGTTCCTCTACCTTAACACTATCAGGCTTAATCTTATCCTGATCACTCTCATCATCATCAGAAGTCCAATCCTCTATGGTTGGAGCATCTGAGTCCCTAACAGATGATACCTTGTCATCAGAGAGTGATTTATCACTTGCACTCTCAAAACTTGCACATACTTCTACAGGTTTCTCAACTACTTCCTTTTCTTTTGGTTTTGGTCCATATTCCATCTTAGGTAGTTGAAATTCTTCCTGACCTGTATGTTCTAGGTCAATACCTGGAGGTGTAGGTATTCCTCTATAAGGAGGTGGAACAGACTTATAACCTAGACCTGACTTAGCCTTGTTGAGAATTTGACATTCAATTATCTTACTTACACCCTTAGATGCATACTCTAATGTGTCTACACTCATTTGAATGTTTTCTTTATCCTGTTTAAGTCTATCAACTTCAGCTTTTAACACACTAATTTCAGCATCTCTAAAAAATATGTCCCTTTTAAGTACAGCTACAGTTTCAGAAAAAGTGGACTCATTGCTTTTATAATGAACAATTTGCTCTTCTAAAACAGCTAAACCCCTTTTATGGTTTGCCAAATTAAAATGGGTATTGTTTAGCTCCATTCTCTGTTAATCATAATGTTTCATAAGTGTTTCTAATTCTTTTAAAGCATCACATGATTTAGAACATTTAGAAACTTGTACCTCAGAATCTGAGAAAGCCATGAGAGCCATCTCTGTAGGTGCTGCTTCCTCTTCCTCCATGAAGCTCCAGTCAAACCCTAAGCCATCAATGGCAACCATAGCCTTTGAGCTTGAGTCAGTAATCTCCACAACACTTGATCCTGTTGACTTGCCTTCATAGCCCTTATTCCTTGAATCTTGCTGTCTGGGCTTCCTGCACTCTCTTGAAAAATGACCCATCTTGTGGCAGTTATAACACTCAATTTTTGACTTGTCATAACCAGCAACATCATTGTTGTTTATGATTATCTTCGTGCATGTCCTCTTCAAAAATCTCTTAGCTCTCATGCTAAGAAGAGAGAGCTGCCACTTGATGTCCATCTCTTCAATATCATCATCATGGATCTCTTGAAGGTCTTCATGAGTCAACATAGTACCATTGTGCTGAGTAGTCAGGAAAGCACAATAAGTATTTTCATCCAGAAGTCCATTAGTACTGCTTGAAGTACTAGCAGTACCAATATTTGAACTAGCAGTACCAACTGCTCCGCCAACTTGCACTTCTTCCACTCGACTTGAGGTACTGGGAGTTGACACAAAGGCCAAATTCCCAGAGCTTGAGCTTGTTCCAGCATTCTTCTTTATATCATGCACCACTATTTTGAAGTTGCTATAAAGATCCATCAGACTCATAGTATCTATGTCTGGCTTGTTCTTCCAGACAACTACATGCATAGCCCATTCTGATGGTAGACTTCTTAGGAATTTGGAGTTGAGATCTTCCTGAGGTATCTCAATTCCAAGAATAGCAAGTTGACTCACTAGCTTCTGAAGCCTGTTGAACATATGATCTTGTGATTCATTGCTTGTTGCTGAGAAGTTCTCAAATTGTTGCTTGAGTAGAGTTTTCTGAGTCTTTTTGGTGGCATCATTCCCACCAAATCTTTCAACAATTGCCTCGAATAATGATTTGGCATCCTTGAACTTGCTAAAGTTCAAGAGTTGATCATTGGGTATTGTCATCATGAGCATACTCCTTGCCTTGATGTCATTCTTGTACTGGGCCTTCTCTTCAGCAGTAATAGGCTTTGTCTGCACTGTAGTCACAGATTTACCATTTTCAGTTGTTGTTGTGGTAGGAGGCTTGAATGAATTCACTTCTTCTATGATCTCCGAGAGTGCATAGTCCTGCACTTGGAAAAATTGTTCAATTCTCAATCTCCACATATCGAATTCATTAGGCTTAAGCGTAGGTAACTTTGCAGCAACATTGGTTGTGGTAGTCTCCATGTCCATCTTCTTTCTTGAAAACGTTCTTCTGGATCTTCTAATTCAAAGTATCAAAAACCTGGCTCTGATACCACTTGATAGGATCTGATGTGTTACACTTAGGGTGTTAATCCTGTATGATGTGTATGAGATACTTTGAGTGTATATAACTAAGGATGCGGAATCTACTTAGTTATACTTAGAAGAATAATTATATGTATATGAATGGAACAGTAAATTGTAAGTGTATGAACAATGAAGACTTTAGAATAACCAAAACGATTCAATATTATTATGATCAATAATACGAGTGATCTCGTATCACTAGGGTTTACAACCTTGAATCTCTATGAATAATTCGTAGTTCTCTATTCATACATAAACTTTAACCTAGGATATCCTTTTATAGACCAAGGATTCCTGTACAAGATAACTATAACTCTAATTATATAAGATATTCACTAAATCTTTTCTATAGTTATCCTATTACACGTTTACAAAACATAAGCAGTACTAACTTCTTGTACTGGCAGTACTAACTGACTTAGTACTGTTAGTGTTATCTTCCATCAGTACAAACTTCAAGCTTGTCAGTACTAACTGTTAGGTTTAATTCCCAACAAAGTATGTAATCAAAATACTACAACTTCCGTGTATGATATTTTATCTAAAACCGCACCCAAAGTGCCTAAAATCCATGTCTAAGAAGAAATTCAGGTTACTATTCTCTATTAGAAATCTGTCAAAATAATAGTTTTCGTCGTTAACTTAATTAAGTCATAACTTCTTCGTTATAGCTCGGTTTTTAAAGTTCTACCTGTCCCCGCGAAAGTATTTAAGTATACTAACATATTTTGAAGTCTTGGGGACTCTGTTTATCTGTTAAAGCTTGGTTTTACTACGGCAAAATCTGGACAACACACTTATCATTTTCTGAAAATAGTTATCGCTAATAGATTTAGAAATATTCGTATATTTTTCGTTATAAACCCGTTTATACTCATTCAAACGACCACGTTTTTATTATAAAATCTATTTTCTATTTTTTTGAGAAAATCTTGTATAGTAATATATTTTTCTAAAAATTATAAATTTCGGCAGCGCTTCCGCGTACATTTTTTGAAATCCATTTTCTAAACTAATCCGCTCGTAATAACAACACCAAACTAATCTATATTCCTCCACCAACTTCTTCCATAATTTTTATATACTCAAAATGGCCATATTAACATGATAAAAGTGTAGATCTAGTAAAAATGACTAAAAATGTATGAGAACAATTATAGACTTATATATAACGATAAACTTTGTAAATCAATCAAAAATGATCCAAGACTTGTAAATACTCATTTTTCTCATCCAATAATTATATAGAACTTGTATATACTTATTTTAACCATAAAAATTCACAAACATGCTCATAGGTGATATATGTGAAATAATGAGTTTAAGTGTAATTTAAACTTAAGAAATGCATAATCTTAACTACTTGTAGTGTAAAAATGGTCAAGTGAAAAGTGGAAAACTGAAATTTCAGTCAATGCCCATTTGCCCTTGTCAATGAATGGAAATCGAATGCTCAATGAATGCTTGGTCAATGGTGATTAAATGGGAAGTATCGAATGGAAAGTATTGATGGTGAGTTCATTGGTGAGTTCATATGCGCGATTGGAAATTGAAAGACATGGCAGGAAATGTATTAAATCTTTTAAAATTGAAGTTCAAACTTAAAACACTATATATGGCAAGGGTTTTTCCCAATGCCTATATAATCAGTTCTAATGTGTTAATTCATTTCATTCGTGTTTAGTTTCATTCGCATAGAAGAGATGGCAATGAAAAATTAAAAAAATGTTAACGATGATCTTGAGGTTGGTTTTCTTTACGTTCGTGTTTAGTTACATTTTGGGACGCCTTGTAATAGTTATGACTGTAGTTTCAAGCTACGAATAGTTTTGATCAATGGTTGGTGTTTAGCAAAGAGTAAATGTTTTTCTTTATGTTAATTCATCTCAGTTACTGATATAGATATTGTGTTCTCATTTGTCCTTATATTGTTTTTTTTACAGCTTCATTCCTCTCCTAACCGTGCTCCACATCCTAATCCGTTTTTCAACCATAACTTGACACTGGAATTGGGATGACGTTATTGTCATCTCAAGTGATCATGATGAAGAAGAAGAAATTCCAGCGGCAACTATTGAGACTCGAGTAATCGTAGTTGGTCGGGAAAGAGTTTATAGTTTGATTGATGAAAGTGACAGTGGTGAAGAATAGAATTTATGTCTTTGCTTTTTAAGCATCCATGTGCTTCCTTATTGTTAAAACATCTTGTTTAACAAGAACTATAAATTATAAATAAACGATGAATTTGCATGTCTTGATTTCCTCCTCATCTTGAATGTATATTACTTATGGATCGCAAATCAGGGCATTTGTTTTGATTTGACTTTCGTAAATATAGGAATCATAGGAATGACAACTCAATCCTAAATATAGGAATGGCAAGTCAATGTTATTTTTGGATGATAAGTCGTTGCAATATTATGTGGGTGCGCCTGCCCAAATATCATGAGTTGTTATAGACAGATTTTGAACATCATCATTGTCATAGACAAAATAAAGTTAGTACTAACAAGATATACCACAAGCCCACCCAAAATTTTGTTGCTGAATAAACAAAGCCCAGTTGAAGTTGATTTTCAATATTGTTCTCTTAGAAAAGATGAAAAGTAGATGATGTATTTCCCTGTGAAAATTGAAATATGACCTTAATTGTTCAATTTTAATGACAAAAACACGTATGCTACTTTTTTGTCATATGAAGACTTGAACTCTCAATTAAGTTATTTAAGTTATTACGTTATGCATATTCGTTATCTTAACTATAACTTATTCATATTGCAAATCAAACTTTACTACAAATCATATTCATAAATGCTATTCATAAATGCTACAAATCATATTCATATTGCAAGTCAAACTATGTAAACAGTTGCAAGTCAATGTTATAAATCATACCGTAAGTCAAATTTTACTACAAATCACATTCATAAATGATACAAATCATATTTATAATACTCCCCCCGTCCTATTTTATAAGTCCTTGTTTGAAAAGTCAAAGTCTTTTTCTTCAGAGTTTGACCGTAATTATTTTTTTTCGTGTTATATAATACTTGATGCAAAGTATATAAATTGATTTGTGTTTTAAATGTATTTTCAATTGTATATTTTTCATCAGGTATTATATAACACGAAAAAAAAATAATTATGGACAAATTATGAAGAAAAAGACTTTGACTTTTCAAACATGGACTTATAAAATGGGACGGAGAGAGTAACATATTGCAAGTTTGACTATGGTTTGAACTACTAAAATGTTGTTGTGATATATTATCTCAAACACAAATCGGAAAAGATATCACGTATACTTATCATATGAGCATTAAATTCTTAAAATTGACAGTGCAAACCTTGTACTTTATTTGATAAGTATAGAAATGATTTTATAAAATTCAAAACTAAAAATGTATTTTATCAACATTGATGAAGCACAAGACGACACGCACAACTTCTATCATTTGGAATTCTTAAACTCACACAATGTGAGCGGATTGCCCTCTCGTTACTTGTGTTTGAAAATTGGATGCCCGATTATTCTTTTAAGGAATTTCGATCCGACAAATAGATTATGTAATGGCATGAGGTTGATATGTAAACGTTTGGATCCTAATGTCATCAATGATGAGATTGTTGTCGGACAACACGCTGGAGTTAGAGTGCTCTTGCTAAGAATTCCTCTTGCTCCATCTGAAGAAGACATGTTCCCTTTCAAACTAAATAGAACACAAGTCCCTATGCGCCTTAGCTTTGCGATGACTATCAATAAAGCTCAAGGCCAAACAATTCCAAATGTGGGTGTCTATTTGCCCAACTATGTTTTCTCACATGGACAGCTTTATGTTGCTTTGTCTAGAGGGATATCATGTAGAACTACAAAGGTATCAGTGAAGCCAGTCAAAGAGTTCGGTCAAGGAGGAGTCTACACCTCAAATGTCGTCTACCAAGAAGTTTTACGCAACGAGTAACATGTATTGTTAGTTAGTATATAATTGATGTAATGTTTTATTTTTAGTTTCACTAAATATTTTTATATGTTGTTTGATACATGTTAAGAATTTTTGCTAGAGTTGAATTATCACATGTTACAACCGTTTGCAATTACATTTTGATCTTTTCACGTTCTATTTTGAAAGTTATACGAAACGCTTACCACAATATCGCATATCGTTAATTATCTGCCGCTAGAAATCTCTGTTGCTAAGCACGGGTACTCGCCTAGTTAAGAATAATGAACACATAATACACCAAATGAAAAGTATATAAATTTATTTCTTACTTACTTGATATTAGGATGTTTTAGAAAGTAATTTGAACAATAGAACCCCAACGATGACTCCAAATTAATTTGTAATTAGTTATAGCTTGAAAATAATCAATAAATGCTTGAAATACTTGAAAAAACGACTTCGTCTTCTTTCTTTTTCTTCCTTGGCCGAACACACAAGTAAAATGAGAGAGTTTTTGGTGTAAAAGAACTGAATTAGTTTTCTTTCTATTTATAGTGAAAATTTCTGAAAATATCTAAATATTTTGATGAATAGTAATTAGATATTTCGATGAATAGTAAATAAATATTTTGATGAATAGTAAATAGATATTTATGAATAGTAACTAGATATTTTGATGAATAGTAAATAGATATTTTGATAAAAAGTAAATAAATATTTATGAATAGTAATTAGATATTTTGATAAATAGTAAATAGATATTTATATATTAGGAGTACATGGTACATTGCATGAAAATCGTGTAGAAGCGTTTATTTATTTAATTAATGATAATAAATAAATAATAGGTAAATAAGAGTTGCAATCTTTTATACTTGACATGTAAAGAATATTTATTTGAAACGTACTTAAGACATGTTGGTGTTGGTGAGTACGTTTATTGAGAATGTGAGTTACATCACATTAGTTTGTTGTTGTGATAAGATAAACCGATAACGTTTAATCTTTAAAAAAAAATTAGACGTAGAAAATGGATAATTATTCTTTCATTAGAATATTAATACAAGTGAAAATTTACCGGTGGTTACAGTCTTTACCAACAACAAAGGAGTTCACAAAATTTTCAAACGAGGGAGGTAATGATACTAGGAGAATAAGAGCTGCATCTTCATCATCAATCTTGACTTCAACATTTTCAAATCCATCAAGATCGAGTTCAATGAATCAAGATGATCTTTTAATGTCGAGCCCTCTTTCATTTGGAGTGAAAACAAACGTTGCTTCAGTAGCAACTTATTCGTCAACGACTTTGTCATATAAAGCTTTTCTAACTTCTTCCACACACCAGAAGCCGTTTCCTCATCAGCAACCTCATATAGCACCTCATCTGATAAAGATAGAAAAATAGTGGAATGCGCCTTCTCCTCTTGTGAGCTATATTTTGCATCTGTCATATCAGCCGGTTTGGGACCGGCTAGAGGTGCCCAAATACCTTGTTGCTTCAATAAGGCTCGAACTTTAATTCGCCATAAACTAAAATCACTTTTTCCATTAAACTTATCAATGCTAACTAATGACGATGGTGTTTGAGAAGACATAACTATTCAAACGGGTTTTACTACTAAATAACAAAAAAATGATTATTGTTGTTGTTTAACAAAAAACCCACAAAAGAGAAAGTCTAGATGCAAGCCCAATAACTAATCGATAATCTCTAAACAAACCGATCAATTCAAAACAAAATTCTGACTATCCCTAATCCTAATCAATAAACACCTTCAATCTATCAAACAAGCATAAAGCAACAAACAATTGAACAAAGGGAAAAAATCTCAAATCACAAACCTGATATCCCAAAAAATCGATCAACTACAACCACCAAAACACAAAACAAATAACAAATTCAGACCTCATGTCTTTGACTAATTGAATCAGCACCTAGCAAACACAAACGAAAAATCAAATGATGTCAAGAAATTAATTCTTGAAATCAACCAAAAGTTGATGTCGATCAGAAACCCAAAACTGTTGCAGCTTGCTTCAATCGATCGAGTGGCTCTTGATACCAATTTGTTAGGATTTAGGAGGGGTAGTCATTCATAAGCTAAAGACCAGGAGCAAAAGTTCAGAACCAGTAAATCAGAACAGGAACATAAGATCAGAACCAGAGGTTTGGAGCAAAAAACTAATATTTCTATTATAAAAATTATGAAGTGTCAAAATACGAAGTTCTATTCTGCACTTGTTACAAGAGTCAATGATCGACTTTAAAACAAGTTTCCTGATACTTAAGTACCTAGTGCACTAAAATTACCAAACTGCCCTTACAAAACATACTAAACTATATGGTACCGAAATTACTAAACTACCCTTAGGAGGTGAAGTTAAAAAACATATAACAGTCAATTTCACCATACTGTTCGGTTGGCTCGAATGATTTAGACAAATCAGTTGACTTGATATAACAAAACTGGTCGAGTTGGTATTAGTTGTTTTAGTAGAAAATCATAATGGTTGGGTAAAATGTTATAGAAAAAGTAAGAGAACTTGTGTTTTTCTTTTTGGGTAACCATTGTTTCAGATTTTTTAAAAACTTACCTAGATAAATTTGGACACGTACTTTATCTACTTATCATTAGTCATTGTACGTAAATGACCCCAAATCTCGAGTCGTAACGTAAGGAAATGACCCCAAATGAATTTGGAGACGTACTTTGACTACATATCATTAGTCACTGTAAAAGCCATTAAAAGTTAAACGATCAAAAACCAAACCCCACTCAATATTGTGTTAGATTGTGTTGTTGAAGTTAAAATACATGACATAACAAAGATATCAATATCTTACTTACCGTCCAACTTTTTTTACTCAAAATATTTTTTTTCGGGTTTGTATTTTTGGAAATAGACATAGATTACTTTATTTATGAATGCAACATGTTGAAAATTTGTCAAAGTCGACGACTTTCCTGGATGCATAGTTACCCATGTTATCAAATTGTTCCAAGATTCAAGATATGCATTCTTGACTCACTATTTTTCATAGCAAATATTTTTTATTTCTTGAATGTTTAACTTTTACAATTAAATATTCCACTCATGATTCATGAGTGATAAGATAAAAACAATATAGAAACTGTATAAAATATGAAGAAAAAAGGATCCCATAAAAGAGAGTACAAGATCCCTTGAGTTCTAAAGTGAGATTTTCCATTTGGATCTAGTAAATAAAATACATGTGTGTAACTTGTGCTTCATTTTATATTTGATATTTTCTTGATGTTGTAACCCATTAACAAATTCATGGAGTCTTGGATCCTCATGTCTTCACAAAATCACTTTTCTCTTAGATTTAGTGTCTAAATATCTACTTATTCTATATGTTTACATTGTCATGCTATAATAACTTCATAAATTTACTTATATGTGTAACCTTAAACAAAACCATGCGTTGTAAAAATTTTGTAAATCGAAAAAGTTAGTAAACAAACAGAATAAAAATCGACTCATACAACATGGTTATTGATTCGATACTAGTTATAGTATATCAGCTCATTAGGGTTTAAAATGCCCTACTTGCTCTAACTTTCTGTATTTACATACAACTCAGATATCAAATATGTTACGAGTAATTTATAAAGGGTTTTATACAACTTCTAAATATCCTTCGGCCTTGAGTCCGTCAAGCCCTTTGGATAGCTGCTAAGAAAGTAGACGCATTAGTCTCGCCTCGGGTGTGACCCCAGGACCAAACTCCGGCGTGAGAGTAAGTATAAGAAGGTAAGATAATAAGTGTGTTTTATGGATTAAGTACTATGTGTAAAAATGAGTTACCATTACTGTAGAAACTGCCCCTTTATATAGTAGTCCCTTTTTTGTCTCCATCGGATGCGTCCAAACATACTGACAACCGCTTCGGGCGGCACCTGGAACTTACTCTGTTTGGGTCTTTTTTCTGACCTGACATGGTTACTGTAATTCTGTCACACACTATTAATATCAAAGTTGACTTCCTGATCTGGAGATGACCGTTGGTCCGAACGGCTCAAACGGGTCGTTCGGACATGGGAATCCGTTTGGACAGAACCTTTCGGATTCATATGTTCTAAGTTTTGACTTATTCTGGAATTATTCATTAATCCGAACGGCCTGTATGGTCGTTCGGCTAGGGTCAGTCGGCCATATACGCCGACATGTCCCCCCCAGTATCATAGTATCGTGTAGCGATAGTGTGATACTTTAATTTTTCGCCTTCCGGCTTGCCGACGTGTTCAGCCGGACGGGGCTTCTTTACCGCTGCTCATGTACAAAACGCTAAAAGCCATTATTGTGTTCGTTCAATTGAGCGCCGTCGTTTTTACCGTATTTTTGAGATCATGACATGTGGGACATGCGTCATCGTGTGGATAAGATGGTGCCACGTTAGCATCTGACACGACGCGACGTTTCGCGCCCTCTCTTTGTTGCCTATAAATAGCCGCATTTATTTTATTTCAACCACTGTAATTTATTTCTTACCTCTGACACATTACTCATTCGTCTTTTCCCAACGTTTTTCATTTGTTCGTTTCGCCGTTCGTCCGAATCAAAGGTACGTTTCCCGTTATTCTTGTCTTATTATCGTTTGTTGTTCGGCTATACTCTACATATCTTTCGGTTAAGCGATGTCCCGCCGGTCCATTTCTTCCCGGGAAGAAGACTTTCTGGAAGCTGAGAGTTTCATTCCGAAGTTTGATATGCGAAAGTATACTAGCAAAATGGATGAGACGGACTTGACCATGTTGTTAATGGAATATCATATTCCGGAGGATCTTAATCCGAGACTTCCACCAGCTGACATGACGATAGACCAATTACCTCCCGACGCCATAGGATTGTATTTAGAGGATTTCGCCGAAGGTGGCATCACCGTGCCTTTCTCGGAATTTTTGCTGGACGTCATCAAGCATTGGCAAGTCCATATTTCCCAGATGGTTCCGCTGGGCTTACATCGGGCCACTTTATTTGAAGTATATTGTAGGAGTTTGCATATTGTCCCAACGACTCCCCTTTTCCGAGCGTTTTACAAGCTGAGTAAACAGGGTGATTGGTTCTCGTTCGAGAAGAGGGGAGGGAAGGAAAAAAGAGTTTGCTTCAATGAGATTTTAACCGGATTAAAAGGATGGAAGAAAAAGTTCTTTTTGATAGACAGAAGAGCTATTCCCTTCGCCATGCCGTGGCGACATCATCATTCGGATATTTCGGACCCCTTTCCGAAGGGGGAGTTTTCAGTTGAGGATGCCGACAGGCTTGCTGAGCATGTGATTGATCTCATCCAAATTCCTAGGGGTTTTCATTACGCACTTGGATTATCATCTCATTGGGAGTATCCCGGTTTCCGGGCGGCGCTTAGGGATGCCGAAGGAGAGGGTATAGCCCCCCCCCCTTTTCCTCTTTTTGTTTTTTATATTATTGTATATATATATATATATATATATATATATATATATATATATATATATATATATATATATATATATATATATATATATATATATTATTATTTTTTTCGAGTGATACATATATATTCTTGACTTGTTTACTTGCAGCTTTAACAATGTCCGAGTACCTACGCAAGCCGGAGCGTCGAAAGGGGGCTGGTATGGTTAAAGGGGATCCGCTCCGCGAGGGACAGGTTCTACCATTGCATGTGGCTGAGCCTGCTCGATCCAATGCGGAGATTCCGGAGAAAACCCCTGTGATGAGGGCCGTAGAGGTACCCAATGAAAAGGTTTTAGAAGCAACGAGAAAGAAAGATGAAGCTGCTGCCCGCTTGGCGGAGAAGACGAAAGGCAAAGGAGCCGAAGGAAGTAAAGGGGCTCAAGGTACTAGTAAACGTCCTTCCGGTGAAGGCCTTTCTTCTCGCCCAGTTAAGAAGAACAAACCTGCTGTTGATACATCTTTCATTGACTTAGATTCTTCCGGTCATATTTCGGCACCCCAACCACTCCGCTCCTTCCATCCGGATTCGTCTGCTAAAGAGCCTGAGAGGGAGGAAGGGGCGAGTAGCCAATTTGTGTCCGGCCAAGATGGTGAGTTGTGAACCCTCCTCCCTACTCTCTTGTTTTTTTTTTTTTTTTTTTTTTTTTGTTTTTTTTTTTTTTTTTTTTATTACATATATATATATATATATATATATATATATATATATATATATATATATATATATATATATATATATATATATATATATATATATATATATTTACGTGTTTTTTGTCTCTGTTTCTTTTTGTAGGGAGTCCCCTTGTTTCTCACGGACGGGGGAAAAGGATAGAGAACTTGGAAGGTCTGGATGAGATGGGTGACGATGAGTTTACTTCCGGGGAGATTTTCGTGCCCAAGTGGTCCGTAAAGACAGATGCCCGTCTGACTGGGTCCTTCACCTGTCGGGAGATGATGGCGCACCTGTCGACTCCCCGTGAGGAACAATATTTGTAGAACTTAAGTGACGATGATGCTTGCAGTCGCGCATGGATGCTGCTCGGGAAAGGCGCCGTTGCGCAAGCAGACATCCTTCTTCGGTTTGAGACTCTACTCGATCAGTTTAACACTCTTACTGTTGTCCACCAAAAGTGTGCCGAACGGGATCCGACGGAGTTAGATAAGTTGAAGGCCGAGAATGCGGACTGTCAGGTTACCATCCAGAGTCTGACCGGACGGGTTTTTGAGCTGGTAAAAGAGAAAGAGGGGCAGGGAGAAATGCTTAAGTCTTTGGAAGCTGAGTTAAATAGAATCAAGGAATTGTTGGCCGAAGAGCGGAGGGATAACCAAGAACTGAGAAAAGAGAGAGAGGACTTGGCTGTCCGGGTGGGTACCACTGATATGGAACGCATCCGAGTGGTTAAAGAATTTCTGCCGGAAATGGTCCGCCGTCTTCTTGGCAGTCATGAGTACAAACAATCCTTGGCTATTCCGTTCAACCTTTCGTCCGATGCTGGGTTTATAGGTGGGATCTCTGTTGACCGCACTCCGGAACAAGCCGCCGAGATTCTAGCTGACTTTGAGAGTCTGGATTTGGATTCTGAGACAAAATATAAGGCTTTGTTCGAGCGGCTCTTCGTCACTGAGTATCCGTATATCCAAAAGGTTAGTGGTGCTTTTTACAGGCCGATGGCTGAAATCCTGGAGCTCTATCCGGATCCTGCTCCTACCGAATCAACCAAACCTTCAACTGCCGATGAATCTGCCGATAAGAATGTTACATCCGTAAATGCAAATATTGGTGTTGGTGGTGGGAGTGGTGTGGCCGAAGGGTCTGTGCTGGTTCAGGGTCACTTGGTTAACATTGCTGAACATGCTGAAGAGAATATCGGTGGAAGTGTTGAAGGAAATGTTGCATCTTGAGTTTGTTCTTTATGGGTCCGGAATGCCTCCATTTTAACTATGGATATAGGTTGTTCCGGACGCCTTGTGAAGCTTTGATCTAATCTTGTACCACTTGGAAACAATGTTTGTTGATGCGCCGCCTGTGGCTGTGATGCGCGTGATGTGTCGTTGCGGTTTAGCAGTTTTAATGCCTACTCAAGTTTTAAATTTATATTTAGCCGACTTATCAATAACACACACACTTAACGAGCAGTGTACCCGGTCAGTATGAAGATAATGGTAAGTAGAGTGTCGATCACTAAGAGTGGAACGTATAATCTCGTTAATCTAATCAGTATTTTAATATCCTAACGCAAGGGGGTTTCAGCCTGAGAGACTGGCACAGTTTTGTTTGCAATTAAATAATAAAATAAACATATAGGCACGAATCAGCAAGTAGCACACACGTACACAGATAGATACTTGAGACAATAAGAGGGCTGTCCTTATGATTAAGTAGATTGTCACTTGTTTTATTGATAGCTTTATATGAAGTGTATGTAATTAACCCTTTCTCGTTGGTCCTATTCTCATCGGCGAGTAAACCCTTAATGACGACTTATGTCTAAAAGTTATTCCTAAGTGATCAATTTAGAAACAACCGTGGGAGCCACACCTTGTCCCGCAGTCGGGTGCCCGCAAGCCACTGATAAACACAGAGGTGGTCAATGCACTAATAAGTAGTAACCAAAGACATCAACATATAAACTTTAATTGATGGGAAAGCAAGTATTAAAGGGAGTGCAATCTTTCCGTTGTCACATTACACAAGCCACCAATCCTGATGAATTAAAGTTTGCTAAAACAATAAAACAAAACTACTTAATGAATTAAATACATGCAGCACCTTCTTACAGCTCTTGTATCTTCGATTTGGGTGTGTCTTGTGCTGCCTTCTTGACTGAATTCGTCCTTTTCTTCTGTTCGGTCTTTAGGTTTTCGAACTTCCGAATCTGTGTTACTCTTCAATGTGTCTGGTCTACGGGGTATTTATAGTTTGTGTCTGAGGGAAGATGCGGCGCATCTACTTAAGTAGATGCGGCGCATGTACTTAACTTCGCGTGGGGTCCAAGATTATAATATTCAGGAATATTCGTACACCGCCAGAAGATGCGGCGTAACTCCATGATTAGATGCGGCGCATGTCCTCTTGTATCTTGGATCGTATCTGGTGATATCTTGATAGAGATGCGGCGCATGTTGATAGTGAGATGCGGCGCATCTGGAGCAGAATTGACTTGATCTTGTCCATGTCAGTAGACTCTTTACTTTATGTACGTTTCGCTCCATTATTAGTCCAAAATCGCCAAGTTTCACCAAATGCTTGTTTTTACCTGAGAATTACAAAAGTAAACGATTAAGTATCAATCCTCATACATAATATAGTAAAACAAGTCAAATTAATAGGATAAATGATAGTAATAAAATGTACTTATTTGAGTTCATCAAATATCCCCCCACTTGAACTTTACTTGTCCCCAAGTAAACCTTAGATTAAAACTTATGAAAATGTATCCTAAAAGATGTTAGGATTTATTTTTATAGTTAAGCATGTATTCGTTTATTTCATAATCACACAACTAAACACTTAACGAATTAGAAGTAAAATAAAATAAGTCGATAAAAGCAAATCTAATCGTTTAACTGTCCAGTCGCGACGAATATTCTATCATAAGCTTGGCAAGTATACACATCTCCACCACTAAAGCTAAGGAATAACAAGTCTAAAGCGGTAAAAAGGGTTTTTAGGTTTAAGGGTTAATTATTCTTATTTACACTATCGATCTCAAATTCCAGAAAAGGCGACAAAATCACAAATACATGATCGAATCCACGAACACGATACTTGCAATTGCTCAAATCCTTAACTCGAATAGGCTAAAGATAGGTCCAAACTTTACCAATAATAATATATCAAAAAGGGCGACAAAATCATAAATACATAGCCGAATCCACGACTACGATACTTAAGATTGCTCAAATCCCTAATCTCAATAAATCAAAGGTTTGGTTGGATAAAGAACAATACAGGGTATGGATAACATTTAGGATATAAATTGGTGTAAAAATAAAAATAAACAAAACAAATAAATTAAAATCCTAAGTGTGGTTAATCACTATCCCAACCATCCCATGAATAAGACTCATATCATTGAATAACTCACGCTTTAACACTTGAAACACACGCTTTAGGTAGACACGAATTATACTCAACAAAACCTTAATCAAAGAATAAACCTTAATTGGCGATCCCATAACTGCCAATTCCCATTCAATCCATAGATATAATACAACAAATAGTGGCCATATGAACCACTTACATAACTCTACATTGTTGGCTTAAAATAAACATCCAACTCTTTTTTCTTTCTTTTTCTTTTCTCATTTTTTCGATTTTTTTTTTTTTTTTTTTTTTTTTTTTTTTTTTTTTTTTTTTTTAACTTCAACATAAACATAGATGTGTAAAATTTCACCACATCACTATAACTTTCTTTCCGGATAATTTTTCCATACTTTTCATAACTTCAGAAATAATGGTAAATAGTGAAAGTAGTAAACACACGAAAAATAAACTCTAAAATATACAATATTTACCTTCACTCAAATTGCATTGTGCAATTTCCCGACCTAACCATATATAATGAATTACGCACGCGAACACAGGTAATGTAAGGAAACACACTCTGCCTATAGCAATTAACCAACCACGGATTCTAATCTACAGGGTAGGCTAAGGTTTAAGGTGTAACGAAACATTTTAAACATAGGTGTAAGAAACGAAAGGAATGGCTCTGAGTGTTTTTCTAGGGGTATCTTACTCTAAAAGTGAGAGTAACAAAAGGTTTTATACGGGGGTTAACTAACCAGTGTAGTTAGCTAATAACACATAACATATAAAGGCTTTTTGGGTGTAATCCTAGAATTTTACCAAGTTAGACAAGTCATTCCAATTAAATAAATAATACTCATTATGGTGGTCTCGAATAGTATACAAGCCAAGTTCTAAAGTTTACAAGTCACCGGCACACTCATAGATTTGTGAATTTTGGAAAATCACAATTTTTTGAAAATAATGTCATGTGTGCAGTTATGCAACTTAGATCTTAAACAAAAACATGCTAAAAATTTTTAAGTTTGATATATTAAGCACATTTTAAGCATAATTTTTGAAAAAGTTTAGGACAAGTAAGTGTTAAGTGTTCTAATTCTCCTATCCCCCCACTTAAGTTAAACAACGTCCTCGTTGTTTGTATAAAAGGTTAAAAACTGGAAATAAAAGAATTAGAACGGAAAAACTCCCCTGATATTTGCTCGGTATGATCCTCCATTAGTATATGAGCAAAAATCATCTTTCTTGTGGATTAGAACGTTAAAGCTTCATGCTTGATGTATCCACAGGAAATCCAGAAAACTATAATACCACCAACACTTTAAAACACACCTAAGATAAGAAAGGTTCAACTTGCATAATACATTAGTAGTTAGGAAAAATAAAACTTAAAAATTAAAACTGAAAATCATCAGGTCGGTCGATGCGCCGTATCCTATTGAAGAAGATACGCCGTATCGAGCCTGGAATAAATACGGATCAGAATAAAGATGCGCCGCATCCTTAACCAGGGATGCGCCGCATTAAAATAACTGATAAAAAGTTTTAAAGTCGAAAATAAAAATGCAGAAAAATAAAACAAGATATGACCATTGCAGAGGATGCGTCGCATCTCAGGACTGAGATGCGCCGTATCTTCGTGCGGCCTGGACTGACTCGACACAGAAAACAGAATAATAAAAGATAAATCCGGGTTGTCTCCCGGTCAGCACTTGTCTTTATTCCAGAGTCTTCAAGTTAGACTCACGTTCAGCTCTTTAGTATCGATCATTGAAGGAGTCGGAAACATCACGCTCCTTCATCCCCAATTTAGTAATATTGAACACTCCTTGCTCGTCCTTAATTTCCACGCCGTTTTTCTTTAATATCTGTATAAACAAAGTCCTGTCCCTTTCGGGCAGAGATGACAAAATGATAGACGGGAAATTCTTATTATCATACAGGCACAAATAAGCAAGGTGGGGTGGTAGTTCAATAAACACATCATGATTCAAATTCGTTTTCTCAACTATTCTCCTACGTTTATTAATTACTACACAATCATACCACTCATCATCAGAATCACTAACAACATCGCGTCTAAGTTCGGTAGGTACATTAAGGTCAATAAATTCCTCAAAGTTTTCATGATTAGGATTAGTTGAGTTGTTTTGAATCAATGTTTCTCCCATAAGTCTAGCTTCAAGATCGAGGTCCATACGCTCCCTTAATCCTAGCACATAAACACCTCTAATAATGCTTTTAACCGGATCTTGGCACTTGTAGACTAGTTTATTATTCCCTACCCTTAATGAAATTTTTCTCTTAAACACATCAATCTTAGCATGGGCAGTAGACAAGAAAGGTCTTCCGAGGATTAAAGGAATCTTAACATCCTCGGGCATGTCTAGTATAACAAAGTCTACGGGAAAAATAAATTGCTCAATCTTAACTAGCACATTATTAGCAATCCCTTCAGGTCGTTTTACTGTTTTATCAGCCAATTCAATAAGTAATTTAGTTGGTGCTAATTTTCCTAGTCCTAGGGTAGCGAATGTCTTAAGAGGCATAACACTAACACTAGCTCCTAAGTCAGCCAACACATTATTGAAAGATATATTATTAATAGAACAAGGTAGAGTAAAACTTCCTGGGTCTCTTTCTTTATGAGGCAAGGCATTTGAATCGGTTGCAGGGCTCTCTTCTTTCATGGTTGCCTTGATTTCCTCTTCAATTTTTGTCTTCTCTTTTAGTAGTCTCCTTAAGCTGATTGAAGAGTTAAAGAAAAATTCGGGTCTTGCACCATCATCACCATTCATCGATCTTCTAGGTATATTAGGAGTGACTTCTTCAGTGGTGCTTATGGCCTTGACATGATCTCTTGGATTTGTTTCAGTCGAGCTCGGTAAGCTTCCATATCCCCTTTCTTGAAGAACTTTGCTCATTTGACCAATTTGTTGTTCTAATGCTTTGATCGAAGCTCCTTGATTTCTTGTAGTAGTGTCCGTTGAGGCTCGAATTTCCTTGATCATAGCAGTATTCTCTTCATGTCTTTTAGCAGCATCGGCCATAATTTGCTTTAAAGTATCATCTAAAGTCTGCCTCCTCTCTTGATAAGCGGGATTGAAGAAAGATGATCGGATTTTGAGTATAATTTTAGTGCGTGTTCTTAACTGTGTGTATTTATGCGGCGTATTCCCGTCGTATTTATAAGGCGACACGATGCGCCGTATTAGAAATTTGGGATGCGCCGTATCTAGTTAATTCCGTTGACTAGTCAATAAGTCCTAGTTGGTCAGGGATACGGCGCTTCGGATATTTAGATCCGCCGTATCTCTATGTTAGTTAACGAAATTTAAATGAAGAACGTACCTTGGCCTCCGCAACACAGTTCCTTATACATCAAATTTGGGTAAAAACGGCACACCATATAGATGAATTCAAAATAAGAGTAATAGGCATAAACGTTTCATTAATAATCGTAATCTTATTGTTTAGTGGATAAGGATTTATTCCGAGGTTAGGAACAAATATCGTTTTTGAGCATACAAAATTAAGATTACGAATTGAATCAGACGTATAATAAGGATAATAAAACTGAGATCATAGTGTAGAGAACTTTCCTTTGGGCAGTTGAATTATCGTAGAGTTTACCTGGGATTCTATTTCAAGAATTAAAGAAGTTCAATGTTACCAGTACTGAGTTTTCCTCTACTCGTTCCGTCTTATGTTCGGTCACTTCAGCTAGCGTCTCTTGGTTTGGTTCAGAATGTAATCTTTCTTGGTGATGCTCGAGTCATCATTTATCCTGAAAATAAACAACTTGCACACGAGAGTAGCTGACCGATCAAGGTAAATATCAAAAATCAACTATATTTATCAAATTATATTTGTCGTATTAACAAAAGTTAATGCGCCATATTTTCGTTACGTTTAAAAATAAAAGATTTTTGATTCAGTAAGATGCGCCGTATCGACGGAAATCGATACGCCGTATTTGTTTAATAATTCGCAAACTGTTTTTAATTAAAATAATAGATACGCCGTATCTTCAAAAGAAGATGCGTCGTATGGCGTTAACGTTTTAGAAAAGTTTTTATCAAAAACAGATACGCCGTATCTACAAAAGCAGATGCGTCGTATTACTTTATCGCTTAGAAAAATTTTCTCGTTAAAAACAGATACGCCGTATCTTGGGGAAAAGATGCGTCGTATCGAATTAATTAAACGCGTTGTATTAAAAAAATTAAACGCAATACGCCGTATCTGAGAGATCAGATGCGCCGTATCGTTTGATTTAGCACAGTACAACGATAGCAGAACACACCAAAAACGAAAAATAAAACAAAAATAAAACACACGAACAAAAATTAAACACACAAAAATAAAAACAAAAGCAAACAAATAACACACAATACAACAAATATGCAAAATAGTACAATGATGCAATTAATCTAATAAAAAGAAAAATAACCTAATTAAAATACTAATCAAATTAACAGAAAATAACAATTCACTCCCCGGCAGCGGCGCCAAAAACTTGATGCGCGTGATGTGTCGTTGCGGTTTAGCAGTTTTAATGCCTACTCAAGTTTTAAATTTATATTTAGCCGACTTATCAATAACACACACACTTAACGAGCAGTGTACCCGGTCAGTATGAAGATAATGGTAAGTAGAGTGTCGATCACTAAGAGTGGAACGTATAATCTCGTTAATCTAATCAGTATTTTAATATCCTAACGCAAGGGGGTTTCAGCCTGAGAGACTGGCACAGTTTTGTTTGCAATTAAATAATAAAATAAACATATAGGCACGAATCAGCAAGTAGCACACACGTACACAGATAGATACTTGAGACAATAAGAGGGCTGTCCTTATGATTAAGTAGATTGTCACTTGTTTTATTGATAGCTTTATATGAAGTGTATGTAATTAACCCTTTCTCGTTGGTCCTATTCTCATCGGCGAGTAAACCCTTAATGACGACTTATGTCTAAAAGTTATTCCTAAGTGATCAATTTAGAAACAACCGTGGGAGCCACACCTTGTCCCGCAGTCGGGTGCCCGCAAGCCACTGATAAACACAGAGGTGGTCAATGCACTAATAAGTAGTAACCAAAGACATCAACATATAAACTTTAATTGATGGGAAAGCAAGTATTAAAGGGAGTGCAATCTTTCCGTTGTCACATTACACAAGCCACCAATCCTGATGAATTAAAGTTTGCTAAAACAATAAAACAAAACTACTTAATGAATTAAATACATGCAGCACCTTCTTACAGCTCTTGTATCTTCGATTTGGGTGTGTCTTGTGCTGCCTTCTTGACTGAATTCGTCCTTTTCTTCTGTTCGGTCTTTAGGTTTTCGAACTTCCGAATCTGTGTTACTCTTCAATGTGTCTGGTCTACGGGGTATTTATAGTTTGTGTCTGAGGGAAGATGCGGCGCATCTACTTAAGTAGATGCGGCGCATGTACTTAACTTCGCGTGGGGTCCAAGATTATAATATTCAGGAATATTCGTACACCGCCAGAAGATGCGGCGTAACTCCATGATTAGATGCGGCGCATGTCCTCTTGTATCTTGGATCGTATCTGGTGATATCTTGATAGAGATGCGGCGCATGTTGATAGTGAGATGCGGCGCATCTGGAGCAGAATTGACTTGATCTTGTCCATGTCAGTAGACTCTTTACTTTATGTACGTTTCGCTCCATTATTAGTCCAAAATCGCCAAGTTTCACCAAATGCTTGTTTTTACCTGAGAATTACAAAAGTAAACGATTAAGTATCAATCCTCATACATAATATAGTAAAACAAGTCAAATTAATAGGATAAATGATAGTAATAAAATGTACTTATTTGAGTTCATCAGGCTGCTTTTTATATTACTTTGTAACGAACATCCTTTATTAAGACTTTCTAGTTGTGGTTCGCCTTGGCCGGAAGGCTACAATTCCGGCCTTTTTGCTTAATGATGATTCACTCACTTTTGCTGTGTCTGGTTTATCGTTTATGTATGCTTCTTTGTATATATATTTGTTTTTATGTATGCATCATGCAAAATGTGTTGTGTGATTCCTGTTGCTTGCCGTATTGTTTACTGAATATATTCAATTCCTCTTTACCATTTCTAAGTACTAATGTTACCGTTAGGAGCGCATACACCTCGGTATACTCCTTATCTTAAGGGTTGCACCGCCGTTAGGAGTGAATATCCCCCGGCACGTTCCTTTTCGATTAAAGGTCCAACATTGCCGTTAGGGGCGAATACGCCTCGGCATGTGCCCTTTTTTTTTTTGACTTTATATTGCCGTTAGGGGCGGATACGCCTCGGCATGTGCCTTTTTTTTATTTTGACTTTATATTGCCGTTAGGGGCGGATACGCCTCGGCATGTGCCTTTTTGCGTTAAGGACTTTATATTGCCGTTAGGGGTGGATACGCCTCGGCATGTGCCTTTTTACTTTAAGGACTTTATATTGCCGTTAGGGGCGGATACGCCTCGGCATGTGCCTTTTTACTTTAAGGACTTTATATTGCCGTTAGGGGCGGATACGCCTCGGCATGTGCCTTTTTAAGATAAGGACTTTATATTGTCGTTAGGGGCGGATACGCCTCGGCTAAGTTTTGGCTGCGCGGGCCGAATGAGGGTAGCTAATCCTCGTCGGAGCCGCGCTATTGCCTCTTTTCTTGCAAAAATATGTGGAAAATTTTCTCCTCTTCAACCCGGAGGAGAATATATAGTATTTCATAATGAATTCGTTTACAATGGCTCATAGCCTTACATATTTGTTCCTAAAGAAAGCATTTCCTTAGATTGATTGCGTGCCATTTCCTGGGCACTTCTTCCTCTTCCATAGTTTCTAACTTGTAGGAACCACATTGATATGCTTCGGTTATCCGGTAGGGTCCTTCCCACTTTGGGCCTAGCTTGCCTTGATCTTCTGCTCGGCTTGCTTCATTTTTTCGGTAGACGAAGTCTCCTGGTCTGAAATATATCGGACGGACTTTTTTATTGTAGTACTGCTCCATCTTTTTTTTTGTATCGTGCTTCCCTTATTGCTGCTTCTTCTCTCCTTTCTTGTAGTAGGTCTAAATTTAAACGCATCTCCCTTTCATTCAGTTCTTCAATCCGGCGCGTATCATCTTCGTCTATTCCCTCTCGTATGACCATCGTTCGGTGAGTTGGCATGCCGATCTCAGCCGGTATCACTGCCTCGCTACCGTACGTCAAGCTGAAGGGCGTTTCTCCATTACTTTGTTTTAGTGATGTTCGGCAAGCCCACAAAACGTTTGGCAGCTCATCTACCCATCTAGCTCTCGTTCGACCCAACCTTGTTTTAATTCCCTCCAGTCAGTAAACTTTTGTTTGCTCTTTTCACGAGACCGTTCGCCTGTGGATGTGCCACAGCGGTGTTTATTTGCCGGATGTTTAACTTCTCGCACCATTGTTTGAAAGGGTTATCGACCAGCTGCTTTCCATTATCCGTTACGATTATGCTTGGTAGGCTGAAGCGGCAAACTACATTGTCCCATACAAATTTTATCACGTCCTTTCCCGTCACCCTTGCCAGCGGTTTGGCTTCTATCCACTTGGTGAAGTAGTCGATAGCCACTATGATGAACTTTATCCTTCCGGCTGACTCTGGTAATGGACCTAGGATGTCCATACCCCATTGATAGAACGGCCAAGGAGCCATGATTGGTGTGAGTGTTGTCTTTGGGAGTTTCAGAATTGGGGCATGTATTTGACATGAGTCACACTTCTGAATTTCATTACGAGCATCCCGGTGCATAGTTGGCCAGAAGTACCCTTGCCGCATGACCTTTGCCACTACGGATCTTGGCTTCAGATGCATTCCGCACGCCCCCATGTGTATCTCCCGGATCACATAATTTGCCTGTAACGGACCAACACATCGCAACATGGGAACCAAGTAGCCCTTCTTGTATAGTACTCCATCTTCTATTACATATTGGCTGATCTTCATTCTCAACGCTCGAGCGTCGTTTTGATCTTCCGGCCATATTCCCTCTTCCAGGCATCGAATGATGGAGTCATCCAGTTGTCTCCCTCCTCGGCCACAATGTCGTTAACTTCTTTCCCTTCGGTGGATCTTTCTCTTAACATTTCTACCAATACTTCCTTCGTTAGGTGATCAAATGCTACTGTAGCCAGCTTGCTTAGTATGTCGGCCTTTTGGTTCTGCCCCCTGGGAATGTTCCGGATGGAGAAGTGCTGGAACTTTGCTATACATTCTTTTGCCTTGGCCAAATATTTGATCATGCTTTCGTTGCTTGCTACGTAATCCCCGCTTATCTGATTCGACACCAGCTTGGAGTCCACCCGTACGTCAATATTCTTTACGCGCATCCCTTCGGCTATCCGAAGCCCCGCCAGCAATGCCTCGTACTTTGCCTCATTGTTCGTGCTTTCAAAATCTAGCCGAAGGGCGTAAGTATATTCCACGCCGTTCGGACTTACCAAAACAAGTCCTGCACCGGAACCTTTACTATTGGATGCTCCATCGGTATATAGTAGCCACTTTCCTACTTTTTCTTTTTCAACCTTCACGGCCGGCTGGCTAAAATATCGCTCCGGACTTTCTCCAATGGGGTTTTTCGAGAGAAAGTCTGCTAAAACTTGACCCTTGCTTGCACTCCAAGGCTCGTAGGTGATGTTATATGCTCCCAGCTCTACGGAATACTTAGCCAGCCTTCCGGAATCTTCGGCCTTGTTAAGTATCTGCTTGATAGGTTGATCGGTGATAACCTTGATCGGGAGTGCCTCGAAATACCTTCTTGACATGTGCAGCAGAGATAATGCTAGCTTCTCCATCGGGGCATAGTTCCTTTCGGCTTCATTGAGTGTCCGGCTCACGTAATGCACCGGATGTTGCTTTCCCTTTCTTTCGGTTAAAAGAACTGCACTAACGGCCTCCTGAGCCGCCGCCAGGTATACGTAGAGTGTTTCCTTGGGCATGGGTGTTATTAGAGACGGGAGATCAGCTATCAGCTTCTTCATTTCTTGAAAGGCGTTTTCCGCGTCTTCCGTCCTACGGTACTGTTCCTTGTTTTCTTTGGTTATGTTCTTTAAAGTTTCAAAAAATGGTAACGATCTTTCGGCTGACCGGGCCAAGAACCGATTCAAAGCTGCCAGCTTGCCACTTAAACTCTGCATTTCTTTCAACGTTCGAGGAGACTGCATGTCCATTAAAGCTTTCGTTTTCTTTGGATTAGCCCCGATTCCTTCGGAAGTTACCATATATCCCAGGAATTTCCCTTCCTCCATTCCGAACGAGCATTTTTTGGGATTCAGTTTCATGTTAATTCTCCACAGGTTATCAAACGTCTCGGCGATGTCGGCCAGCATTTTGTTTTCCTCCTTGTTCTTGATGACCATATCGTCTACATACGCCTCTAAGTTCCGTCCTATCTGCGATCGGAAGGCCGCGTCTACCATGCGCTGATATGTTGCCCCGACATTCTTTAATCCGAAGGGCATTTTAGTGTAGCAATACGTCCCCTGATCCGTGTAAAAGGTTGTTTTCTCCTCATCTTCTTTTGACATTTGGACTTGATGGTACCCCTTGTACGCATCTAGAAAGCATTTATATTTGAATCCCATGACCGATTCTATCTTCAGATCAATTTCCGTTAGAGGATAGTAGTCCTTTGGGCAGGCTGAATTGATGTTCTTGAAATCAATGCACATGCGCCAGCTTCCGTCACATTTTTTGACAAGCACAGGATTAGAGATCCACGTGGGATATTTGACCGGTCGGACAATTCCTGCTTTTAACCACTCTTCTACTTCCTTCGTTACGGCCAAACTTCGATCGGGAGCTATCACTCTGCGTTTCTGGCAAACCGGTTTCACCGAGGGGTTAGCATTAAGTGTGTGCTAAACAATGCGCCTTGGAACTCCGGTCATGTCTGCCGGTGTCCAGGCGAAAACGTCCATGTTTTTCTTGAGGAGGGATTTGAGCTTCTTCCTGCAATCAGACGATAAGCTGCCTCTGATGGTTACTAATTGCTCGGGGTAAGCTGGACTTACCATGACTTCCTCTGGATCGTTCGTTTCAACCTCTTTCTCTGTTGGCCCCTCGCTTTGTTCAGAAGAAACCTTCTGAGATTCCTCTAACCTTCGGCATTCCGAAATAACTATCTGCCGAGCTTTCAGAGTAGCAACTCCCCTTGGGGTTGGGAATTTCATCATAGCATGTATGGTGGATGGAATGGCTCTCAGCAATCTTAGTCCAGTCCTTCCCAGGATCACGTTATACGGCGAAGGCGCGCGTATGACGGTGAACTTCATGGTTGTTCTTCTATATAATCCCTCTTCTCTGAATGACACGTCCAGCTCTATTTTTCCCAACGGTTTTGTCACTTGTCCAGCGAAACCCAGCAGATCCGTCTGAGTCTGCTTTAGTCGAGACTTTATTTCCGGGCTCAAGTTATCAAAGCAGTGTTCAAACATGACCTTCACCGAAGCCCCTTCATCCACGAACACTCTTCTTACCATGTATCCTTCCATCAAGGCTTCAACGATGAGCGGCTCATCGGACACGTCTCCGGCTGGTATGGGAGGGAAGGTGATGGGGACATTCATCCATTTCTCCTCATGTTCCCTCGACTTGCGCTTCTTCTGCTGTGTTCTTGCGCTAACCATGTTGATTATCTTGTCCTTGGCCGGGAGATCCTTCTTTGGCGTGCCTTTCCCTTTTTGACGAACATCTTTGACTAAGTGGTTCAACTTCCCCGACTCTAAAGCTAACTCTAGCTGTCTTGTCAATTGAAAACAATCATTCGTGTAATGTCCCCTTTCCCCATGGTAGTCACAGTATCTGTCTTGATGTTCTCTCTTGGGTGGATCCCTCATCGGCCTCGGAGGAGGCAACTGTAACTGCTGCTCGGTGGCGAGGATTTCCTTCGGTCGTTTTATGAGCGATTCAAGCGTCAAACGGGAAGCGTCACGATTCTGATAGTCATTACGCGCCGGAAGGTATGGCGCCGGACGGTCTCGGTATCGATATTGGGTCTGCCGATCCTTAGGGTGGTACCTGGATCGTCCTCCGTTCCTGCTATCATTCCCCGATCCTTTATATCCTTTATCATCCTTCCGGAAAGGTCCAGCCGGCCTCTTCCTGTATTGGTCATAGCTCTCCCCTCGTGGCAGTTCGGTACTAGCGTATGCGGCCTCTGCTCTCACAAAGTCATCCACACGGATCATCATTTCCTCCACGGTTCTAGGAATTTTATCAGCGAACCTTTTGGCCAGTTTCGGACATTTACATCCGTCCAAGAACGAAGAAATCCTCATAATTTTCGGGGCTCCTTGTATGAACCCTGTTTCTGTAGTCCACTTTTCCTTGAATTCTGGCAAAGTCTCATTGGCTTTCCTCACGATCTTTGTTATCTCCGTAGGGTCTTTGGTACACGCTTTGTTTAGGGAGAAACGAGTTTCGAACTGAGCCCTCAGGTCTGCCCATTCGTCTATGCTGCCCGGAGGAAGGCGATCGAACCATCCTCTTGCTCTTCCGTCCAGGGTTTGCTGAAACATCCTGCACCAGACGGGCATGGGCCACTCTCCGTGACCTGCCGCCCCAGTAAAACGATTGAGGTGATCCTGGGGGTCTGTTGACCCGTCGTATAACTTGATGTGTGAAGGCATTTTATGTTCCGGTGAAGAGAATTCGATAATCCTCCGAGTGAAGGGTGATTTCCTAACTTCCTTGAAAGGTTTGCCCAAATCTGCATCTGGTATCTTATCTCCGGTAACGATTCCTTTCTTTTCTCTTGGCACCTCGGCCTCCTTCGGAGCTTCCTCCTCATCCCAGTCTAGACGTATTGGTTGCACAGTGCTTTGTCTATTGTGTTCCTTAACCATGGACTTGAGAGCAGAGATATATCATTCCAGCTGTTCTCGGGTGATTGCGGGAGACTCGGCGTCCCCGTTTCCGGTACGGTGGACGGGAGGGGTTTCGACACCCTTTCCGCCCGACCCTTCCGGACGTTCAGAACCTGACATCCTAAAGCTTTGGTAGATTGAATGTCGGTCCCACGGATGGCGCCAATGTTTAAGTATTTTTCTGCAGGTGAGGCGATTCTTCAAAATATCCTTCAGCCTTGAGTCCGTCAAGCCCTTCGGATAGCTGCTAAGAAAATAGACGCATTAGTCTCGCCCCGGGTGTGACCCCAGGACCAAACTCCGGCGTGAGAGTAGGTATAAGAAGGTAAGATAATAAGTGTGTTTTATGGATTAAGTACTGTGTGTAAAAATGAGTTACCATTACTGTAGAAACTGCCCCTTTATATGGTAGTCCCTTTTTTGTCTCCATCGGATGCGTCCAAACATACTGACAACCGCTTCGGGCGGCACCTGGAACTTACTCTGTTTGGGTCTTTTTCCTGACCTGACATAGTTACTGTAATTCTGTCACACACTATTAATATCAAAGTTGACTTCCTGATCTGGAGATGACCGTTGGTCCGAACGGCTCAAACGGGTCGTTGGACATGGGAATCCGTTCGGACAGAACCTTTCGGATTCATATGTTCTAAGCTTTGACTTGTTCTGGAATTATTCATTAATCCGAACGGCCTGTATGGTCGTTCGACTAGGGCCAGTCGGCCATATACGCCGACAGTTATTGATTCGATACTAGTTATAGTATATCAGCTCATTAGGGTTTAAAATGCCCTACTTGCTCTAACTTTTTGTATTTACATACAACTCAGATATCAAATATGTTACGAGTAATTTATAAAGGGTTTTATACAACTTCTACTTGCTCTTAACTTTTTGTATTTACATACAACTCAGATATCAAATATGTTACGAGTAATTTAGACTAAGAGTAGTGGGGCGTTGAAGTGGGCTTAGTTACCCTTTCAACGCCCGTTGGCGTACCCCCATCAACCGTTGAAGCCCGTTGAATTGGCAAAAAATCAACGCTCGTTGATCCAACAACGGGCGTTGATTTTATTTTTAACCAAAATATAGCCGTTGAAGGTGGCTTTAACGGCTAGATTTGAATTAATTAGTCATTTAAAAAAAAAAAAAAAACAAAAAGTACCTTTCAATACCCCACCAATTACTCTCATTTAAAAAAAAAAAACAAAAAAAAAAAACATATGACACAAAAGACACTTGTCAACAAATGCCCCAACTCAAAAAAAAAAAAAAAAAAAAACACCACCACTACTCTTATAAAGTGTTTTATACAACTTCTAGACATTTAAGTCAATGAATATAGAAGATGTTTCATGTGAGTCAATAGTTGCAACAATAGTAAAAGATGTTAGTTGAAAGCTTTTATGGGGCTCAAAATTTTTGGATGACAAACATGGAAACAATTAAACAAGCATCTTAAATAAGGGAGTTGGCTTACACTTTTTTGAGAAAAATTTACTTTCTCTCACTTAAATGCATACCTTTTTGGACGCTTTTTTCTTGGCATTTATTTCTATCATAACTATTATTGGGACCCTTTTTCATATGAAATGATGAACCTCTTTTCAGAAAATTCATTGCATGATGTACAAATCATTATTACGAGGTTTAGTTGGTAACATATTTCTCGAAATCAATTTGTGGAATCCTAAAGTTTTTAGGGCCCGTTTGGTTAGATACTATGTTTTGTGGGCCCAGTAATAAAGTGGGTATATCATAGTCATAGATTCATTACACATCAATTTGGTGTCTATGAAATCCATTCCCGTGGGTCCCTCTTTTTTTCACTACAAAACTCAAATATCTATACACTTTTTCATACCATATTTTATCATCCAAATATAAACAATCGTAATCATACACTTTTTAATATCCATTGTCATTCTACCCCATACTAAATCCGATACCCATTGTCATTCCTAGCAACAAACCAAACGTGCCCTTAGTCAAGTTGAGTTGTTTCAAAGATACGATTATGAATCTAGTGGTTTGGCTTATGATCAATAAACGTGTATCTCATCAAACCTCTTTAAGAGGCTATAAATCAAAATATTCAAACACTCAAATAGAGTTATTTCTGGTATCCCAAACTCAAAGTCTTCTAGGTGTCGGAAAAGGGAAAGTTTTTGATAAATAAGTTATGTGTTTAATTTAAATTCTTTTCAGTGTGAAGAAAATAACTAAACATTGCTTTCGGGCATGTTTGTCAAAGGGTCACTCTACATCTAAGATTGTACGTGGTTTAGTGACGGAGCTTGAATAAGTTCACAGGGGTGGCCAACATGGAGTTGTGTCGCTTTGGATGGGTTAATCCTTGAAATTGTTTTTATGTTAGTTTGTTTGTAGGTAGTATATAGTGAAATTTACATACGAAGTTTAAATGTTTGGGGGCCACAACCCCACCCTGCCCTCAATATGTTTCGTCCCTTGTTGGATTTCTCCCCCCATTTAAACATTTTAAGAGTGTCCTTTACGGTATATACATAACTACATAAGTCGATATGATCATATTGTTATAAACATGGTCATCTTATTGATTTGGGTGGGCCGGTGCGAAACTACGAATGAGGTCTCGTAAATCACGAAAAACTTAACTATTATAGAAAATCCAAGACATAATATACTTAGACATGTATAAATACTAATGGAGATATACTAAATCGAATGCTCACTCACATAATATTTAAAAATGTCTATAAAATTTAAAGTTAGACATGTATAAATATAGTTAGACATATATAAATACTATGAATATATATATACTAAATTGGATACCCTTCACAAATAGTGACCTGTGTTGTGCGGCTGGCCAACTTGCACATGCTAATAATCGCCACTAGTTATAAAGAAGCTAAAATGGACACCCAATAAATATATTTTGGAATGCATACAATAAATAATCTAATGCAAATAACCTTGATAAAATACGTACCTATGGGAACATGGGCCAAACTTTGGTTGTTATTTTCAAAAAAGTTGTCTCGACATATCTCGCAATGGGACCTATTGCCTGCGAAAAGGATGGTGGACCCATCAAAATTCCAACTGTATAAAACGATCATTTACTTCAATATTGTTGACATGTCATTCTTGTTTGGTCCACTTGGGCAAATGCCACCTTTAATGTGTATCACACCATCGTGTCATTTCATTTTGCATTACACAAACGATTATTGGAATGTTTCATATTGCGTAAAAATTAAGATTTCTAAAATGTATTGCTCATAAAAAGTATTGCAACACTTTTTAAAAGAAAAAAAGAAAATAAATAATAAGGAACTTGTGAGTAACATGTTGCAAAATTTAAGAATATAAACAAGCAAAGAACTTAGAGATTATCAAGTACTATCACCATATATGTTATTAAACTTTGAATTTGAAAAATATAGTTTTTGGATAAAAAACATAGTTGGTAGTTAAGATCGCTAATATTAGTGCACGAAAGGATAATCAACCTTAAAGATTAAGGTAGACAAAGATATTTGTATTGGTTTCCTAATTGGCCACCATGTTGCTATAATGCTATGTCGATAGGGTCTTTGACATAAAGTCTTATGTCCGTATTTACAACGTTATGGCATTATCAAGTTAGGTTGACAATATTATTTAAGGACCCGTAGTACTTTTCATATCACTTGTACAACTTGGTTATGCATATATAGTTGTGTGTACATAAAAGTTAAAAGCAATAACTGGTGCTTCTTTTTGTCCCCTTAGATGTAGCTTCGATGCCAAGTCTAATGATATATGCTAAGTGTTTGGGACCTCAACCTCTCTTCGTGTATTTAATAGTGTACTAGCGTACTACAAAGACGTGTTATAATGATAGAGAAAAGATGGAAATTTTTTACTAAAATCAGTAAAACAAGCAACAATACATGTGAATAAGTGGTACAAGTAAATGTAAGTTATTCCCTATCAAGTTACATGTACAATTCTCTTATACATTAGCATTCGGGTTTTAGAAAAACCCTAGTAACATTTTCTTAAATAACAAGGCTTCCTTAGAAAAGCGAACATCATAAGTTAAAAACATTGTACGAAACGCTTCCGAGATGGAAGCTAAACGTATAATAGCAACCAACATGAAGCGAGACAAATAATTACTTCGTATTCATGTCATATTCGAAATCAATCTGCATCAATCTAAGCTCCTGGAACATTAGTCGTCTTTCTACGCTGTTCGTGCTACAAGGATTCAAAATGTTCTACTTGTAAATCTCCCATTCAAGCACATAAAAGACAATACCTTGAATCACTTTAACATAACACCATATTATACAGTTAGACTAAGTGTAATGGTAACCGCAGATGATCGTGATCATCACTGGCATATTTGCGTCAACTTAATACAACATTCTTTATAACCAAAGCGATCACGGTCACCACAAAAAACACACACCACTTCAACACAAATATACCTCAAAAAAATCAATTAAATTAAACACCCACTCACACAAACATATTCACACTACTCGGTCGTTATTTCGACGGAGTTCTTGATAAAAACATAATTGGACTTGTTCATGGAGACTGCTATAATGGGGATGACGCGTCTCCCTTTAAGTGCCTTAGGGTTTTCGGTGACACGATTATACTAACTGTTAGTCTGTTACACATAGTTGTGTACATGTGTATCTCAATTCAGTTTTTTCACAACATCGAAGCAAGTATTTTTCACTCATTGAAACTCAACAACATAGGTCACAACACACGTAATACACAAAAAGACAACCAATAAATTTACCTTTTCAAAATAGTATTTGTAGTTTCTAGGAAGTAGCTCAGCACCATACTCTGAAAATTTTCAGATACCCGCATATAGCCATCTACTATATCCAAAAAAAAAGAGTAAATTGCAAAAATCATCATTGTGGTTTGACCAAATTGCATGTTTCGTTCTTGAGGTTCAACAAATGCAAAGATCGTCCTTATTTTTGCATTATTACGTGCACTTTTGGTCCTTCAACATTAAAATTTGGCAAACCACAAGGACGATTTTTGCAATGATGAAAGACCAAAAGTGCATATAACGATGCAAAATAAGGATGATCTTTGCACTTAATGAACTACAAGGACGAAATATGCAATTTGACCAAATCACAAGAATGATTTTGGCAATTTAATCTATAAAAAAAAAAAAAAAAAAAAAGGAAAAAACCAACAAGAAGCAACACTCTTCTCATTTGCCACGTGCCACGAAGCATCCTACTACGTCACTCAGCAGGTGCGACCACTGTTACCCCTCACGTGTCACATTAATCTTCACACCCTCCCTAATATATATAGACAGACCCCCGAATTAACTCACCCTCTCATTTCACCCCTACATATTTCCTTTCATTACAACGTCGTTTCATCGCAACAAACTTTATCCAATATCTGCACTTTACACCATAAATTTCGGAAACTCGCAACAAACAAATTAAACAAAATAAATGGTAGAATCAGAAAGCTCAAGTACAATGTCGACCGACAGCTGTACAAGCTTCAGCCGGTTATCATTCGACGTACTGGACCTCCTTCCGTCGACCACGGAAAACATGAACATAAAGCCGCACAGGTCATCAGAGTCTTCATGGCAAGCGATTAAGTCAATGGCGATACGTCGCACCAGTAGCGAAGGATATGGAGTTATTACAACATCTAGTTTAACTTTTCGTGACTTTAGTCTGGTGAGACAGATAGGGAGTGGGGATATAGGGAAAGTGTATTTATGTAAGCTGCGTGGTGATAATGGGAGTGAAGATTATGCAATGAAAGTAGTGGATAAGGAAGTGCTTGTTTTGAAGAAGAAAGTGATGAGGGCGGCTACTGAGAAGAAGATATTGAACATGTTGGATCATCCTTTTTTGCCGTCGCTTTATGCTCAGTTTGATGCTTCGCATTTTTCGTGTGTTGTCATGGAGTATTGTTCTGGTGGTGATTTGCATTCTCTCAGGCATAAGCAACCGCGTAAACGCTTTTCTCTCTCTGCTGCTAGGTATACTTTTTTTTTTTTTTTTTTTTTTTTATTTATTTTTTATTTTTTATAATTATAAGATCCCGAAATAACTGTCAAATTTGACCTTATTTTTTTTCTGTTATATAATACTTGATAAAAAATTATACCAATAAAAAATACAATTAAAACCCAATCTATTCATATATTTTGCATCAGGTATAATACCCGCAAAAACAAAGAAGTTTAAATTTGAATAAGTGTCCGATTTGTTTTTTCAGAGCTAAACTGGCTCAACTTTGACTATAAGTAATTTTTTTTTCCGAAAATAAAGAAGGTGAAATTTGAACCGGTTTAACTTTGAGTCTTATTTTAGGATAGAGTTAGTACATTACTATCCTGTTTTAATTTGAACGTGCAATTTGAAAACAACTTTTGGACCGTACTGATTATTTGGTTACTTTTTTGACTTTTTATCTGAATTTTTGCCGTTTAATGGAAGTTACCTAATTAGTAACTTTTTGTCATTAGTATAACTATTTTTTGCTACTTATAAATTACTCATTAAACTAAATTTTTTGCTTTTTTTTTTTTTGGAAGATAAACTAAATTTTTTGCTAATCAATGTTACCATGTGTTTCAACATCTGTAATCAGAAGTTTACCAACACATATTTATTGGATTCATTTTGAGTTTGACTTTGATAAATTATATTTTGAGCTACTTATTCGGTGTCAATTATTAATGGGATAATAGGAAAAATATTTAATACATTTTTATTGTTTTGTCTAGCATTTTTTTATTATTATTAAAACACAATTTTTTTCAAATTTTGACATTTGTGTGTATTTTGTTCATGTATGATGATCAGTTTACCTTTCGAATGATCACAAAATACATATAAAGGTTAAAATTTATATATTTTGTTTTTTAATAAAAAAACAAACTGCACATCACAAACAAAAATAGACAAGTTTGATAAAAAAAAATTATTATCCAATTATTAATTATTATTATGTATTTTTGCAACTTTAGCTACCTAATTACTGAATTTTGATTAGCAACTGATTTGTGTATGGGTATATTTTGATGATATTGACTTCTTTTTTTTAATATTTTGTTGTGATAATGTTAGGTTTTATGCTGCTGAGGTGTTGGTAGCACTAGAGTACCTGCATATGCTAGGAATCATCTACAGAGACCTAAAGCCTGAAAATGTGTTAGTCAGATCCGACGGTCATATCATGCTCACTGATTTTGACTTATCATTATGCTCTGACGCAATCCCAGCCGTTCAATCTCAATCACTCTCATCCTCACCAGATCAACTACCTTCATCATCATCTTATCAATCCTCACCGTCCATTCACCGTGCTCCATCTCATCCATTTTCTTGTCTACCTAGTCAGCTTTTTAGGTCTAAAAAGATTAATTCATTTTCCGCCACGAAAAAGCGTTTGTTCGTGGCGGAGCCTGTGGCTGCACGCTCGTGCTCGTTTGTGGGTACGCACGAGTACGTCTCGCCTGAAGTTGCTTCTGGCCGGTCACATGGTAATGCTGTTGATTGGTGGGCGTTAGGGATATTTATTTATGAGATGGTTTATGGGTGTACTCCGTTTGCCGGTGTGTCAAATGAAGCTACATTGCGTAACATTGTGAAAAAGCCTTTGTCTTTTCCAACGGTTTCGGTTTCTACCCGTGAGTCGCAGTTGCGTGACTTGATATCGAAATTACTTGACAAGGATCCGGAAAGTAGGTTTGGGTCTAAGCGTGGTGCTGCCGATATTAAGACCCATTCGTTTTTTAACGGGTTGAACTTTGCGTTGATCCGTTCAGTGACGCCGCCAGTGATCCCAAATAAGAAGATGGGAACAACGGCGACATCTAGATACTTTAGTGGGCCAACATCGTCGTTTGATTTTTTCTGATTAGCGAGATAATTAGTGATGACATGTAAATGTAAATACACTAGGCGTAGGTCTCTTTTTGCTAATCATTCATGGATTATTATTACCTCCCTCTTAATTTTTAGTACAAAGTTAGATGTTTATTGCTGGGATCCTTTCTATGATTAGCTAATTAAGCTTTTATTAAGTTCACAATTGGTTGAAAACAATCATTTTTGTTCACGGGAGCACTATATGGCCTTGGCAGTGTTAACTTGAGCATGTGTAATGACATAGTTTTTGAATTTTATCTATTGATAACTCGTATGTTTGATCTACAATCAAATGGTTTCAGTTGTTATTGTGTACTGTGAAGGCCAAACCGTCAATTTGTAGCGTGTACGTAGTTTGGGTGGTCTGAGTTTTGTACAAAAATCAACCTACCGCGCGTATCTTTCATAATGTAAAATAACTTGTGTGTGTGAATATCGCTTATAGAATTATGACTTCCTGAACATTGGGTTGTTAATATCAAAATAACCTTACTATAGGTGAGTACAAATGTAACGTTACTTGATTTAGTTATGGATTACGTGTTTTCTAGTCTTTCTAATGTTATGGTTTGATTAAGTTTGTTGATACTCGTTAGGTAAATTTGTTATGTTACATCGTTACAGCTAAATGGGACCAATTAATTTGTCAAAGTGAACTAAAGTTTCTTTGTGGATCCTAAAGCAGGATGACAAGTCGCCATCACAATAAGAGCACCCGGTGCAGATAATCGATCATATACACGTTATAGGGCCACCTTCGCACTTATAACACCCTTATAAGTTTTATACGGCACTGCATGTTGGTGTTGCAGGTGCCAATGTTGTTGGCTTCACATTAAGTTATCCGTATATTTATTATTTTTTTTGAGTGAGTTGTGCTTTTTTGGCATGTTATGGGATTTTATTGTCGAGGCCGTTTATGTAATAAGAGTATTATATGATATATATGATGACGTGACGTCGCCTATAAAATTTATAGACGCCCAATGTGCCTTGCTTTCTAAGCATGCATGAGTGATAGATAATGCAATGTATCAAGGAAATGTAGTTACTTAAATACAGAAAACACAATTTAAAATGTATACGAAGAAGTAAAACTTTCATTTTTGGCAAAATGGGTTGTTCTCAGATAAAACCTACTCCCTCCGTCCCAAAATTATAGTCCCATAATAAAAAGCACATTCTTTTAGAAAAACATCACTATCACTACTTTATCTCTCTTACTTTTTTGCCAAATGACAAGTTTACCCTTAACCAATTAATTAATACTTCATTAAAGTTTGTAATATTAATTTCAACCAAGGGTAATATAGTAAACTTACCAAACTCCACTACCTATTTACTTTCCATTTTTGGTATGAGACAATAATTTTGGGACGTCCGAAATGAAAAAATGGGACAATAAAATTGAGACGAAGGGAGGTTCTCAGATAAAACCTAGTATATATTGCTAACTAGCAAATTATTTTGCCTACGTAAAGAAAAGATGTCGATTGTCGTAAATTGGTGTTCACGTGATGCAAAAATTTAATATGTCAGCGTCGATCATTATGGAAGAATACAAAAAGTAGATGTAAGTTTTGGAGTTTATACATCATATCTGACTGATATAAGACCTGGTTATCTTGATGTCTAAAGTATGAAGTGTTACATCATGTTCTTTCGTCTTATTAAAAAAGTGATACATTTTTTTCATGAAACATCTATTTTTTTATTTTAAAGTTGAATTATAGAACTACTTTTTAGGCGCCACAGTTTTTAAGGAAGTGTACTTTTTACTACTTTTTTTTTTCATGAAACTTCTATTAAAAATTACAATTATGATGTCATTTATCTTCTAATATGATTTTTTTTGTTACTAATGGTTAATACATACAATGTGCATCACATAAAATGTATAACAGAATCAATCTCGACGGATCAGGGTATGAGTTGAATCATGAAATGTGATTTATGTAAATTTGACTGCTTTGGGGTGGTATGTATTTACAACGAGTGGAGCTAATCTTTCGAGAAACTACACAAGTTTATTGTTACAAACTTGGGTTTTTAACTACGTGTGAAGGCACAAAAGAAAACGAAATCGGTAGTGCAAGCCACCAAGTGAAATAGAAGATGTGTGCGTAAGTGTGTTGTAAGTATTTTTATACGTCGACGTGGAACGTAGGTAAATGATAAGTGATGCGATGAATAATAATGTCATGGTAGGGTAAAGATAGTAGAGTATTTTTATACGTCGACGTGGAAGCGTCGAGGAGGTGAACCACTACCGAAATTAATGAGGTCGACATAATAGCAACGTGCATGATTATACTGGTTTCAGATGTATGCATGTATAGCAGTGCAAATGCAGTGTTTGTACATATTTGTTGTTATTGGTTTATTTTGTTCATGTTTGTGACATAAGGTGATGTACTTGTCATAGAAACATCGTGTCCTTATGTTTCACCCGATGCATGTCAAACCATATGTACGTTGTTTTGTATTTTAGACGTTGTATGTTTTTTACTTTTCAGATTCTCAATTTGTCCTACACAATGATGCATGCTAGTTGATGACTAGAAGCTATTACAAACGTATCAAACACAATTTCATGTTGCTTTAAACAAAAACTAATGTTCTAGACCAATTATAACAAGTTAACAACCATGAGAATATGAATTAAGTTTTTATATTTTAATAATGATTTTGGATTTATTAAAACAAAGGGACCCACAAAAGAGCTTAAGCGCAGACAAAGGATGCGAGGATCATGTGGAGGGAACAAACCCATAACCTAAACCACATCAAATGTCTCAAACTCAACTAATCCACATCTTACTTACATCCTTTTCATATATTTTCTCAAATGACTTGTGAATCTAGTTATTATACCTTAAAATCTTATTAATTGATTGTATAACAACGTTAAACCAATGTCATTATGATTAAGATCTTTAGCTTGGAATAGTTGTTCGGTATTGAAGGATACCTATTCAAAAACAAATATAAATAAGATTTTCTAAGAATAAAATAATCGAAATATTTTTGGTAATGTACTTGTGAATCTGGTTAATAGCTTAAAATCCTAAAAATTGATTGTATAACGATTATGTCATTATGATTACGATCTTTAGCTTGGAATAGTTGCTCAGTATTTATTTTTTTATTGGTAACATACGTGATTTTAGCATTAACATTTGCTAAAGAGTATTGTGTTTTGTTAAGAAACGTGTTATCATGGATCATCCACTCGTTGATAATACGTAGACATGTGTTTATATTTAAAACTTGCGTACTGTTTGGTATACATGAATCCAAGTTAAAATGGAATAAATTGTACGATGAAATGAAAAATGTTGTTTGTTTTGAGTTTTGTAATGAAAAGGTTTATTCAATTGTTTATTTCATTACGTCTCACTCTTTTATTACATAGTCACCCACTAGTTTTTTTTCATTCCATTACCGCATTACCACATGGATTCATGTCATGCAACATTTCATTTATTTTATTCATTTCCAACTTTATTGCATCGTACCAAAGTCGAAACAAAATGTGTAAATGCTTTATTCTATTCTAACAAATCAACAAAATAATAGCAACAGCTCTTTCAATTACCATGTCCATACCATTACATCGTCAATTATATATTCTTTTAGCAGTCAATTAAGTCTAACCAAACTGGCATTTAGATCTCATGATATCTACATTATGCAAAGAGAAATTTACTTTTTATCTTTAGTTCGAGCAAAAAGTTCTTGGGGTATAGGAAAAAAAGAGCCACACTTTTTAGGAATTCTATAAAGCTTATTGTTGCCTACCTCGTAACTTTTTAACTCATGATTACATTGAATTAGCTCGCACTTAAGTTTGTTTTAAAAATAAAAACTACTTCGTAATGTTACAAGTCAATATTTTTTGTAAAACAAATGATTTACTACTTCCGTTTTAAAATTATTGTTCTGTTTTAATTTTTGAAGTCTTTTTTTTCAACTTTGACCTTTAGTATTTTATCTCATATAATAATTGATGCAAAATGTATAAAGAGATTGAATTGTAAATGTATTTTTATTAGTATAACATTCATCTAGTATTATATAAAACAAACAAAAATACTTAAAGTCAAAGTTAAAAAAAAAAAATTAATAAAAATTAAAAGTCAAAACTGGACAATTATTTTTAGACGAGTATAATATCTATTAGAGGTATATTTAGATAAGTTGACCAATCTTCTTACTTATCCTCATATTATCACGTGTAATTATCTAAAAGAGACTAAGACCTAGAGTAGTAGGGCGTTGAATCCCCTCAGTTGCCCTTTCAACGCCCGTTGAACCACCCCCATCAACCGTTGAAGTCCGTTGAAAACTAAAAAAAATCAACGCCCGTTGATTTTATTTCCTCCTGACAAGTGCACTGCTACCAAGAGTTAAAGTCATTTATTTCTCTCTCTCTCTCATGACAAGTTAACTCTCTCATTGGTTAAAGTCATTTATTTCTCTCTCTCTCCTGACAAGTTAACTCTCAAAGTCAATAAAGCAATATATATAAAACGGGCATTGAACCATTACCCCCATTTAGCTTCAACACCCAAATTCTCTCACCGCCACTTGTCGACATTTGCCCCAACCCACGTACCTTACCACTACTCTTGGTCTAATAGAATGTGTTTTTTACAAAGTTGTAAAAGAGACTAATAGAATGTGTTTTTTACAAAGTATAGATGACTGACACATAAATTGTAAGAGAGAACTGAATAAGTAAGAAGATGAATAAGATGACATATAATATCTATTTTATTTAACTTAGAGTGTGTTTGTTTTTCTAAAACGAGCTTTTTTTTTTGGAACGGCAAAATATATATAGATAAAAGAGCTTCTAGTAAATCACTAGAATCCTAAAAGTACAAATACAATCTAGAAGGAAACAAAAACAACATATTCTAGACCTTACCCGAGACTTTAACTGTGAGGCCAACAAAAATGATGAAAAAACTTTTGCCAATTATAGCGAACTAAGACAAGAGAAAAATTCCCACCCACGAAGGCCAATCCATCGGTTTTCACTCCGGGGTGTTTTTGATGCCGACCCAAACAAGTCCCGAGGAAAAAAAGATGCAAGAAGAACCTAAAAAAAACAATACATGCTCGAAACTCCCAGTATAGGAAAACAACGAACATCATCTGTCAAAATTACTCGCGGGCGTCAAAGGGGATTTGAGCCAATCTAACCAGCTGCAAGACATGTGTCCCCTATGAAATAACCAAGAAAAAGAAAAAGAACGAATGTTATCGAACATGTCACTTTTCCTCAACGGGTGTGGGCAAAACACAACACTGTTGCGAAATCTCCAAATCCACCAAAGAGAAGCCGCAACAATAATGGATAAGCGACGAGACTTCGCTTTAGAAGCATGCCACGAAATGAACCAGGGCTTCCAATGATCATATGAAGTAAAAGTAGGAAGAGGAATGTCACACCAAATGCGAACCAGTCTCCAAACCTCTTTGGCGAAATCACAATCAAAGAAAATATGAGAAGATGATTCCACATTACCATTGCACGAAGGGCACGAAATCGAAGGAATATCAATGCCCCGAGCCGAAAGGATCAATCTATGAGGTAAGCGATCCAAAGCCAATCTCCATATAAAAATATTAACTTTACGTGGGAGGGTTTTATCCCAAGATGTCGAAGGAACCAAAGCAGGGAGAAGCTTAGAATCTATCAACCGACGTGTTTCCCCAACAGAAAAGGTGCCATCACTAGAAATCTCCCAAACACAAGAGTCTTGCACCGCATTAGAAGATCCCAATATTTCTTAACCTTCGTGATAAGCGTGAAAAACGAAGAGTTAGCACCTTGCGGCATCGAACCATAAACAAGAAACGAGTCAACGAACTCAAAAATATCCTTATTGAGAAGATCCCAATATTTCTTAATGAAGGCAAAAGAGAAACCATCAGGACCGGGGGCTTTGTTACTACCACAATCCTAAACAGCCGTTTTAATTTCCTCCATTGTGACACGAGTCTCCAAGAAATCACGATCGCTGGGACAAAGACAAGTAGAATGAACCAATGGAGAAAAGATAACCTGAGAATCATGAGCTTGAAATTTGTCATTGTTGAAATTAAGGATAACATCTTTAATAAGAAACGGGTCCGAAATCCAAGTGCCATCATGCATAATACCAGTGATAGCTTGGGATCTCCTCTAATGATTAATCATCCCATGGAAAAATTTGGAACTCTCATCTCCTTCGATATCCCACTTAATATGAGCCTTTTGAATTAAATCAGTAGCTTCAAGTTTGTCAAGTTTATCAAGCACTTGAAGGAGCTTAATACGGTTATCACGATCAATCTAATTCGCGGTACCATCATCAATTCTTTTATCGATGTTATTAAGGTCATTAAGAGCTTCCTGTTTTTGGTTACGATCATTATTCTTGACATTAACGTGCAATTGCTTGATAACGGCTTTAAGAGATCGCAACTTTTCATGTGAAAAAAGACTCCTACCATCGGTTTTATCTTCCAAAGAGGACCAAGCAGATTTAATAACCTCGTCAAAACCATCATAAAATAACCACAAATTGTATAATTTAAACAGAGAAGGACCAAAATCCAATTTCGTAACATGTAAGAGAATATGAGTATGATCAGACCAAAGATGATCCAGGGCTGTTATGCGGATATCGTGAAGAGCCTCCAAAATTTCTTCCGAAATGAGAAAACGATCGAGCTTATTAAGTTTGGTTCTAATTTTATTCATCCAAGTGTAGTAACATCCACCAATGGGAAGGTCAATTAAACCTGAAGAATCAATAAAAGCGTTAAATTGTTAAGCTTCGTAATTAGAAATTATAGAACCAAACCTTTCGTGTTCATGGCGGACAACCTTCATATCACCAAAAAAATGAATTTTCCATTGTGATGATGCATGAAATCGGCTAATTTATTCCAAAGAGCAGACTTAGCCAACGGATCTTGAGGGCCATAAATATTAATCATAAAACTATTCGGGTCCCACATATAAATCAAACTGCCCAATCTACCACGAGCCATACTACTAGCGTAATCAAAATTAAAATTAACCTACATGGTCTTAAGACGAAATAACTCAAGGCGAGTCATTTTAGATTCTTGAAGACCAAGAAAATGAGTATTATGTTTGAAACACATATCTTTGATCCACACACGTTTACGCCTTTTCTTCGTACCACAACTGTTTAAAGAGAGGATATTCATTTATCCGCAATGTGCACTCCAATTCCATTTATCATTCGATTGAGGGATTATGTACATCCTCTAACATCGTAACCTAAAGAATTTCCAACTTCAATAATTCTATTAAGCTCATGAGTTAACGATATTCCCTTAATGACCTTCTTATGATGTCTCGCAAAAGAGGTGGAACACTTACTAGAATAAGTAGAGCTTCGAATGAAGTGTTCAGAACCAGGTGGTTTGCTGAGATCAGATGTTTCATGCGTGTTTTTTGGTTCGTGCTCTTGATTAACCTCCTCTTCCATTTGGGTTTCGGGCTGAACGAAAGGGGTGTCTTTCAGGTTTTCCATAGGATCCTTATCATCATTAAGGTCCTGATCCAAGTTTTTAAGGTTTTCATTCAACTCGTTCAAATTGTCATTGGAGTTATCTTCATCAGAATCCGCAGCATTGACAACTTCGTTAACGTCTATATTGAAAGACGTGTCAAGAGAGTTATCAGAAATGTTAACACTCCATGTCCATATTTCTTGCACTTGAACTTCAAAAAATTTCCCTTGGACTTCAACGTGTATCTTTTCAGATATATGTTCGTGTGATTTAGTAGCAATACACACTCTACCCGCACTCATGGCTATGGATTCTTCATCTTCGAAAAACACAAATTTACCAAACAAAGATGCTATTTTCTTGAATGCATTGGAACCCCAGGCACATAAAGGCACTCCACTGATCTCGACCCAAATCATTCGTTCATACACTATGAAAGAGGGTGGGGGTGATTTAGCTATTGTGTATAAACTTTTCATACTAACGTTCTCTTGGAAATTTGAGCATGACATCGAAGACGGGAATTGAATCCAGATCCAAAGACCCCCAACGTGGTGAATTGAAAGGTCTAAGAAACCTGCATTTTTACAGATTGTATACATGTTGCTCATTGAATCCACATCCTTTACTTTCAGAAGTAGAACAGTTGAAGAGTCTTCAATGGTAATGAGGTCCTGGTCTTTGAGAGTAACGGTTCGAACAGGTGGTGTGGGAGGTGCGGTCTCAGTTGTTTTGGATCTAGGGCGAAGCACAGAAGCAAACGATGGTTTAGTGATAGGGGGATTCGGGTTTTGAGACGGTAGGAAATTAGGGTTTTGAATATTTCTAGGTTTTACTTCCTGAGGTTAGGATCCAGTATGATTTTGTCTTTGATAACGTGCTACCGATACATAGAGATGGAAGCTAGCTATCCATATTCTAGATAATGATCTAACAAATTCAGTTTCATATCTAATACCTAGAAAACGAATAAATCCGAAACGCTTACCTCCTATTGATATTCTGTTAACGATAAAGGCATCAACCAGGCGGCCATAAGAAACACGGGTATTCCAAAGTCGTTTTGCATCTAATAAATCCGGGAGATTAGAAACATAAAAGGATGTTGCAACTCTTTCCAGGTTCTTTTGATAACGGTTAATGATGGGTTTGGAATTAGGGTTTTTGTTGTTTTTGAATATCCATGTCCATCTTTATCATCAGTGGTTAATGATTGTTTGCCCATGATCGAAATCCCCCCTCCCCACAGGCTTGTTTTTTACCGCCTCTAATCACTTACCAGTCAGAGAAGGTAAGAGACAAAGGTTGTTTTTTTTTTCCTTCTTGTCAGATGTGGTAAGAGGTTATCCCTCTTACCTAATAAGATGTGGTAGTAAACTCTTATTCCCTCTTAACACTCTTTTTACCTCTTATTTAATGATTTATTATTATATTAAATTTATAAAAATGTTTTGTTTCATGTTTATACAAGCTATTTATTAATTGCATTGATATGGTTTAATATATACTTAAAAAAAAAAAAAAAAAAAACAAAAAAAACAATTAAAAACATTCAGACAATTAAAAAAAAAAAAAAAAAAAAAAAAAAAAAAAAAAAAAGTCAACATTATTTCATTCAGATTCAGACTTTATAACCACCTCTTAACAGTAAGATGTGGTAGTCAGATTGAGAAGCAAAACATCTTAATGAAACAAACACACCCTTAGTAGTAAACAAACCAAAAGTAAAAGTTTCAGCTCTAATATCATGTATTTTAAACTTCGGTTCCAATTTTAGGTACAAACTTCAGCTCTTAACAGTAAGATGTGTTCGAATTTTTGCTAATATGTACCGGGGTACATATTAACTTCAACGAATTCAATCGACCAATAGCACAAGTTATTATGTTAAACAAATTTCTAGTGTATGCATTAGCAAAATCAGAACACAAAATAAATGTGTGGTGTATCGGGGTACATATTAACTTACGACAAAAGGAGTACAAAACTTAAATTTCGTTTTATTGATGTATATCCCCACTCGAATATTTGTTTTATTAAAACAGTTGTAAACATTAAATAAGTACGAATGCAAACCTGCACATGGTTGGTTTCTGCATTCATGAGTTATACTTCACGATTTATTATATGCACTTTTTTTTTTTTTTTTTTTTTTTTTTCCTTTTTCTTTTAGGTACCGACCCAATCCTCGGTCAGTCTACCCTAGAGGACGTCACGGCGACCCCGGAGGACGCGGTCCCCCTCCCTTTTGTGCTTGGTTCGATCGGCCAACTGACCTTAACAAATGCAAAGGTTTTATGCGGTCCCCCACCTTTTGTGTGTGTAAGTTTTTTTTTTTTTTTTTTTTTTTTTTTTTTTTTTTTTTTTTTTAAGTTTTTTTTAATTAATATTTATGGGGTATGTTTTTTGTTGTAACTATAGTCGCCTTACTACGGGCTAAAAGTCATGTGTTTGATCTTAGAGAGAGATGCTGAAGTGACGCTAAAGGGCCAAAGTGAACTGATCAAGTGTCGGGTTGGCATTACTAACTAGTCTAAAGAAGTAAAACCCTTTTCGTCATGTCACAGTAACTATCATTGCGAAGACAATATATTTGGGGTTATTACAACATCACTTATAGACCATAAGAAAATGATAATATAGTCAATTTTGTAAGGACAAGTTATAAAAAGTAAAAATTTTGTAAGGACAATTTTAAAAAAGTAGTTAACCATTTTTCTAAGACTTTGTTAACCATTTTTTTATATAGTCTTTGGTTCTTAAAACATCTAATGCCGGTGAAAGTGAATAGCAGTAGCACATGAGAATTATGGTCGTTTGTTTGGCATGTGAGCAAGTAGGGTCATTAAAGCCATGTCGGTTAAGCCCAAAAGAACAGCCAGGCCATTAGGCCAACCTTAATAATTGCCCAGACCTAATCATAGTAATTTTGTACTTTAAAATCACGTAACCTATTTTTTTCTTCCGTTTTGAAATGAATAAAAGACGTTTAATACAACTAAAAGACCATATTTGTTGGAAGTTTACATTCTTGTCTAGTGTATACTTGAGAAATTTCAAGTTTGTACACGTAGGAGATGATATATAACCTTACTAACCTTTACTTCAAATTGTACCATTATTGGGCATTGCCTTTATTGCCTTATACCAACGAGTACATGTTCAGTGACTTTTAGTAAAAATTTGAGATTTGAATCCATGAACTATTTTCTCAAAAACTTTCATTGGCCGAACATTTGTGGCTAAGAAAGTCTAAATCTGAACGAAATAATGTTGTTTGTTTTTTTATAATTGTCCGAATGATTTTAAGTGCTCGTTTATGCAATTTATTTAAGTAACTTATGTAAATATGAAACAAGATTTTTTATCATAAATATAACATAGTTAATAAACCATTAAATATATTATATTAACGCGAGTCTTCAATCTCTTATCGAGTAAGAGGCAGTAAGACAAGTCCCCCACCTCTTACTGAGTAAGATGTTATATGTCTAGCTGGGTCTGACTCAAAAGAAAAAAATAAACAAACAAAACGTCTGACCATCTCTTACTGGTAAGAGTAAGAGGGCTAGTAAGATTTTTTTTAAAAAAAAAAGCAAATAGGTGCACACCCTAAGATTTAAATTGTATTATCATTTTTATAAGATACATAACTTGTATTATCATGTTAAACATGTGACAGGTTATGACAAGGGAAACAAAAGGCAACAAGCATAGGGTCCATAATGTTCATAATCCAATTCTCAAATTATTTAGGTGTTTATCAAGTATCAACTCATATTAAGGGGCATAATTATATATCGACATATGCATATGGTATATCTGTATTTTGTCCCTGCAAATAACGGTCTAATCTTAACTATACGATTAGATACTAGTCGGATAAAATAGCATTGAAACCAAATACTGTACTATTCTAATGTCATGTTCTTATGTCTCACTTAAGTGTTTTAGGGTGGGACATATTATAAAAATCAGGATTAGATGTATGATATATTTGTAGCATTTAAGATACAAAATCTAATTTCACATAACTAGAGTACGTTAAGGCGTCCAAAATCGAAAGTTGGCCTTTAGAATCCGTTTATTTTCTTCTTTGTGTAAATAAATTAAAGTTAGAGCACATCCTGCAGAGGCAACATTACTATAACTACTCAGTAATAATCATCAACTACAAGATGCTAGAAATTACTGTAAAATGATGTTTATTGATAGATGTTCAAACAGGGGTGACTCAAGGGTAAAGCAACTAAAACAAGCGCTTTTGGACTACAATTTTTTCAAGGCCCCCAACTTTACAAAAATCTTGTATTAGATAGAGTTAATAACATCAATATTTCAGCCATTATATCTAGTGCCACGATTTTAAAAGGCGCTAATTTGCTAAAACGGGTAAAGAATTGAAAATATGAGTCTTTTCTGTTTCAGTTTTAAAATTTCTAAAATCCAAAACCAATATTTAATGAATGATAAGACTTTTAAATATAAGGCCTCAAGTGGAATTTCGCTTTAGGCCCCATAAGGCTTCAAAAAGAAGGCCTCAAGTGGAATTTCGCATTAGGCCCCATAAAGGTTGAGCCGCTCATCCATTCAAAACAACCGTAATAAGTTTGAAGTTAGACAACACTTGGTAGAATACTTTGCTTCTATGTTACGGAGCATCTAATGGTCATTTCCTAAAAAATGAAGCAGATGTAATCGTTAAGTATTAGTACAATATTCACTTTGAAATAACTTAATTTTCTCAACTTCACCAAAAAAGCATGTACTGGAAAAATCTTAAAGGTACCTATTACTTTAAACTCAACGTGTGATAGTGACCCAAGTATATAGGTTCGTGAAACCTCTTAATTCTTGCAAGCAATGTGTTCCAATTGTTGTTCATTTCAAGTTGTAGTTACATTAGTTAGTGATGTAGCAACACCATTTTAGTTTTGCTCCTTTATGGTAATTTATGATCAGATGGAATGAATTTTTCTTTCTTATCAAAACATGACAAAAAATAAATATATGCTCTTAATTATACACTTATGATATCCATTTCATAAACTTAAAATAATCATCAAGAGGGTGGTTTAACTATGTTGTTATCGTGTACACTTAACCTTTAAAAGAATAACGTAGTACCCTTTATCTTGGTATTACATACATTTTGCTCGGAGGTTTCCATATAAACAGTCTTCCTACCCTGGGGTAAATCCTCGAGTAACGGTATGACTATCTATATATTACATTCCATACTTTGCTCATGTGTGTTGTTGTATTTGCTTAGTTGCTAATCCTAGGAAAATAATATATAAAATAAAAAGCAAAACAGGAAAAGGAAAAGAGGAAAATTTTTGTTAAAGAAAACTCTTGATTCTTGTTGTGCATTTAACTCTCATTATGCTCTTCTCCAAACTCACAAAATTCAAAGATCAAGTCTTGACTCTTGAAGCATGTCTTTCACATTTCAAACACTCCTTGCACTATGCTATCTATGTATGTGTCTCTTTCATCCCCTTTGTTTGTTATCTCATATATATCAACTTAAATTTACTTGGTTTCCTTAGAGACTCGTTGTTTTCGCTTCTTAGCTTGTTGTCACGTTCAGTGAGTTTTTTAGCTACTAGTAGAGTTATAAGTTCATATTACGAAATTAAAACAGGTTTTGATTTACTTTTGTAGCTTTCTGTTTTGTTAGATGACTTTGTATGTAGCACATGGTAACATTAATCGTTTGCTATAGAATTGGTTCGTGTCCATTATGTTATTTAGAAATTTCGTCCAAAGAGTTAGTAACTTCTTGCTATCTAGCTTGTTGTAATTGTATGCATCTAGTAATTCTGGATGTTGAATGGCTTATCAATTTGTTAATATCATTTGAGATATGGTAAATGTTTTAGTCTATCCGTCAAGATAATTAAACACCATGAATCCATGGCGTGATATCATTTAGTTTGGTCTATTGTTTCGGTCAAACCTTGGCTTTGTAATTGGCTCGACACGTCGAGTATGTTGGACAAGTATGGTCTATTCCTTATCTACTCGCATTAAAACGGGACTTGACATATCGTAGTTAATTTACACAGTGTCGTGTTTCGGTCAAACCTTGGCTTTGTAATTGGCGTCCCCCCCCCCCCCCCCCCCCCCCCCCGACACGTCGAGTATGGTGGACAAGTATGGTCTATTCCTTATCTACTCGCATTAAAACGGGACTTGACATATCGTAGTTAATTTACAGAGTGTCGTGTAGTACAGCATAGACAAAACCCTTCAAGGCCAAGGCTTGAAGGGAAAAAAAATTTACCCTTCAATTCATTTAATCCATTTTTTGCCTTTCTTTATTACCCGACAATTTAACCTAGCAATTTAACCTAGCACATTACTATAGTTGTTTCAGTAGATGTAGTGTAGTTCACCATTTGTTTTGGTGATTTTTTGTTATCTCGGCAGTACTAGAAGGATTGTGTTACCCTTGATCAACATAACTCACAATATAATTTATGAACAATAGTAAATTGCAGAAATCGTCCTTGTGGTTTGACAAAATTGCATGTATCGTTCCTGGTCTTCAATAAGTGTAGGTGGCCTCCCTGGTCTTCATACTTTTGATTCGTTTTGGTCCCTGGCACTAACGACCGTTAGTCCATCTCAGTTAGTTAATGCATAAATGGTCCCTGTCCCTACGCTAAATTGCGTTCAACGTCCCTATTTATTTTTCAAAATTTTTTTTCCAACTTTTTTTTTCGAAATTTTTTTTTTCGGAAATTTTTTTTCGAACTTATTTTTTTCTGAAATTAACTTTTTTAGATTTTTTTTCATGAAATCATTTCTTTTTCTTAAATTTATTTTCGAAATTAATTTTTTTTGAAAAAAATTATTTTTTTTTTGAATTTTTTTTTCCATTTATTTTTTTCTGAAATAATTTTTTAAGAAACTTTTTTCCAAAAATTTTTTTTTTTAGAAATTTGGTTTAGAAATTTTTTTCCTGAAATTTTTTTTTAGAAAAATAAATATTTATTCGAAATTTTTTTTCCATTTATTTTTTCTGAAATAATTTTTTAAGGAACTTTTTTTTAATTTTTTTAGAAAAATTAATATTTTATTCGAATTTTTTTTTCCATTTTTTTTTCTGAAATAATTTTTTTAGAAACTCTTTTTCGAAATTTTTTTCCTGAAAATTTTTTTTAGAAAAATAATTTTTTTTCTGAAATTAAATTTTTCTTCCATTAAATTTTTCTGAAAAATTTTTTTAGAAATTCTTTTCGAAAAAAAAATTCTAAAAAAAATTTTCAAAAAAAACATTTCTAAAAAAAATATTTTCGAAAAAAAAAATTTCTAAAAAAATTAATTTCGAAAATAAATTTAAGAAAAAGAAATGATTTCACGAAAAAAAAATTTCTAAAAAAATTAATTTCAGAAAAAAATAATTCCCAAAAAAAATTCGGAAAAAAAATTTGAAAAAAAATAGGGATTTTGGACGCAATTTAGCGGAAGGACAGAGACCATTTATGTATCAACTAACTGAGATGGACTAACGGTCGTTAGTGCCAGGGACCAAAACGAACCAAAAGTATGAAGACCAGGGAGGCCGCCTACACTTGTTGAATACCAGGGACGATACATGCAATTTTGGCAAACCACAAAGACGATTTCTGCAATTTACTCTATGAACAAACATAACTCATCAACTGAAATATTTATTGTTGGTGCTTATACAGTAAGAACACATTTCAGTAGAAACAGTGTCCATCTTAGACTGCACACAGTAACAAATAAACAATCGATCAATCCCTGAAACGATCAATCAATTCTTAGTGTGGAGAATCGAACGATTTAACATGTTGGGTGATTGGGGTCATGCAAGCGATCGATAATCGTTTGTGTGTTGTGTGTGTATTTTATTAAATATAAAAGGTATTTTTGTGGGGTATGTTTTTTGTAGTGTAGGTCGCCTTTTTGTGGCAATTAATCGCCGGAGAGAGAAAGCTAACGTGACGGATAAAATGAGGGTCAATCCGTCCCCTTACTGTGTTTAGCCTTACTGACTCATTTATTTTCGTGTCATAACATGGTACCAAAATGATTTCGTACATTAAATGGTAAGATATGATACAACAACCCGCAAGTAAATATGAAAATAACTTTGGTGGTTTAAAAATCCTCTGCGTGTTTAATGATATCCAACAAAATCAAATCTTCTATCCGTAAACGAATGCACGTGATTAAATGAACCATAAGTGTTTTACTTTTTTTTTGGTTACTTGATAGGTCAGTTTAGTCAGTAGAGGAGACACCTTGAACAAGCGATAAAAAAAGTGACTACTAAAAAATGTAATGTCTATGTGCTGCTTATTGTAATTGCTCACAATCTACTTTATTCATAGCTCCAACACATATACTATACATGATGACATGAACACACATTTTGTTATACTTATCTTGTAATGTAACCATCAGTATAATTGTTACGATTGCACGCTTTGATTTACACAGCTAACAGCTAACAGCTCATTTTGCTCCATCATTGCATGCTTATGGATAAGTTAGATGTCAAAAAATAAACGCTTAAATATCATCAAGTTAATGATAGAGCGAAAAAGTGCTATAATGTTTGCTTGCTCCCCTGCTTCTCTTCAAGATAAAAGTTATAATCGACATTAGCTATTTACATATCTTAGAGTCTTAGTACAAATGTATTGTATTCCAAGTTAAATTCTAACAAAGTTTTTATGTTATGTAAATTTTGTAGATGTGGTCATGGTAGGGGCAACAAGGGTAGAAGAAAAGGCAGAAGACCCGCTATTGGGACCACCAGAAGGAAACATGACATTTTTGGATGGTAAAAATTGGTGTGTGGCCTCGCCGTCTGCATCACAAGCCGATTTACAAAATGCGCTAGACTGGGCTTGCGGGTTGGGTATGACGGATTGCAGTCAGATTCGACCTGGAGGCCCGTGTTATTTACCTGACACGTTGTTTTCTCATGCGTCTTATGCTTTTAATAGCTACTACCAACAAAATGGAAATTCCGACGTTGCTTGCAATTTTGGTGGCGCTGCTACTTTGATAAAGAACGATCCAAGTAAAGTTTATTTCATGTGACTAACCATTAATCATAAACTCATATTGAACGAAACTCGAAGAAATGAACTAATGTTCTATAATCGTTGTAATTTGTTGTGAATGACAGGCTACGAGAAATGCACATACGCGGCTTCTAAGTAAGCTCTTTGTCTTTAGTACTCATTTTATTTGAATTTTTATGTAATGCTTCGAATTTTAAAAGATTTGAATGACTATTGTTACTCATTGTAGGCCAACAAAATCAGGAGCTGAATCAATAAGGAAGTTAATTTGGTTAAAGACTGGTGGGATTCTATTACTTTTGTACATGAGAAGATAACAATTAACAAGGCATTAAAAAGTAGGATTATGCTATCGTTTCTTTGTTGCTGGTTTTGGAATCTTGTTGCATGTCATTTTTGTAAGATACTTTGCTCATCTTTAGACATATTAAACGATAAACCAAGAAATTTGGACTCTGATATTTGGGTTTTGAGTATTATATAAGCTTTCTCATGATGATTTGTTCGATGCATTAATAAAATTTAAAAATGCAGTAAAAGAGTCTTTAGCACAAAATTTGTGGGTGTGAGCTTATTTTAAGCTTTTATGGGCTAGTGGGCTAGTATTTGAGGCTTTAGGCCTCGGGTTTTTAGCCCATGATAACGGACATATCAAGACTTAAGAGGCTAAGGAGTGTTTTACTCATCTTGGGGAGAAATGTGGGCCTAAAATCTTTACTCGATCTTAATTAGAAGACTCATTAAAGCTTCTTTTTCCCCTGTAAGAGGCTAATTAAGACTCTTATATCTAAATTTGATAAAAATAGATTGTGCTAATTAAGACTCTAAGAGGCTAATTAAGACTCTAAGAGGCTAAACCGATGGATCATTGCAAGCAATTATTCATCACAATTCAATTTCAATTCAAATACAACAAACAAACATATGGACCTACGGATAATTATTCGTTCGATTATCATTCAATTCATTTACAATTTTAATACAATTATGAGAATACACATCAAAGATACATGAGAAGTACTATATGATTAAGAAGTTTATTACTCCAGATTAGGAGACTCATTAAAGCTTCTTTTTCCCATATAAGAGGCTAATTAAGACTCTTATATCTAAACCACTTAATTTAGTAAATAACCCCATGATATTGTAACTGAATCATTTATCTCAAAATCTTGAAAAAGGGATTTACCTATTTGTCAAACTGTCAATACAATCAGCTTGTTTTTTGCTGCAAACAAATGTTGGTATAACTGGATAACTGAATGCAATCACACTTGCTACAATGGAAAATGTCCCACATTGGGCGTCGTCGGTTCTTATTATTATGTATATTAGTCATTGGACATTACATATGAAATCACAACTTTTGTGGACACCTAGCGAGTGCAACCATGCGTCGCACTATGTTGGGAAAGTTTCATTTGATTTGTCTATTCGTTTCGCTTGAGATACAAATTTCTCTTTTGAAATTACCTCTATTGCGATGAGTGATGTTATTTGATAAGCTTTAGCTTTGGCTTTTATTCAAATGAATAAATGTCAACACGGACAAGTCAACCTAAATTATTATTATTAGAAATTTTATTAAGTGAATTTTTTTCATTTCAAATACGGAGTAATAGTTTTATCGGAATTTTTATTGATAAATGATGTATTGTAAGTTGATAAGGTCCACAAAGAAAACCATAACTTTATACTTTCAACAATACAGCTACGAGTTGTATTTACTTGTGGTAAGATTTTCTTACGCCTAAGTAAATAATCTAAAAGTTGAAAATTAGGGGTGGACATCGAAAATTTATAAGAGATGACAATCATATCCCCATCATGAACCCGCCCCATTGTTATTCCTAAGTAAGAGTTTGGTGCAAGAAAACTAATACAATTATGAGAATACGCATCAAAGATACATGAGAAGTACTATATGATTAAGAAGTTTATTACTCCCAGATAACTAAAGAAAACATGACAATATACTTTGTGGATATAAAGTCAAATGAAAATAATAATAAAATCTAGTAGATATTGAGTTGGCCAATCATAGAATGCCAAGTAAGGAACAAGGATCAAAGTTATCCTACAACTAATTTTCCATGGCCATGAACTACACTCTTTTATGTGGCTTCTGATTTTATAACATTTCACAGTTTCATTTTTATTCCAGACTAAGAATCAAAGTTTCTACAAGCACAAAAAAATGGCAACTGCTATCATGACTTCCCTTCCTCAGTTCACTGGTTTGAAGGCTACTTCACCATCAGTTTCCACAGTTCAAAACATGGTTAGTTGAATTTTTTTTTTTTTTTTTTTGTGCTATAATAGTTTTCTTAATCATTGTGTATGTTTCGATAGTTGTATTGCAAAAGTAGGTTTAACATCGTTGACACGATTAACTAAAAAGGTCATGTTCGGGTTGGGGTTTTCTGCCAACCCCTTACCCGAACCTAATTAACCTGAATTGCCACCTACTTATTTATTTGTTGCAAAACAGATTTTAAGACGTAAAATGTGAACGAAACATAAAACACAATGATCAAGTTCTAAGAGTTCGTGGGTTCAAGTCTCATGGGAAACGTTTGAGAGATACATAGTGTGACTTGTGAAAAATTGCTTGTCAAAGAAAAAAAGAAAGACATTTTTTTGTTGCCACTATCCTAATGGGTGTCTGGCCATTTTCAGGTAGCATTACCAATGAAGCCCAAGGGAAGGGGAGCTCTGGGTGTTCGTTGTGATTTCATTGGCTCGCCAACTAACTTGGTAAATTACTTGTTCCCGTGATTTTGCTAGTGTAAATCCTATACAAGGAGTCTGAAAAACATTGCATGTGACCTACAATATTGTTTTTAATGAAAATTTCATGTTTTTGTTGGATAGATAATGGTGACATCAACAACCTTGATGTTGTTTGCTGGTCGATTTGGATTGGCACCATCGTCAAACAGGACAGCAACCGCAGGACTAAAGCTTGTGGCTTTAGATTCAGGACTTCAAACCGGTGACCCTGCTGGATTCACACTTGCTGATACCTTGGCTTGTGGGACTGTTGGTCACATTATTGGTGTTGGGGTTGTTTTGGGCCTCAAGAACATTGGTGCCATCTAGATTTGATTGTTTGTAACAATACATTATGTTAATAACATTACCATGGCTGTTTTCTTTTTGAATGGATGTCTATTATGGAGTTCAAATTATTTATGTAAAGGTATCAAATTACTAGTACTCTTATGCATACAAGAAATTTTAACATAAACAAGTACTACATATATGAAGTTGTCTAACTACACAACTTTTTATGAGTAATATTTGCCCGTGTGTACCAAACATACTCATCATGGGCGCGTATGAGTTCTCTGTATAAATTGAAACTTGTGTCACGGCTAGCGAGCATAAAGAACATAAGCGTGACATGAACGGCAAAGTCAAATTTATGCCCCATCCTAGTGGTTCACCATCAGCCACCTTCACCTATTCAATGTGAGCTACCTCCAACTCCATTTGGACGTGTCTTCGTTTCATCATATATCTGGGGCAACTAAACTTATAGCCATTTGAATAGCTTCTTTCACAATATCAAGTTGTTTTCTTTGCTGTTTAGAGCAAAAGACATGTTATATGCATGTGAAGTGTTAGAGTTATAGAAAAATATTAAATTGTGTATGACTAGAATCGAACACGGGACCATGGGATTGCACACTTTACGTATGAATGATCAATGAAATAATTAATATATATAAATGTTATATATTTAATTATTTGAACACGAAATAACGACTAACGGACGTTAAGTAATTAACGGAATTGACTAACGACCATTAGTGAATAAAGGAAGGACTATAGATGTAATTTGGAGGAAGGAAGATTCTAGAAATCCCTTGTGCAAGCTAAGGGACGATTGGCAAGGGGGATTTGTTTCCTTATTCGAGTCCAACTTGTCCTCCAAGATTACTAGTCTATAAATACAAATCATGGGTTATTAATTTGGAGGAAGGAAGATTCTAGAAATCACCTTATGGGGGTGGGGGGGATTTGTGCAAGCTAAAGGACTATAGATGTAATTTGGAGGAAGGAAGATTCTAGAAATCACCTTATGGGGGGGGGGGGGGGGGGGGGGGGATCGACTTGTGGTTTTCAAGTAAACAAATTGTTTGGTTTTCTTGTGTTCTTTCACTAGCATCAAACTTTGATTGGTTATAGTACGTGTGTACAAGACGTGGTAGTTAACTTACTTTAGTTAACACAATCTTGGATTGAGAAACAAAACGGTAAGGGGTTTCTCGTTAATCCTATAGTTTGATTAAAGAAGAAGATTTGAAGTTAGATCCTTGTTCTTGCTAGGATCAAAGGTATGTAACTTTTATTATTCGGTAAACTTTTTACATGTTAAATATAATTGATATTTGCTTCCGCTACGTGCTTTGGTGTTCTAGGACATAGTTATATAATTGTTATGATATCTCAATTCGCACAGTGGCATCACGAGCCGTTTAACATGTAATTGTATTACCGAAACGCATAAAAATCAAATCTTGATTTGGATTATACATGTTTAATCGTTTTTTTAGGGTTATTAGAACAATAAAAAAAAATCGACCTAATTTGAGAGGGGGAGGGGGGGGGGGGGGGGTTTCGATCCTCTTTTAATTAAAAAGCTAGTTTTGTAACCCTAAAATTAGGAACACGTTTGTTTAAATAAATGAGACATTTCTTTTAATTTCTAAAAGGAATAATGTTTATAATATTTATCGGATCATATTAACTTTTATGATAAAACCTTATGATGTAATTTTGAAACTAAAAGCATCACACATAGTGATTGAACGCTACATATAAAATTTACATTACAATGAACGTAATACCTATTTACAACTCGTCACAAGATATTGAAATACTATTGACTATGAAAAGCTTATCTACCTTTATACTACGTATCAATTTGTATAAACATGAAGTAAATACAGTAGTATTTTGGGGGCATATTTGTCTTTTCTCAATCTTATATATTTTCATTTACAATATTTACAACTATTTAATACGTTACTTTTGTTTTCATATTAAAAAATAACTTTTAATAATTTTGTAGCGATGAAGCTATATTTTCGTAACTTAATTTGTAAGCAATATCTTAATATTTATGACCAGGTAATAAGAACTAAAGACGCCAAATGAAAAATAAAATTCATTACTTGAATACAAATCATGTTTCGTAAACTTGGATTATCTAATAATCTAGGATCATTTACGATCGATCAAAGAAACCTAGTTTTGAATGACCAAAAGTCCAAAACTACTATATCCCATTTTCCAATTGGATAAAGCATTATGTTTTATACGTTTTCTTTAGTATAAACTTAAGTTATGGCTTGATGTGTTGACATCACAAATGTAGTTACTAATGTATCAGTGTTAGCGTTAGAAGTAATGAGTATTACAATATATCCAAAATTCAAAAGTGAAGTTTTAGTTTTACGACCAACCCCCATTTTCCTAATAAAACATATGTCCAATTCATAAAATACCTTATGAAGTTATCTGGGCCAAACTTCAAATGACATTTTGCAAGCTCAAGGGTGTTTTTTTTTTTTTTTTTTTGGTATATTTTAGAGATAGAATTGATTTGCAACATGTATTTATCAGAAATTGCATAATAGTTTTCACAACTAAATTGACGAAATTATGCCAAAGGGCACACATTTGAGTTTATATAAAAGTAAGTAAGAGATTATTAGATTCATATAGCTGCAGTCTTCGGCTGCATCTCAATATCGACTCCTTTCCCGTCGATGTGAAGCTTGCACCTCCACACTGCCAAACCAGTCAAAATTGGGCCTATTATGGCCGTGATTATCAGCAGCACCGTTTGCAGGGAAGAACCAGAACTCGGGGCTCGCTCCGGGTAATAAATGAACCCCTGGTTTGGTAATGCGGCAGCTGGAGGAGAAGGAGGGACTTGATCCATTTCGGTGGTAGAACCAGCAACTTGTAGAAGAATGATGAAAAGTAGAATGGCTGACAAGTAGAAGTGTGCCATTTCGGTGGTAGTGGTGGTGGTGGTGATGATCGATAATGCATGTGTGCACCTCAAATTTATAGGAAGGGTTAGTCATCTTCTACTCAATCTATCTTTAATTCCTTTGATTTTTTAGCAACAACCCAATTGCTTTGCGTTTGAAATTCATCAAATGCCGTAATTGGGTTGGTTGTTGCTAAAAAATTGTGATTGAGTTCTTGCCAATGAATATTAACTACATACTCTTCTGAAACAGAGCATGGTGAACGACTACACACCAACTGATTGATATAACTGAAAGTGAAAGGGATAACATAATCAATTTGTGAGAAACGAAGTGATTATGGTTACACACCAACTGATGTAACAAATTGATTATGGTTAACTCTTTGTGAGATTACTGTTGTTTCTCACTTCTTTTCCTTCTGAAACAGAGATGATATGGTTAATTTTTTTAGGATTGCTTATTAAGTTGGTATTTGTTTTCATTAAACTTGCTTATTTTAGTCCTATATTTAAGTTTTTAAAAGAAAAAATCAAAAATAAACATAAAAATTTCAAAAAAGGAGTCATAGGGGTCGAACCTGTGACTGACCTCCCCCTTTCTAAGCCTCAAACACCACACACATAACCATCCTGCTCTTGGGTCTTTTCGGTTATAGATTGCATCTATTATTTATTTAAGCCATTTTCCCTTTTTAAATTATCAATTCATTCATAAACGTGATATGATTACAATTGCTGATATATAAGCTAACCACCGAGACATTATTGTGACCTTGTACTTAGAAATATGACATAAATGACCCTAAACTCGGAATAGACACATAACATAGATAAATGGCTGGCCCACGTTCCAACTTCTTCATTTAGCCGCAGTCTTCGGCTGCATCTCAATATCCGTATTCGGATATCCGAAAAATTGATCCAAAGTTATTAACAGGTTCGGTTTTAGGAAATATCAGTTTTGGAACTCATATAAAAGTTTTCCGATAATTATAAATATTTGGATATTCGGATATATAAAACTGTTATTCGAAATATCAGATATATGAATTTAAAGAGCTTAGCTAAAATAATGGGTCTAACATGAAACCATCAACTCAAATTTCGAGTATCCGAAAACCAAAAAAAAAAAAAAAAAAAAAAAAAAAAAAAAAAAAAAAAAAAAAAAGAACCGCAAAAAACCAAAAACCAAACTGAACTTTTGGTGCGGGGTTTGGTTTTAAAAAGCTTAAAACTAAATTTTCGGTTCGGGGTTTGGTTTTAGCAAAAAAAAAAAACCCTATTTTCTACTACACTCTAAACAAGTCATAAAAAAAAGTGAAGTAGCAACAAATGAGAGCATACAGTTTCTCGCCATCTGGCAATGCAACTCCGTTCGCAGTCGCATCCTCATCATTACAAACTCAAAAATTAATGAGTTTGTCTTTTGTTTCAGTCAGTGAGTAGAAAATGTGACGGTACTAATTTGAATAGTTGAATCATAGGACGCATATATATATATATATATATATATATATATATATATATATATATATATATATATATATATATATATATATATAATATATATATATATATATATTATAGATCTACACATATTATTTAGAGTTTTGAATATTTATTTGGAAGTTTTGAAGGTGATTTTGAATATTTATTTGGCTGGCCGGAATTTTTGGTGGCTGGCTGGCCGGAATTTTTGGTGGTGGTGGTGAATGAGGGAGAAGGAGATGATGAAAGAGATAAGGATAAGAATGTGAAATTGCTATTTGTTTATATTTAAGAGAAGTGTAAATTTGTCATTTAAGCAAACATTCAAAGTCAAAGTCCCATTTACCCCACCTACCAACTATACTTTAATATTAAATAAGTGGACACGTGTCGCACATTGAATGGAGTCGCACATTCGCACATGACCTTTTTGGGAAAAGACATTATTTTCCTACTATTTTTTTGTATAAATTGAAACTTGTGTCACGGCTAGCGAGCATAAAGAACATAAGCATGACATGAACGGGAAAGTCAAATTTATGCCCCATCCTAGTAGTTCACCATCAGCCACCTTCACCTATTCAATGTGAGCTACCTCCAACTCCATTTGGACGTGTCTTCGTTTCATCATATATCTGCGGCAACTAAACTTATAGCCATTTGAATAGCTTCTTTCACAATATCAAGTTTGTTTTCTTTGCTGTTTAGAGCAAAAGACATGGTATATGCATGTGAAGTAGGAGTGATAGCACACCAATAATTAACGAGAAGTCTCGTTTAACAGGATATCGTTGTGCCATGTGCAAGTTTTGTAAAAGCCAACTCATGATTTTAATCTTAACCCGGTTGCTTTGAGATAAAAATATAAGTAATTTGACACATTAACAAGAGTTGTCAGTGTAGAAGAGATATTCATTTATCTATTATAGTAACTTAGACGGTTGAGACGTGTCAGCGGGTGATTGTGCATTTTCTAGTAGTTTCTCCCTTCTCTCTCTTATTAAACTAATCACTCGCTGACACATCAGCGAGTGAATTTTTTTTGTGGATTTTGTGACTGGTTCTAGCATTTCTCAGATTAAAAAGACACATCAAAATATTTTACACCGCGACATCTTCTAATTTTATGTCATCTCATTTTGCTTACTTTTACGGCGAGGGGGTGGGGATTTACGGTCACCGTTAGAAACCGTTAGCCACAAAGAAATTAAGATTGACCAAAAACAATACATTATGACCGCTTTGCATGAGTACCATATTATAATACCTTTACTTATCTAATAGATGTCCAAATATTTAACCTATTGACAAACCGATCAAAATGTCGTTTGTTTAGTGTATACGCGACCAATATAAAACATGTAGGATCTACGTGACGAAAATACCTTGCAGTAACATATCATAGAGTTTTCGGGTAAAGGGTTATTCCCCGATGAAATGTTAGGGAGTTTGCATATGATCACAGTAATCTGAGAGTCGTATAAACACTTTCAGATTGAAGTATTTCGATGGTTCTATCGAAATCTTAAATCGGATAAAACTCAGATTTTGAAACGAGAATATGTTGTTTTTTTTTGTTATGTTAGTGAACCAAAATATGTGTAACATAAATATGACCAACAAATAACTGCTTTACAGTTATCAATAATAACTGATGTACTTATCAATAAAGACTGATGTACATCCATAACTGCTATAGCAGTTATATTAACTGCTATAAAAAACTGCTAGAAGCACTAGCAGCAGATCACACCACTAGCAGCAGTTTAACAAAGCTAGCAGCAGGTTGATAAACTAGCAGCAGGTTAATCTAAACTAGCAGCAGTACCATAGCAGCAGTACCAAAGATAACCAGCCGTACCTTTAGTAGCCGTACCATATATAACTAGCCGTGCCTTTATTTATAACCAGCAGTTCCTTTTATCCATAACCATAATAACGTCAAACAAGTGTGTACTCCACACAACCCCGACTTGTTGAACATTTACTACGATTATACATTGGTCATCTAAGTCAATCCATTACACTTAAATCACATTAGTGACTCAAAATCACTAACAATCCTCCCCCATTTAAGTGTAATCTTATTAACTTAAAGCAAACACATAACAAACACCAAACTGATGCATAAATGAAATATCGAGTCGATTGAATTTCACATTAGTACATTAGCATTCCAAATATTCGAATATCAGAGTGTCACTAAAGGATTGAACTCTTTCTATTCATAGTGAATACATGAAGATAATATACACAACAGTTTACACATTCACATGTTCTTCCTGACACCATATTTTACTAGCTTGTGTCCTATCCTTCAATAAGCATATCAAAGCCAAGTCCCAAGCTTCTTGAAGCAGCTAAACTTCATGCTTATATAGGTGGTTTTTTACTCTTGCACCTGCACATGCAATTTTTCAAAAACCATTAAGAAATATAATTTCAACCTCCTTTATCTTGCAGTTCTGAACACATACCATGGGATGATGTAATTATGTGTTCCAATCCAAACATAACAAGCTTTCCACATTGAATTCAGCATTTAACATTACGTTAAATGGGAATTGGGTATCTTGATACAAGGATTTAATTAAATGGACTTTAGACCCATCCCTTTAGCCGCCTTACACACGAGATCTCTTGCTAACCCTTTGGTTAAATGGTCGGCTAATTTCATTTGAGTTCTTACAAACTCCACATATATCACACCATTCATGATAAGCTCACGAATCATGCTATGTCTAACACCTAAGTGTCTAGACTTGCCATTGTACACCTGACTATAAGCCTTAGCCAAGGTAGCAGCACTATCACATCTGATAGAAATGGTAGATATCGGTTTAGGCCACAAAGGAATTTCATAAACCAAATTCCTTAGCCATTCAGCTTCATTACCTGCTGCAGCCAATGCAACAAATTCAGACTCCATGGTTGAGCTTGTAATACAGGTCTGTTTCTTTGAAGCCCAAGAAATAGCACCTCCTCCAAGAAGGAATACCCACCCACTCGTAGATGAGTGATCCTCCATATTATTAATCCAACTGGCATCAGAATAACCTTCTAAAACAGAAGGATAACCACTATAAGTCAAACCATAATCCATGGTTCCTTTCAAATACTGAAATACTCTTCCCAGAGCTTGCCAATGTAGAGCACTAGGATTGCTAGTATACCTACTAAGCTTTCCCACAACAAAAGCTATATCTGGTCTAGTGCTAATCATGGCATACATAAGACATCCAATAGCTCTAGAGTATTCTAGCTGAGACACTGGAGTTCCTTTATTATTTCGAAACTTCACAGTAGGATCTACAGGAGTATAAACAGGAGAACAATTTGCAAAGTTAAACTTTGTCAGTATCTTCTCAATATAGTGAGATTGAGAAATAGAGATACCATTGTTTCCTTGTTTTATTCTAATACCAAGAATCACCTCAGCCTCACCCAGATCTTTCATATCAAAATTAGATGACAAGAATTCCTTTGTCTTATCAACTTGATCTTGGTCAGTACCAAAGATCAACATGTCATCCACATACAAGCAAATTATTACTCCTTTACCAGAAGCATTAAATTTACTATATACACACTTGTCAGCTTGGTTTAAAGAAAACCCATTCGACATGACTACATCATCAAACTTTTGATGCCATTGTTTTGGTGCTTGTTTAAGACCATACAATGATTTCTTCAATTTACATACTTTGCTTTCATGTCCAGGCATCACAAACCCTTCAGGTTGTTTCATGTAAATTTCCTCATCCAAATCACCATTCAAGAATGCAGTTTTCACATCCATTTGGTGAATAACTAGATCATGTATAGCTGCAAGAGCTATCAATAATCTAATAGTGGAAATCCTAGCAACAGGAGCATAAGTGTCAAAGAAGTCAATTCCCTCCTTTTGTCTAAAGCCTTGTATAACCAATCTGGCTTTATATTTATATATGCTTCCATCCACTTTCATCTTCCTTTTAAGGATCCATTTACATCCTAATGCTTTGCATCCGGGAGGCAAATCAGTTAATTCCCAAGTATCATTATGCATGATGGAATCAATCTCACTTTGAACAGCTTCTTTCCAAAAGGAAACATCTCTAGAAGCCATTGCTTCACTCAAGGTCCTTGGATCCTCCTCAATAATGAAACAATATTCATGTTGAGATAAAGTCTTATCTCTTGTTCCTTCAACTAAATAAAGTTGAAAATCACCACCAAAAGACTTAGCTTTTCTTGTCCTAGTGCTTTTCCTAGGAACAAATGCACCAGGTACATCAGCAGTACCTTCAACATCATCTTCAACCATCTTACTAGAAGATGATTGAATCATACCTCGTGGTCTAGGTATGGATGTAAACCGTTCTTCATCAAATATGGCATCTCTTGACTCTATTATAGAGTTCACCGACACATATTCATTAGGTTCTATGACATAAAACCTATAACACTTGGAATGCTCTGCATACCCAATGAAGATACAATCAAGACCTTTTTCACCCAGATTTTTCATTTTGGGTTCAGTCAGTCTCACAACTGCTCTACAGCCCCAAACCCTTAAATAAGTCAAATTTGGCACCTTCTTGGTCCAAATTTCATAAGGGGTTTGTTTATTATTTTTGTTTGGAGTTCTATTCAAGATGTAATAGGCAGTTAACATAGCCTCACCCTAAAACCCTTCACTGAGTCCAGAATAGGATAACAAGGAATTCACCATTTCCTTTAAGGTCCTATTCTTCCTTTCAGCCACACCATTCTGTTGTGGTGTGTAAGGAGCCGTGGTTTGATGTATTATACCAGTTGATTGGAAATAAACTGGATCATAATACTCACCACCTCTATCAGTACGCAATACTTTTATCAAATCTTGTCTATGAAGTTCTACTTCTTGTTTATAAATTTTAAATTTATCAAGAGCTTCATTTTTAGCATGCAATAGATAGACATAACAATATCTAGAGGCATCATCAATAAAAGTAATGACATACTTATTATGTCCTAGTGAAGGATTAGCATGAAAATCACACAAATCACTATGAATGAGATCTAATACTTTACTTTCCCGATTAACACCTTTAAATGGTTGTCTAGTTATCTTTGTTAACATACAAGTCTTACAACTGGAAGGTGTCATGTCAAAACCAGGTATTAAACTCATTTTAGACATATCTTTCATTCTCTTGTAAAGAACATGTCCTAGTCTAGCATGCCATAATTCAGATTTGTTTAAACTATTGCTATTACTAGAAGACAACATACAAGTAGAATCATTAAACAAAGGATAATTCAAGTTCAATCTAATCATACTATTACAAACATAACCAAATCCAACAAACGAACCATGTCTTGACAAGATATACTTGTTACTTTCCAACACTTGTTTGTAGCCACACTTATTCAACACAATTTCAGAAACAAGATTCTTTCGAATCCCAGGTACATACAAAACATTATCTAAACATAAAGTTTTCCCAGAAGTGAAAGTCAATAAAACACGCCCTATTCCTTTGATTGGTTCAGTTGCAAAGTTTCCCATCTTTACAAATGATCCATCTTCAATCGATTTACATTCTTGAAACCAACGAAGATCCTTGCAAACATGAATTGTTGCACCCGAATCAACCCACCAAGCAACTTCATCATCCTGAACATAAAATGCATCAGAAATCACAGAAACATAATGTATAACATTATCCAAATTCTGCATAAAATCAGAATTATAACCTCGTTGCTTTTCAGGATCCTTAGACCCATTTGAACCAGCGCCATCATTGCCCTTACGAGAGCGACAATCCTTCTTCATATGACCAGGCTTGTTACATTTCCAACAAGTCAAAGTAGCCTTCTTGTTGGCAAACTTATCATCACCACTTTTGAACTTTCTTTTGTTCTTATTGTTGTTGAATTTCTTGGCTCCATCTCTTTCAACCATGTTGACAGAAGATGACCCAATTTGGTTCTTTCCTTTAGGATTATTATCAAGTTCCTGATTTCTTAATCCTTCCTCAATTCATAGATGACTACCGAGTTGAACCAAATTTAACTCTTCCTTTTTATGTTTCAAACCATGTTTGAATTCTCTCCAGGAAGGGGGCAGTTTATCAATGATAACTGCAACCGAGATGGCCTCATCCATCATCAAATTATGTTGGGCATACTGTCCCAGAATCCTTAACATTTCATGAAATTGTTCCATGACAGGCCTGGTATCAACCATCTTGTAATTCATAAAATTACTCACAAGAAACTTCTTAGAAGAAGCATCTTCTGCCATGTATTTGGATTCTAGAGACTCCCACAGTGCTTTTGCAGATTCAGTGTTTTGATAGACATCAAATAGGGAATCAGACATACCGTTTAGAATGTGACGACGGCATATGTAGGCATCGTTTTCCCACTTCATCCTTTTCCTAGTTGCCTCCAAAGTTTCATCCTCGGACCACACGGGACTGGGTGTACTCAGAACGTACACAACTTTCAGAGTGGTAAGAAGAAAGTGCATCTTCTTTTGCCAGCGACGAAAGTCTTGCCCTTCAAACTTTTCCAACTTATCAAACTTGCTCGTCATATCTTTCACGGATTGACTGGTTGTCATGATCACAGAATACTTCAATCTTTGTTAGGGAGTTTGTATATGATCACAGTAATCTAAGAGTCGTGTAAACACTTTCAGATTGAAGTATTTCGATGGTTCTATCAAAATCTTAAATCGGATAAAACTCAGATTTTGAAACGAGAATATGTTGTTTTTTTTGTTATGTTACTGAACCAAAATATGTGTAACATAAATATGACCAACAAATAACTGCTTTACAGTTATCAATAATAACTGATGTACTTATCAATAAAGACTGATGTACATCCATAACTGCTATAAAAAAAACTGCTAGAAGCACTAGCAGCAGATCACACCACTAGCAGCAGTTTAACAAAGCTAGCAGCAGGTTAACAAACTAGCAGGTTGATAAACTAGCAGCAGGTTAATCTAAACTAGCAGCAGTACCATAGCAGCAGTACCAAAGATAACCAGCCGTACCATAAATAACTAGCCGTGCCTTTATTTATAACAAGCAGTTCCTTTTATCCATAACCATAATAACGTCAAACAAGTGTGTACTCCACACAACCCCGACTTGTTGAACATTTACTACGATTATACATTGGTCATCTAAGTCAATCCATTACACTTAAATCACATTAGTGACTCAAAATCACTAACATGAAATATATTAATAATGAAACCAAAACAGTTTGAGTACAAGAGTCATAAAAACGCCTTGCAGCCATTCTAAAGATAAATCTAACAAACATCCTACCACCCCGACTCACACAAGCCAAACTATATCCTATGTATGTTTCATACCGTCTTCATTTCTTGGACATTACTCTTCAACTTAATTTATATTCATCAACTTCAATTCATTTCAATACAATAAAGTCATAAACTTGATCCATACGTTTAGACTTTTTCTTTAAAATTATGCTATTCCTTTTCTTTCCAAATGTAGTATATCGAATCTCCAATTAATATTTTTGCGATTACAACTTTTAAAATATTTCTATGAGCCAACGAGCTAACCGCTTCAACCAGGACCCTCCATGATTTGCCTTACATCGGAAATTGAACGAGAGCCAACACCTTCATCTACACCCCGCAAAGAATATATACACTTGAAAAATAAATAAGGGTGAGAGCCTTGGATAGTATTGCACAATGGGCATCAAATTTCTGCAATTCTGGTAGTGCCATCTCCATGTCTTAGATTTGCCTTGTGTTTTTAGTCTTTCTCCCATAATTAGCTAGACTATAAAAGCATGACATGGAATACATTGTGAGAATCAAACCACATTATTAGGTGTAATTGACAACCACACCACTCAAATTGAGAAATTATGTTGTTTTCCTCCTATATCTTTTCATACCAACTTATCAATTCGTCATTTAGCTAAAGAGGGACTATGGAGTCTAACATACCATATTTCTTGTTCCGTTCGCTCGGGCATCTCCATGTATCCTCACTAATCAAATCTTTGACCTTGTAATCCATGTCGAAACCAGCTCTATATATATATATCTCTCGTCTTGTTATGAGATAAATTAAAGGGCCAAAACTACTCTACTTATCAAACCATGCAAAACTAAAACACAATTTGATAACGCTCAGAATGAGCATGTTTTTAGTTGTGTTATCGTTAGTTTTGTGCATCATATTTGGTTATATTTATATGTTTTTGTTACTTAATCGTGAAAAAGTGTATATGCAAGTGAATGTAGCCAAATACAGGAAAAGATGATGAAAAGACGAAGAATTGAAGTGATTATGCACAATTGGAAGATTCCCGTGATTGAAGCGAAGTTAGAAACCACGCATGGACTCAGTGATTTGAGAGTATCAAGATTTCCATGATCTACGTCAAGAAAATATCAAGTTCTATGGAAGAAATCAGCGCTACGATCAAGGATAAAGCATGCAACGAGAATAGTCGAAGAAAAGTAAAAAATGTAAGTGCAAGAAGAGTACTCCAGCCGATCGGCTGGAGCCCGCATCCGAATCGGATGGGTGTTGTGGGATGGAGCAACCGATCGGATGGTGGAGTATCCGATCGGTTGGATGGTGCTGCTGTTACAAATTTCACATTTAATGACGGCTTTACTTCAATTTAATCATAAGGGGCTGATCATTTCCAGTTATTAACTCTTAGAGACGTTTTTGCTTGGCCATTAAGTGAATCCTATGTATATATTGGATCCTAGGCTAGTTTACTAAGTGTGACAACTTATTCTTGTGATAGACTTTACACCAAAGCTATTACATACTTATTATATTGCCCGAAAGTCTAGAAGTGTTGTAAAAACGTCCAGGAAACATTAAGTTAAAGTCTCAAGTGTTTGGTTCGAGTTTGGAGTTGTTTACGGGCCATATTAGGCGATTGGAGGAGTGTGGTTGCTATAGTTCCACGATTCTAGTTCTAGTAATTCAAATCTAGGTATATCTTGTTTACTTTACAATGAACTATTGTTACTTTAAGTTTTATAGAAGTATTGTTTGTTACTTGTGTTCTATTATGATGATTGTTATCGAGTAATTTTTGGTATACTTGTGTGTATGATGTAACTATTGTATGAGTGTTCTTATGATGCATGGTAATCTTTCTTGTTTAATGAGTTTGTTGAATTAACATCTAGTCTTGCTTAATTTGTTGGTAATAACATTTAAAAGATTAAAAAGGCCGAAAGGATTTTCTTTTATGTTTTTATTCCAAAACATCAGTGCAAGAATTAGTATGGAGCATGATGGGTGACAACCATCATGTTTGCTCATTGAAATAGACTTGAAACGATTTCATCACGAGATATGGCCGAAAGGACTCGTAAGAACAAATTAAATAAGAAACATTTTTCAAACAAATGGATTTCAAAGAGAATTATCATGTTGGTTGAATAGACCGAAAGGGTTAACTAGATGATTGAATTCTTAACAATTATTTTTTCATGATATAAACCATTGATTGTAAATCATTGATTTTAGATTTGTGCATCATTACAAGTTACACCAAACTTCTATGAATACTATATACAATCGGTTAAGGATTACACACAAGTATATGTTTTGAATTGATTGGATTTTGTTACTTTTGAATTTTCACTAAATTGAATTGACAACCCTTTTTACAAAACGCTTGTTATACTTAACTACGATAATCATAAATCCCTTGGGACGATCTCGACTTACCCACCTTTACTATTGCGGACGAGTATACTTGCTCGTATGTGTTAAATAGATAATCGGATAAATCGTGTTTTATAAATTTTAAAACTTGCAGACACGTAACACATCAAGGTTTTGGCGCCACTACTGGGGATTTGGTTTTGCATTCTCTTGTTTGTTTGCTTGTTGATCTTGCGTGTTTCTTTGATTGTTTGTTTTAATTAAGTTCTTGATTGAATTGCTTATTTCGTTCTTATGATCCGGCATCGTCACCATCAAGTTTTTGGCGCCGCTGCCGGGGATTTGAATAGATTTGTTTGTATTTTGTATTTTATAAGTGTTTGATTCAGAAAATTCGTATGTAAAAAAAGAAGTAAGAAGTTTTTGTCACCAGAGTATCCAACCGATCAGATGGATTACGAGCCGATCGGATGGAGCTCTCGGTAACAATTTTTAATTTTTCATTTTCTTTAGTGTTTAATGATTGTTTTATGTTAGTTAAGTTACTAGTTGTTAAATATTGAATGTTTATTTATTAAGATGTTATGTTTAGCACTAGTTATTTAATTTTCATTTTTATGATTATTAGGGTGGAGGGAGTGGTTTTACCAACACCTACCTTCACCAAATTTCCACATCATCAATACCCAATAAAAATCTTCCAACTCACACTTCACCAATTCACCCCAATTTTCATAAATTTGGTGGCATTGGTTTCACCTAATCACCTAATCATTAAGAAAAGTTTCAAGACCAACGTGCCGACGACGATCTACAGATCTACGGGGCCGAAAACTAGAGCTCGTCGTGTCTTGAAGATGTTCAACGGCGGATAACATAAATTGAAGCGAGGTACCATGAGTTTCGTCGGACGAAGTCGGGTAAACGTATTCGGATTCGGATTCGGAGGAATCGGAAGACATTTTTTGTTAAAAGGGTGTTAGATTTTTTGTGATTTTTAGTAAAAAAAGGGTGATATTTGAAGGTATATATGTAGTTGAAAGGTTGAATATATAGTAGAAATGTAGAAAAAAAAGGATTTTTTTTTTTTTTTTTTTTTTTTTTTTTTTTTTTTTTTTTTTTTTTAATTTTCTAGCCAACGGCCTTTTTAAAAAAAAATTCGAACGTTGGTGTGGGCCAACACTTCCCCTTTCTCAATCGGCAATAGTTACCGATTATATGGTTTGCCGAACTTCACCGACATGGTGGCGGCGGTGTTACCGAGCTTTACCGATCTTCACCGAGAGTTTGCCGAGCCCACTCCCTCCAGCCTTATGTGTATTTAGTTTTACTTAAACATCTAGCTGAAATCTGTTATTAGTTTAATCTTAAGAGTTTAATGAGTAGTTATGAAGAGTTTTTACATTTACTTTGCTTAATAATTAGAGGTTTAATGGATAATTATCAGAGTTAATTAATTTTTAAAGTTATTAATTATAAGTTTAATCTTTTCATTTACCATTAGTTAAAAGAGTTAATTCTTCATTAATAGTCATTAAAAATATTTAAGAGTCGTTTTGTAAATTAATTAAAAAAAAAAAGTTTTTGGTCTGGAAATTAAATCTAGCCGATCGGTATGCGCCCGCATCCGATTCGGCTGGACGATTTTGGTTTGGAGATCAGCCACCATCCGATCGGATGTAGGCCTCGGTAAAAATTTTCAAATTTTTAGTTTTCCATGTTGTTGAGTGTTCAAACTTGTTGGTTTACTTTGTATATTTTCATTTTAAGTATGTTTAGATTATGACTAACCCTAATGCTAATGATTTGGATTTTGTGTTTTGTTGGATATGTTATAGTTGTTATTTGCCTTAGTGAAATGGAAAACTTAAGTGAAGTTTCGGAGTACTTGAGGAATTTGGAAGAAATGTTCGAGGATAGCGGTGATTCCTTGGAGCGTTTAGAAAGTATGTTAGAAGAAAGTAAGATGGATCTTGAGAAGTTAGAGGTAGTTGGAGAGAATCAAGTTTGTGAACCAAGGAAGAACAAAGTTGTGGTGTTCACAAGAGCTCCACCTAAGGAGGAGTTTGACTCAGCATTCATGAGGTTCGCTACACCATGTGGTGCAGAAGGGGTCAAAGCTTGGGATGCGCAATTGAATATGGAATATGGTGATAACTATATCACCGAGGATGTGCTTGATAAACTTGGTTTTGTTAGGCTTGACTACGAAGACTACGGAAGGAAGAAAGTGAAAGATGTGCGTGTTAACATTCATGGTCACATTTTCTAGGTTGATTTTGTTGTTCTAGACTATGGAAACACTGATGAGCCGGAAGTAGTGTTCGGGAGATATTTTCTTGTTACTAATAAGTGTAAGCTTGATTTTGCACTTGGTGGAATGAGGATCGATATCACCGAGTTGGAAGAAGAGACGAAAGTGGAAATTATGTTTGCGGAGCTATGTGAAGATATGGAAGAAGTTAAGGATGAAAAGGTAGAAGTAAAATGGGGAAGGCTAATATAAGGAAAACCACCCTTAACAAATTAACCCGACCCTCAACCTCTAAAAGTGAGGATTCCACATCATCACCACCCACTCCACCACCAACCGTTAAACCTTTGACCTAAGAGCAAAAAGAAGCTATCCTAGAGAATTTGGAGCAGAAATTCAATGAGCTTAGGGAGAAGAAACCCGTGATAGAGGTATTGAATAATTATATGGCTTATCGCAAGAAGTTATATGCGGTTATGATGGCAAGGTCTAGGCTTGAAGACAAATATTTTGATGAAGGAGAGAGAGAGAGAATTGTTGAGAATGGATTACCAAAGAAAAAGAGTGATCCGGGAAACTTTTTGTTACCAATTAAAGTGAACGGTACAACTCCTATGTATGCATTAGCCGACACCTGGTCAAAGTGTAAGTGTAATGCCATATCCCTTATACAAAAGGTTAGGACTTAGTAACCCTCAACCGAATCAATCCAATCTTACTATGGCGGATAATTCTCAAGCGAAGGCTATGGATGAAGTGAAGAATGTTAGAGTCAAAATTGGGTACCAAGCTTTTTTAGCCGACTTTTTGGTACTTAACATACCGGTTGACAAAGACCTACCACTTTTGTTAGGTAGGCCATTTCTAAGGACTTGCGGGGCTATTATTGACATGGGCCGTGGTACGATGACCATATATGATGGTATTTTGAAACACACTTATTACCCAAAACCTAGGGGAAAGATGGTAAAAGAAATGCATGAGAAGGATGAAGAGGAAGAATAATTAGGATGTTTTGAAGTAGGAAAAGATGAGGAAGGAAGGCCTAAATATGGGCCGGTTACTCCTACTTTCTTTGATATCGAAGACGAAATGGGAAGAGCTCTAGCAATGGAGGCTTTCTTTAATCCGTTTAAAAATGTTTTTGTGTTTAACAAGCTTACAGATTTCCTTGGATCACTGCCCGTCCAACTCAAGAATTTGGAATGGGGGCCCGACGGTCCAAGTGTTTATAAGAAAGAAGACGGAGACGGAGAATGGCACGTTAAGTTCGATATTGTTTTCCCAAGTGGAATAAATTTTGCTAGGAAATTCAAGACACAAAAGACAAACCGAAAGTTATCCGGTAAATTTCAAAGTGAGGACATCCTAAGGCATGAATACTTTCAAGGATGAAGAAGATCAACAAGTTGAAGAATAAAGCACGAGCTTGTGCTAGTTGTTTGTTTCTTTTCTTTTATGCATTTTAGTATTTTAATATTTGCATTTCGGTTATTTCTTTTTAAGTTTTAAGGTTTATGTTAAGGCTTCCTTCTATTATTGAGTTTTGATGATTATTAAGTTTATGTTTTTAGTGTTAGTTTTGGTTTTAGTGTTAGTAGATATAGACTTGGACAAATTGGTAGACCAAGTGTGGTAGAAAATTTACATACAAAACAAGTGTTTTTGAAACTAAACTCATTTTTACTTGTTCCAACAATCTTACAAAAGTGTGTGGACAAGAAAAAGTGAATTTTTACAAAAACCCAAACCGAACCGATTGGATTATGAAGCTGATCGGATAGAGTTGAATATATAAACCCACAATTTCAAAAATCACAAGAAACCCACACACACATAATCCACCAAATTGGGTCCAAGAAATTCGACCATAAGTGTTAATTGGAAGTTACAGGAGTGTTTAGATATAATCAATGGCTCCAAAACAAGTAAGTAACATCATCAATTTGGTTTAATTAGATCTAAATTCGGATTTATTAAATTAGGTCATAATTTGGGGATTTTTTATAGATTTTTTGAATTGAGATGTAATCTTTTAGGAATAGATGGGTAATTGATAGAGAAATGCATTGCAAAAAGAATTACATTGTTTGATTAAGTTTTGGGAGAGAATTAATTGATTGAATTTTCGGATTCAATTAGGTCAAAACTTAGAATCGAATTAGGTTGCAATTAATGATTCCCAGATGTTATAGGCTTGTTTCTCAGTGATTTTATGACACTACATTGTTGATGAGAGCACCAATTAAGGAATTGAATTCATAAAATATTTCTAGTGTTCTAAGAATGATTAAGAAATCATGTGGAAATGTTTTGGATAGATATAGGGACAAATTGAGGATGTAGAAATCGACATAAGAGTTCATATGAAAGATAGGAGTGGAGTAGAAGTGATAGGAATCGATCGAGAAGTCGTCGAAAGGCTTTTGCCTTCTAAGAATGATTAAGGGCATGCCGATCGGATGGAGCTCTCGGTAAATGAAAAATGAAAAATTTAAAATGGAACCTCGGGACTTCTCTAATGTGTAGCGTTGGTTCTAATACTCCTATATTAATATATATTTGTGTTTTCTACTGAGAAATGTTGTAGGTTCTTCAAGTTCGGTACCAATTCCAAAAAACCCGATCATTGATTCGATTGTAAGTACAGGGCAGTTTTAATATTTGTATTCCCGAAAAGATAAAAGAATCACTTGAGGACAAATGATAATTAAATCTTCCGGAGTCGTATTCCACAACGAGATTTGAATTGAAAATTTCGTTTATATCTTTTGTTAATGTTTGATTGTCGATGTTTTTGGTTTTTATAATTGATTTTAAAAGCTAAATAAATAAATAAAATAAAACTACAAGCAAAATACTAATATAAGAACTAAATATGCGATAATAAAAGATATGCTTGTCAAGTGAGGCGAAAAGATCGTTAAGTGTGAATTATCATTTAAAGTGGTGAATTAATACCCGCTTTAAAAATTATTTTCTCACAACGTTGGTTTATTTTGAAAACAATCTTTAATCTTGGTAATAATCACTAGATTTAAATGATTGATTATCGTAACGGCTTTTGCCCGTTAAAACAATCAACTAAATAAATCTAAAATAAATCCGGAAATTATTAATCAACAATCTTTAATACCCGTTTCAAAAATCATTTTCTCACAACGTTGGTTTATTTTGAAAACAATTCTTTATCTTAGTAAAATTACTAGATTTAATTAATTACCCTAACGGCTTTTGCCCGTCAAAATAACCAAAATTCAATCCAAGTAACCAAATATTATTAATCAACAATTTCTAAACTTTCACACTTAATTTCACAAATCACCACCACTTAACAAGCATAATAAAAGTCTACCCACTAAGCATAACTACGCTAAAAGCAACAAATAAAGCAACAATCATAATAACTAAACTAAGCAAGACAATAAACAGAAAAAAGAGTTAATTGAAAAGGGATAAGAAGTCACCAAATATGAAGACTACGGATAAAATAAACCCCAAAACATATTCTAATCAACACCCAATCTACAAGCTCATATACCCAAATCTTCCTTGATAGCTCAATAACCACAAATCAATCCCCAACAACTATTTTTGGTTTTTTTGGATTTTTTGAAATTAAAAATATGATAAACTTTAAAACTTTATAAATAAAAAAGTGTTCAAAATGAAACTTAATATAAAAAGATGTAAACTTTATGAAAGAAAATGACTTAAAAATTATATTTTTAGAAAGAGTTTGAAACTTTATAACTTAAAAACATAAAACTAATAAAAAGTTTTATAAAAAGTTGATTAGAAAAGGTAAAAGTAGAGATTAAGAGGGTAAAAAGCGATTAACTAAAACATAAACTTTAAAGCTTGAAATTAAATATGACATAAACATAAGCTAATAATGATTAAAACTTTACATTAAATAAATATCATTACATAGTTTAAAAATTAAAACTAAATTAAACTAAACCTAAAAAGTTAAAAATAACAAAGAATGAAAAAAAAAAAAAAAAAAAAAAAAAAAAAAAAAAAAAAAATATTACATCCAAGAAAAATTGATCTTTTTTTTTTTATAATAAAAAATAAAAAATATTACATCCAAGATAAAACTTAGTGCCCAAGACAAGATCATGCGTCTTATAATTTGCCACGTTGATGTCTTCCAACTAGATCTATAGATAATGCGTAATAAGTACGCATATGGTCTTGGGTCGGGTCTTGCTTCCAGTTGGGATGCATATTGACTTCTCGAGTTTGGGCTAATTCTTGAGCTTTTGTTACTGAAAGATTTTTATAAGTTTCGTTTTGGACTTTGACAAATCATCAACAATCTTCGTTTATCATTTAAAATTCCGCTCTTTTGCTCCAACTTTCATTGTTATGCACCTACAATATAAAATAACAAAATTTAATAATATTTGCACTTAAAATACACATCTTTGTTATTTATTAAGCCGTAAATAAGGGATTTTGATACAAAAATATATGTGTAATTTAATGGATATCAATCATCGACAAATATTGTCAAAGGAATGCGAAGAAGAAAGGCACCTATGAGCTACAGCCGGTGACTAATGAGTACCTCAAATTCAGTAAGCTATCAAGAAAGGAAAAGCACGCCTATAGGGAACGCCTTTCCAAGTTGCAGGTTAGGAAAATTGTTGTCCCGCGTTTGATCAATTGGGATTTGTTTACGGATTATGAGTGTGAGAAGGGAAATGATGAGGATGACTTATGTCTATCCCTATGATGGGGACACTTTTGAAGATTTGTCTTGGGAGAAAGCTGTTAGCATTCATGAAGATGTTTACCAAGAATGGTGTTGGGAATTCTTCTCAACAATGTATTTTGAAAGGAAAGTCAATATAAACAACATCATGAGGGAAGTTTGTGTTTGGTTTAGGTTGTGTGGGAGAGAGCATGCGTATACTTTGCTGGGTTTTGCAGTAGCTCTTGGTTTGTATGAGAGACACGAGATTGAGCATAGGTTGTCCGAGGCCCATTTCCTTAGACTGGAGAGGTTTCATAGAGATTATGATGGAATTCCAGCTTATTGGAATCGAGTTGGCGATCCAGCGTGTACTAGGAGAAACTCATCAACTTTGAGGAACCCTTTGATGAAGATTTTGCACAAATTGATAGTGTGGGGAACTTTGCATAGGAGAGATAGTAGAGATAAGTGTAATCAACCCGACTTGTGGGTGATGAAATTGCTGGAGGAGACTAAGAATGGCAATGCGGCTTGGATCATAGCCGAGTATCTTTCTAGAAGAGCCCCGGGTATTAAAGACAAGAGTGACATTTGTGGAAGTCACTATGTGACGAGGTTGGCAAAGAATTTGGGTTATTTTGATGATGATGATGAGTTAGAAAAGTGTTCTGATCCATAGGTGAGTGAGACTTGGGATGATAAAGGTTTTGGAAAAGCATTGGATAGGAAGAGAAGGACGTTGGGAGCTTGGATTGATCCAGCGGTACCTGCACCACCACCACCACCAACGGGAAATGTTTATGGAAATGCACCGGGTAGTTTTGACTCAGGATGAGGAGATTGGAACCGTGAGTTGAACGATATTGAGCGTAGGGATGTTTAGAGAGATTCAATGATGATGAGGGACAACTATAATTATGACTATTCGATGCCGATTCTCCAACACTTGGCACGAGAAGCCAATTATGAGGTGCCTACCTACAACCCACCAAATGTTCTGCCATATCTGTTAGGATTCGACACACGGTTAAGGTGGTTAAACCTTTTGTTCTTTGTATGTATGATATATTGAGTTAATATGATTAAGTATGCGGAATCTACTTAATCACACTTAGAAGGTTATTATGGTTATGGAAATGGAACAGTTGTGTTTGCTATATGATAATTAACAATGAAAGATTAACTCCAAACGATTCAATATTATTAATGATAATAATACGAGTGATCTTGAGATATCACTAGGGATACAACCTTGAATCTTAAGTTTCTATAACTTGTGATATTGTTGTGTTTGTTCTAGTTCTAACAGTTATGAAAGTTCTAAGGGTTTTTACAATATCAACCAACTTATCGACTTATCAACCCATAATATCGAGTCTAAGATCTTCTTTTATAGTCCAAGAAGATCTTTACAATATTGTTTAAAGTCTAGTTGAACTACTTGCTAATTTATCTTGAGTGTGTCAGTACATAAGATACAACATGTATCTGTGTACACAACTTGTTAACTAAGCACATGGGGTAAGATATTATCTACCGTATATTGTTGACCAAAATACATATAATATCTTTTCATACTTATCCACTCAGCAGCAGAATGTACATTAGCAGCAGCAATGTTAACACTAGCAGCAGAATCCTTCAGCAGCAGAATGTTAAGCCTAGCAGCAGAATCATTTATCGCTAGCAGCAGAATCAAATGTTCTAGCAGCAGGAACAAACATTACCAGCAGGAACCAAATGCACTAGCAGCAGAATCACACTTAACGATTTTCTTTGAATAGAATCCGATATTAAACTTCTTGAATATTTAATTCCCAACAATCCTCCCCTAAACATGTGAATCCATTTCAACATGTTTCTGAATTAAATTATGGATTGTGAAGATCTTTCAAACACTTCTGTTCTTCAAGATTGAATATCTTTCTCAGTAATTCATCTGCTTTGTTCTTTGACTTTAACAATATCAACACACATCTTAAAGATGGTGCAATTTCCTTGGATGGAGGAATTATAAGAGGCAATGGTGTTGTGTATCTTGGATGCTTGTTTCAACAAGTGAAATCATCTATCAGCATGTCTTTGCAAGTGATGAACAAACGTGGTAAACTGAAATTGAAACTTTTCTTCGTTTGACCTAGATAGAACTTTCTCCTTTAGTTCTGATCTTGTCATTTTCAACCTTCATGACATCATCTTGTATGCTCTTGTCTTTTCCTCCCTTACATTGGGTTTTTCTTCCTTTCTTGGGCTCTTATTTCCTCCCCTGAAGCAAATAAATTTTTTATCCTCCCCTGTTTGGAAGATCTCTCACTATGTACCAAAATATTTCTTTCTCCATTATCTGATCTATCAATGAAAACTTGTTATCAGACAGTGTTGTACATGTAGCCATCAATTCCTTAAGAGTTTAAGTTACTGCCCTCATCACTTCTAGGTGTGTTAACTCCTATGAGATGTGATTCATGGCGCATTTGACTCATGGTCCATCAATGGATGGTTTTTGTGAGTCCCTTTGAAAATCCTTTTAAGAAACTTTTGCCTTAGCAGTATGTAATTGATTTTATTATGAAAAACCATACTGCTTTCAACCATTTTGAAGGGATTAAGTGTATAACAGACACTTAATCAAAATTTCGGTTTAAAGCAACCTCTGGTTGTGTGAGAACCAATGTTTTCAGTTATAAATAACTGCTTGTGTAAAGATAAACTCATTCAAAGAGTTTTCCTGACAGGGTTTCCAGCTCATAGTAATTGTTACCTCTAACACAAGTGTTAGATTCACTTTTACTAGCTGTTCTTTCTATCAGATGTCCTTAGACTTGCACATTATACTTAAAAATATAAAATGATAGAAAGTGAGTTGCATCAGTTACTATCTGATCAACTAAGTCATCAATTCAATGTGAAATTTCATACTTAGGTTTCAAGAAAGAAGTTTTAAGGAGTTTTAAATTTCCAAACTCAATCCATCATAAACCTAATATGTAGCAACTGGATATTCTGATTCTGCTACTTTCATTTCACTTGAAACATCCTTTGTGTTCACATGTTCATACCTGAAAATGTTAGTCTAAAACCAAAAGAACAATGTACAAAGTACTTGTCTTTCATTAGAATAATCATAAGACCAACTGTATGAATAAAACATTTTAAATTTGTACTAGCAGCACAAACTTTTGTAATAGCAGCAGTATTATATAAAGCCAGCAGCAGAAACAAAAATTTATTTACATAAACACATTAGATTGAAAATTCAAAGATTAAGCATTCCAATACTTGCTACCAAGTACTGAAACCTTGAAACATCAAAAGCTTTTGTTAGCAGATCTGCAAAATTATGTTCTGAAGCAATTTTAAGAACTTGAATTAACCTTTTCTCATTGCAGTCTCTTATAAAGTGATGTCTAATTTCAATGTGTTTTGTTTTAGAATGTTGCACTGGATTTTTAATAATACAAATGGTACTACTATTATCAATATAAATAACAGTGTTTAAGAAATTGTACCCATAATCAAGAAGTTGGTTTTGAAGCAATAGAACTTGACTAGAGCAACTTGCAGCAGCTATATATTCAGCTTCAGTTGTTGAATTTGCCACACTTGTTTGCTTCTTACACTGCCATGAGACAAGTCTACACCCAAGGAATTGACATCCTCCAGTTGTTGACTTTCTGTCCAAGCTAGCACCAACATAATCACTATCCGAATATGCTACCAAGTCAAAAGGAGATTCCCTAGAATACCATATACCCAACCTTGGTTGAACTTTGAGATATCTAAAAATTCTCTTTGACTGCAGTTAAATGAGAAACCTTTGGAGTTACTTGAAATCTTGCACAAATACAAACAGGAAACATGATATCAGGTCTAGATGATGTAAGGTACATCAAAGAGCCTATCATAGATATGTAAGTGTGTACATCCACATTCTCTCCATCTTCATCTTTCAGAAGGTGCTTCTCAGAGTCCATTGGTGTGCTTGCTATTTTTGAATCAGCAAATTAAAATTTTCTAAGTATCTCTGCAACATATTTGTCTTGACTAATAAATATGCCTTCAGATGATTGCTTAACTTGCAAACCCAAAAAGAATGTAAGTTCCCCCATGGAACTCATCTGAAACTTATCTTTCATAAGCTTCTCAAATTCTAAACACATATCTTTCCTTGTAGATCCAAAGATAATGTCATCCACATACACCTGCACTAACAGAAGATCCTTCTTGTGTTGTTTGATGAAAAGTGTCTGATCAATATTTCCTCTTTGAAATCCATTTTCTAATAAGTAGGAAGCTAGTGTTGCATACCAAGCTCTTGGTGCCTGATGAAGGCCATATAGAGCTTTCACTACTCTGTACACTTTGTTTGGATGTAATGGGTCAATGAAGCCAGGGGGCTGTGTAACATATACCTCCTCTTCAATAGTACCATATAAAAATGCACTCTTGACATCCATTTGGTAGACTGTGAAGCCTAAAAATGAAGCATAAGCTAAGAAAAGCCTAATTGCCTCAATCCTTGCTACAGGAGCATAAACCTCATCATAGTCTATCCCTTCTTGTTGTGTGTACCCTTGGGCTACTAATCTAGCCTTATTCTTAATCACTATTCCTCTTTCATCCCTTTTGTTCTTAAAAACCCATCTAGTGCCAATTACCTTTGCATCCTTAGGTAAATCAACTAGCACCCATACCTTCTTAATCTTGAACTGAAGAAGCTCCTCTTGCATAGCTTCTACCCAGCTTGAATTATCTAAGGCTTTCAGAATGTTCTTTGGTTCATCTTGTGAGAGAAAACAAACAAACAAGCAAGAGTTTGAAAGCTCATGCTGCTTTGAAGCATAAAGGGCATCAAGAAGCCCTTGTTGGTCTGAAGACATCAGTTGTTGTCTTGTCTTCACACCTGATTGTACATCTCCAATCACATTATCTAGGGAGTGAACTTTGTGAATTCTTGTTTGTGGAGTAGAAGGAACTTGATAATTTGATGGAAGATTTTTGAAATCCACCTCATTGTCTGAGAATTCTGCTTCTTTCGTTTCTGAAGGGCCAGCAACAGAATCAGTTGACCTAGCAGTAGGAACATTAAGCCTAATAGCAGAATCACCAGCAGAAACAATTTGTTGTTCTAGAGTTCCATCTTCTTTCCTTTCATCTTCAACACCTTCTTTAGCTTTGCTAGAAGAAGATTCACCAGTTGTTGAAGTTGATTCCACACTTGAACTTGACCATATTGGCATCCAAGCATGATCTTGGTTTGTCTCATTTTCTAACCTTGCCTCATCTGTTGCTTGTGAACCTGAAAAATTATTAGTTTCTGCAACAACAGGCACATAATTCATTGATTTGGTTAGAGCTTCAAGATCAAATAGCCTTTTTGGTCCTTGACCTTCTACATTGGATTTATCCTCTAAAAACTCCACATGTAGATTTTCTTCTACAATCAAAGTTCTTGTGTTGTATACTCTAAATGCTTTGCTATTAAGAGAATATCCAACAAAGAAACCTTCATCTGCTTTACCATCGAATTTTCCTAAATGGTCTAAGGTATTGAGAATTGTCACATGACATCCAAAAGGTCTAAGAAATCCTATTGCAGGAGTTCTTCCTCTAAAAAGTTCATATGATGTCTTATTGTGAGGCTGAATAACTAAAACTCTATTTTGGACATAGCAAGCAGTGTTGACTGCTTCAGCCCAAAAAGTTATAGGTAGCTTAGAATCAGCTAACATAGTTCTAGCAGCTTCAATTAGTGTTCTATTCTTTCTCTCAACAACACCATTCTGTTGTGGTGTTCTAGCAATACTAAATTCTCTCCTAATACCCTTTTCTTTGCAGAAATCATCCATAACTCTATTCTTAAACTCTGTCCCATTATCACATCTAATGACTTTCGCTTTCTTGTCTACTTGGTTTTCTATCTGTGTAATGAATGTCTTAAGGATGCTTGTAGTCTCATCCTTAGTGGATAGAAAGAAAACCCATGAAAATCTAGTATAGTCATCAATTATAACAAGACAATATCTCTTATGCATTATACTACTTACTGAAACAGGTCCAAATAAGTCCATATGCAGCATAGACAATGATTGATTGAAAGAGTTAAAAATATTGGGCTTACAAGTGGCTTTGTGTTGTTTGCCTTTAAGACAAGCAATGCATGTTTGATCATTTTCAAATCTTTTGTGAGGTAAACCTCTTACCAAACCATTCTTAACAATTTTATTTATGGTTTTGAAGTTAATATGACCAAGCCTTCTATGCCATTTCATTGATTCATCCAATGTGGCCTTTGCAACAAGACAAGTTAAATTCTTTTTAGGAACAATGTTCTTCATGTCTACACTGTACATATTGCCCTTTCTAGGAATTCTAAGAAGTACTTGAATTTCATCAGGCATCTTAAAATCAGGAGAAAGTACAAGACATTCAGTCTCACAGAAAAGAACATTGTTCTTTTTGTCACACATTTGTGAAACACTAAAAAGATTATAATTTAGCTCTTTTACATAGAACACATCTTCAAAATCTAAATTTCCAGTTTTAATGGTACCTTTACCGGAAATTTTGCCACCAACACCTCCTCCAAAAGTAACATAGCCTCCATCTATTGATTGAAAATCTGAGAGATAAGACTTGTTGCCTGTCATGTGCCTAGAATATCCACTATCTGAGTATCCTTGACCCTCTTGTTGATCATTTGAATGTTCCTGCACATAAATGAGAAGTATTAGTTGTTGGAGTATGCTCTCGTCATAATAACTAATTATATGGCTAGACATATGTGAGCCTATGGGGTCACACACATATACACTGAGGTGCCATTTTATATATCGTGTTTATAGTATTTACGATATATAAATAACCGTAAGTAACCAGGAACCGCTATTGGGCTTCTAATGAATAAGTAATGGACTTATTGCATTGGACTAGAAAAACAAATGGGAAGCCCATTTGGTCCATTAGTATGGCCGGCCCATGAGGAGGTTTCAAGAGATAAGCTTGATTTAGTTTTGGTAAATTGGTAAGCCTTAATTATCTTATTATTATGTGATAATTAAAATATCAATCAACAACTAATTCTTCTCTCTTCTCTCCTTTAATCACACGGCAAACCACAAGGAAAAACAAGGGTTTTTCTTTTCAATCTTCCATTCTTTGATTCTTGTAAAATCAAAGGAGTCTAGATAGGTTACGGGTTAAGGACTAGCATCAATTGGTATTCAAGGAAGTGTAGTGTGGATACACATTGAGGTGATCTATTTTGATCACTTGGGTTTCATATTGTGTTCGACATAGGGCTTTTGTTGGTGACTCCCGGATCACGCTACAAAGGTATAAATTATGTGTTTATTTATTTGATTGATCATATGGCACTATGGATCCTGTTATGGTGATGTTTATCCTCTGCGTGAATTTATTTAATATGTTATATATGTCATACATCACCTTCAGTGGTATCACGAGCCATCATATGTTGTCATATGATCATCTAGTATGCGTAAAAATGGCTAAAAACGTTGTTTTTTAAGGGATTTAAAAGTGTGATTTTAAAACAGCCCCTAGGGCTTATATATTCAGTATATGTCGACCTAAATGAGGTCTTAAGATCTGGACTTTTTGATCCTATAGCCATTTGTTATGCATACATCAATTGTCTACTTGATCGGTACCCGTAAAATGGCCTAAAAACACGTTTTTTGGAAGATTTTTAACCCGATTTCAAATCAGCCCATGAGGCTTATTTTTCTGTGGTAAAATGGAGTTAAGAAGGTCCTAACATCAGTGGGGTTTGAGTCTTTGGCCATTTGTCACGCGTACCATTCGGGGTTTTAATTCTTGTTAATTATTTCTTCGATTCGTTGGCTAACAATTTAATTCTTGTTATTTATTTTGTTATCCATGGCAAATACATGCATGTTTGTCCATGGAGTTAGCCAACACCATGTAATAACCCTTGTTTGAATGTATTATTATGTGTTCATATGCAAAGCCGATGAAAACCTAGACCACTTGTGCGTTGTGATTGTGATTGTTGGTTGCATTTTTTGTTTTGGGGTTTTGCCATTGTTTCGGCACTTTTGTAATGTATTTCAATTTTGGTTTTGCCAATGTTTGGGCATTTTACAGTAGATACATAGTAGATTAGCTGTATTTTACTTTATATGTATTGTAAACAAGAGCTTGGAAGCAAATGGCGAAAGATTGAAGAGTTGTTGACTGAAAGTTGCTGCTGGACACCTGTTGGGAAAACGTGATTCGCTGCTGATGGGTAAGGTATTTTTTTCTAAAATTTTTGGTGCAGGTCCACAAGACATAGGGCTACAACTTTGTCAACTGGGCCGAATCATGAGGATGTGATCTTCCTGGGCATTTGGGCCTTGCAAAACAGAAAAACTGGGCTGACAGAAACTGAAGTTCATGTGCATTATGGGCTTTTTACTTGCTCATGATTGTCTTGGAGCAAGTGGGAGCCCTCCGTGTGGTTGTGGTTTGTGTCCCTAGTTGACTCTTGGTTCTCGTGATGGCTCACGAGACCAAGCATAGGATTTTCATCGGTTGAGGCTTTGCATATTGTGGTTGTATGTTTGTTTGGTTGTTTTTTGTATGGTTGTGACTACATGAAAAACAAAAATTGTTTTCATAAAACTTAAAACAAAACATAAACCATTTTGAACTAAGTCTTATAATTTAGTTTAACTAAGTTTAAATATGATTTGAAACTTAAAAATCATTGTTTTCTAAATAAACAACACTTAAACCGGTTGAGATTGTTTGTTTATTTATTTATTTATTGTATTGTCCAAACTTAATAATCCACTTAGGATTTATATTAGTCTTGAAAATGGACAACTTGACACACATAAATTAAAACAATGATTAGACTTAAGTTAAGAAACGTTTTTAACTTGTGCTACAAAGAATGAATGCATGCTTCTTTCGTACACGTTACTGATCCACATCAAAATATTTTACCCGTCAAAATTTAAGTCGTGCCGTCCAATTTTGAGAACACTTGCAATTACTTTTTGCCTATGCGTGGGACCTAGGTTGAATTGTAACCCAAGGTGACTATTCTCTATGCGTGAGACCTAGATATATTATCACACGTTTTCAAATTGGATGACTTAATCGAGTTAAGCGGTTAGACCTTGACCCGAGGCAAAGATGGGACTAAACATGCCTACATGACACTAGTTGTTTGACACTAGATGCCATGAGTCCCATAAGGATCTAAGAGTTGTACATGTAATACAATTGGTGATCGTCGCCTACCAATTGAATCTACTATTGCTAGCAGATCAACTGATGTGATAGTAGAAGCACAATGTGGATTTTAGCCTTTTCGTAAATTAATTGTTTTATATTATAAACATGGGGTAGTTAATTTATAAAAGGATAATTATCGAAAATACTAAAAAAAATGAACTTTGTAAAATCAATTAATGAATTAATGCAACACAACCGTAAACGAAAGTTTGTTCTTTTCTTGTTAAAAGTACGAACTGAGTCGCTCTTTCCTTGTAAGAAAGAGACTTGTTCCTATCCTTTTTCTTTATGAGGAAAAGCCATAATAGGAATATTTGAATTTTCCCAATTCTAATAAAACTCAAAGAATACCTACTCTAGAAATCGTGATGTCTTGTAAAAGTCAAAATGGTTAAGTATGGTTACACATCTTATTCTTTCAAGATTGTTTTATAACCCTAGTTTCGGTTTTGAAACATTGAAGAAATATAAGATATTTGGACAACCAAGAACACGTGCACTTGACTTGACCTCTTTGGTCAGACCTTAGGGCCATTTCAACCCATGGCGAATTTTGCTCATTGGTCAGACCTTTGGCGATATTTGCATGTTCTTGCTTGGTCAACCTATTTCGTACTAGCTACCAAACTAAAATGAGTTTAAATAATTAGAAGACGGAAGTATCAATAAACCGCAATGTGGTAAAGGCAATTACTAGCATGATTACCTAGCAGTTTGCCTTAACCCAATATGCCTACTAAGGTCCTACATACCCTTGTGGTAAAGTAGACCAATTATGGAGGAAATGCATGCCTATTTTCAAGTTAAAATAGCAATGATGGCTAGCCCATCATCTATATGTTAGAACTTGATGCACTTTCTTGAATACCCAAGTACATGTTTACTAGTCAAAGTGACTCATATTAGCAATAATGTGTAGATATTCAAAGAAAGATGGAAAGTATCCAATCGCTACTCACTCTCCACTGGTGACGTAACACATTAAATGTTGTCTAATCCAATGGGAGCTACGTGATTATATTACTGGTGACGAAACACATGTAATGTTGTCTAATCCAGTGGGAGTTGTAAGCTTTAATACCTTACAACTTGCCCATCTTATTTCCGGATTGTCTTGAAATAATACATTACTTTCCACATGTTAAGCATCATAGTTTATATAAGAACCATTGCATAAACTTTATTAGATAACTTGTCGCGTTCCTGATGTTGCTTCCTGAAATGTTATCTATAAAATCGTTATGCATGATTCATTATTAAAACGATAAAGTTCTACATATCTATATTTTGATTTTTACTAAAAATCATATGTTATCTTAGACATTGTCATATTGCTCTCGTGATGTTGTGCCATGCACAAGTGGGAGAAATCTTAATTGTGTGCAAGGTACAACATATAACAATATGACTAATAGCTTTTCTTGACTGAAAGGTAAGAAACCAAAATTCTACTAGGACTTCTACACATAAAATGTAGGTTGCCCTAATTAGAACAAATATCAAGATAACATGAAAAACTACTTCAACATATTCACTGAATTGTTTAGTAAATATGATTATGTCTTCTTGTAAAGTCATAATCATGAAGTATGAAATTAACTTGAAATTACTATTGAGGCCAAGTGTCGGCGCTCGTAATTACTTTAGTTGAATATGTTTAGGTCCCTTGTAAAGATACAAACATTATTTCCGTTAATTGTTGAAAGACTTATAACGTAAAGTAAGACGTTGATTTGTTATGTCTTCTTGTTAAGACATGTACACTTACAACGTATAATATTAAATGTTTATGTTTTCTAGTCAAAACATACACATGAAGTAAAGTATGCAATAGGCTAAAATTACTATTGATGCCATCTGGTTTGACTTGGTTGGCAGATATGTAAGCCAAAAGTATAAGTTCATCTAATGAGTTGTGTGATAGTCTCGCAACATCAGTCCTCATGGAATACCACAACTTTATGGTATGTCCATCATGGAAAACCAAACACTATTGATATTGTTTGATCTTTGATGACTGATGCGCGTGATGTGTCGTTGCGGTTTAGCAGTTTTAATGCCTATTCAAGTTTTAAATTTATATTTAGCCGACTTATCAATAACACACACACTTAACGAGCAGTGTACCCGGTCAGTATGAAGATAATGGTAAGTAGAGTGTCGATCACTAAGAGTGGAACGTATAATCTCGTTAATCTAATCAGTATTTTAATATCCTAACGCAAGGGGGTTTCAGCCTGAGAGACTGGCACAGTTTTGTTTGCAATTAAATAATAAAATAAACAAATAGGCACGAATCAGCAAGTAGCACACACGTACACAGATAGATACTTGAGACAATAAGAGGGCTGTCCTTATGATTAAGTAGATTGTCACTTGTTTTATTGATAGCTTTATATGAAGTGTATGTAATTAACCCTTTCTCGTTGGTCCTATTCTCATCGGCGAGTAAACCCTTAATGACGACTTATGTCTAAAAGTTATTCCTAAGTGATCAATTTAGAAACAACCGTGGGAGCCACACCTTGTCCCGCAGTCGGGTGCCCGCAAGCCACTGATAAACACAGAGGTGGTCAATGCACTAATAAGTAGTAACCAAAGACATCAACATATAAACTTTAATTGATGGGAAAGCAAGTATTAAAGGGAGTGCAATCTTTCCGTTGTCACATTACACAAGCCACCAATCCTGATGAATTAAAGTTTGCTAAAACAATAAAACAAAACTACTTAATGAATTAAATACATGCAGCACTTTCTTACAGCTCTTGTATCTTCGATTTGGGTGTGTCTTGTGCTGCCTCTTGACTGAATTCGTCCTTCTCTTCTGTTCGGTCTTTAGGTTTTAGGGTTTCCGAATCTGTGTCACTCTTCAATGTGTCTGGTCTACGGGGTATTTATAGTTTGTGTCTGAGGGAAGATGCGGCGCATCTACTTAAGTAGATGCGGCGCATGTACTTAACTTCGCGTGGGGTCCAAGATTATAATATTCAGGAATATTCGTACACCGCCAGAAGATGCGGCGTAACTCCATGATTAGATGCGGCGCATGTCCTCTTGTATCTTGGATCGTATCTGGTGATATCTTGATAGAGATGCGGCGCATGTTGATAGTGAGATGCGGCGCATCTGGAGCAGATTAGTCTTGATCTTCTTCATTTCAGTAGACTCTTCACTTTATGCACGTTTTGCTCCATAATTAGTCCAAAATCGCCAAGTTTCACCAAATGCTTGTTTTTACCTGAGAATTACAAAAGTAAACAATTAAGTATCAATCCTCATACATAATATAGTAAAACAAGTCAAATTAATAGGATAAATGATAGTAATAAAATGTACTTATTTGAGTTCATCAAATATCCCCCCACTTGAACTTTACTTGTCCCCAAGTAAACCTTAGATTAAAACTCATGAAAATGTATCCTAAAAGAAGTTAGGATTTATTTTTATAGTTAAGCATGTATTCGTTTATTTCATAATCACACAACTAAACACTTAACGAATTAGAAGTAAAATAAAATAAGTCGATAAAAGCAAATCTAATCGTTTAACTGTCCAGTCGCGACGAATATTCTATCATAAGCTTGGCAAGTATACACATCTCCACCACTAAAGCTAAGGAATAACAAGTCTAAAGCGGTAAAAAGGGTTTTTAGGTTTAAGGGTTAATTATTCTTATTTACACTATCGATCTCAAATTCCAGAAAAGGCGACAAAATCACAAATACATGATCGAATCCACGAACACGATACTTGCAATTGCTCAAATCCTTAACTCGAATAGGCTAAAGATAGGTCCAAACTTTACCAATAATAATATATCAAAAAGGGCGACAAAATCATAAATACATAGCCGAATCCACGACTACGATACTTAAGATTGCTCAAATCCCTAATCTCAATAAATCAAAGGTTTGGTTGGATAAAGAACAATACAGGGTATGGATAACATTTAGGATATAAATTGGTGTAAAAATAAAAATAAACAAAACAAATAAATTAAAATCCTAAGTGTGGTTAATCACTATCCCAACCATCCCATGAATAAGACTCATATCATTGAATAACTCACGCTTTAACACTTGAAACACACGCTTTAGGTAGACACGAATTATACTCAACAAGATCTTAATCAAAGAATAAACCTTAATTGGCATTCCCATAACTGCCAATTCCCATTCAATCATAGATATAGTACAACAAATAGTGGTGATATCGACCACTTACATAACTTTACATCGTTGGCTTAAAATAAACATCCAACTCTTTTTTCTTTCTTTTTCTTTTCTCATTTTTTTCGATTTTTTTTTTTTTTTTTTTTTTTTTTTTTTTTTTTTTTTTTTTTTTTTTTTAACTTGAAACATAAACATAGATGTGTAAAATTTCACCACATCACTATAACTTTCTTTCCGGATAATTTTTCCATACTTTTCATAACTTCAGAAATAATGGTAAATAGTGAAAGTAGTAAACACACGAAAAATAAACTCTAAAATATACAATATTTACTTTCACTCAAATTGCATTGTGCAATTTCCCGACCTAACCATATATAATGAATTACGCACGCGAACACAGGTAATGTAAGGAAACACACTCTGCCTATAGCAATTAACCAACCACGGATTCTAATCTACAGGGTAGGCTAAGGTTTAAGGTGTAACGAAACATTTTAAACATAGGTGTAAGAAACGAAAGGAATGGCTCTGAGTGTTTTTCTAGGGGTATCTTACTCTAAAAGTGAGAGTAACAAAAGGGTTTGTACGGGGGTTAACTAACCAGTTTAGCTAGTTAATAACACATAACATATAAAGGCTTTTTTGGGTGTAATCCTAGAATTTTACCAAGTTAGACAAGTCATTCCAATTAAATAAATAATACTCATTATGGTGGTCTCGAATAGTATACAAGCCAAGTTCTAAAGTTTACAAGTCACCGGCACACTCATAGATTTGTGAATTTTGGAAAATCACAATTTTTGAAAATAATGTCATGTGTGCAGTTATGCAACTTAGATCTTAAACAAAAACATGCTAAAAATTTTTAAGTTTGATATATTAAGCACATTTTAAGCATAATTTTTGAAAAAGTTTAGGACAAGTAAGTGTTAAGTGTTCTAATTCTCCTATCCCCCCACTTAAGTTAAACAACGTCCTCGTTGTTTGTATAAAAGGTTAAAAACTGGAAATAAAAGAATTAGAACGGAAAAACTCCCCTGAGATTTGCTCGGTATGATCCTCCATTAGTATATGAGCAAAAATCATCTTTCTTGTGGATTAGAACGTTAAAGCTTCATACTTGATGTATCCACAGGAAATTCAGGAAACTATAATACCACCAACACTTTAAAACACACCTAAGATAAGAAAGGTTCAACTTGCATAATACATTAGTAGTTAGGTAAAAATAAAACTTAAAAATTAAAACTGAAAATCATCAGGTCAGTCGATGCGCCGTATCCTATTGAAGAAGATACGCCGTATCGAGCCTGGAATAAATACGGATCAGAATAAAGATGCGCCGCATCCTTAACCAGGGATGCGCCGCATTAAAATAACTGATAAAAAGTTTTAAAGTCGAAAATAAAAATGCAGAAAAATAAAATAAGATATGACCATTGCAGGAGATGCGTCGCATCTCAGGACTGAGATGCGCCGTATCTTCGTGCGGCCTGGACTGACTCGACACAGAAAACAGAATAATAAAAGATAAATCCGGGTTGTCTCCCGGTCAGCACTTGTCTTTATTCCAGAGTCTTCAAGTTAGACTCACGTTCAGCTCTTTAGTATCGATCATTGAAGGAGTCGGAAACATCACGCTCCTTCATCCCCAATTTAGTAATATTGAACACTCCTTGCTCGTCCTTAATTTCCACGCCGTTTTTCTTTAATATCTGTATAAACAAAGTCCTGTCCCTTTCGGGCAGAGATGACAAAATGATAGACGGGAAATTCTTATTATCATACAGGCACAAATAAGCAAGGTGGGGTGGTAGTTCAATAAACACATCATGATTCAAATTCGTTTTCTCAACTATTCTCCTACGTTTATTAATTACTACACAATCATACCACTCATCATCAGAATCACTAACAACATCGCGTCTAAGTTCGGTAGGTACATTAAGGTCAATAAATTCCTCAAAGTTTTCATGATTAGGATTAGTTGAGTTGTTTTGAATCAATGTTTCTCCCATAAGTCTAGCTTCAAGATCGAGGTCCATACGCTCCCTTAATCCTAGCACATAAACACCTCTAATAATGCTTTTAACCGGATCTTGGCACTTGTAGACTAGTTTATTATTCCCTACCCTTAATGAAATTTTTCTCTTAAACACATCAATCTTAGCATGGGCAGTAGACAAGAAAGGTCTTCCGAGGATTAAAGGAATCTTAACATCCTCGGGCATGTCTAGTATAACAAAGTCTACGGGAAAAATAAATTGCTCAATCTTAACTAGCACATTATTAGCAATCCCTTCAGGTCGTTTTACTGTTTTATCAGCCAATTCAATAAGTAATTTAGTTGGTGCTAATTTTCCTAGTCCTAGGGTAGCGAATGTCTTAAGAGGCATAACACTAACACTAGCTCCTAAGTCAGCCAACACATTATTGAAAGATATATTATTAATAGAACAAGGTAGAGTAAAACTTCCTGGGTCTCTTTCTTTATGAGGCAAGGCATTTGAATCGGTTGCAGGGCTCTCTTCTTTCATGGTTGCCTTGATTTCCTCTTCAATTTTTGTCTTCTCTTTTAGTAGTCTCCTTAAGCTGATTGAAGAGTTAAAGAAAAATTCGGGTCTTGCACCATCATCACCATTCATCGATCTTCTAGGTATATTAGGAGTGACTTCTTCAGTGGTGCTTATGGCCTTGACATGATCTCTTGGATTTGTTTCAGTCGAGCTCGGTAAGCTTCCATATCCCCTTTCTTGAAGAACTTTGCTCATTTGACCAATTTGTTGTTCTAATGCTTTGATCGAAGCTCCTTGATTTCTTGTAGTAGTGTCCGTTGAGGCTCGAATTTCCTTGATCATAGCAGTATTCTCTTCATGTCTTTTAGCAGCATCGGCCATAATTTGCTTTAAAGTATCATCTAAAGTCTGCCTCCTCTCTTGATAAGCGGGATTGAAGTAAGATGATCGGATTTTGAGTATAATTTTAGTGCGTGTTCTTAACTGTGTGTATTTATGCGGCGTATTCCCGTCGTATTTATAAGGCGACACGATGCGCCGTATTAGAAATTTGGGATGCGCCGTATCTAGTTAATTCCGTTGACTAGTCAATAAGTCCTAGTTGGTCAGGGATACGGCGCTTCGGATATTTAGATCCGCCGTATCTCTATGTTAGTTAACGAAATTTAAATGAAGAACGTACCTTGGCCTCCGCAACACAGTTCCTTATACATCAAATTTGGGTAAAAAACGGCACACCATATAGATGAATTCAAAATAAGAGTAATAGGCATAAACGTTTTATTAATAATCGTAATCTTATTGTTTAGTGGATAAGGATTTATTCCTAGGTTAGGAACAAATATCGTTTTTGAGCATACAAAATTAAGATTACGAATTGAATCAGACGTATAATAAGGATAATAAAATTGAGATCATAGTGTAGAGAACTTTCCTTAGGGCAGTTGAATTATCGTAGAGTTTACCTGGGATTCTACCTCAAGAATTAAAGAAGTTCAATGTTACCAGTACTGAGTTTTCCTCCACTCTTGCCGTCTTATGTTCGGTCACTTCAGCTAGCGTCTCTTGGTTTGGTTCAGAATGTAATCCTTCTTGGTGATGCTTGAGTCATCATTTATCCTGAAAATAAACAACTTGCACACGAGAGTAGCGGACCGATCAAGGTAAATATCAAAAATCAACTATATTTATCAAATTATATTTGTCGTATTAACAAAAGTTAATGCGCCATATTTTCGTTACGTTTAAAAATAAAAGATTTTTGATTCAGTAAGATGCGCCGTATCGACGGAAATCGATACGCCGTATTTGTTTAATAATTCGCAAACTGTTTTTAATTAAAATAATAGATACGCCGTATCTTCAAAAGAAGATGCGTCGTATGGCGTTAACGTTTTAGAAAAGTTTTTATCAAAAACAGATACGCCGTATCTACAAAAGCAGATGCGTCGTATTACTTTATCGCTTAGAAAAATTTTCTCGTTAAAAACAGATACGCCGTATCTTGGGGAAAAGATGCGTCGTATCGAATTAATTAAACGCGTTGTATTAAAAAAATTAAACGCAATACGCCGTATCTGAGAGATCAGATGCGCCGTATCGTTTGATTTAGCACAGTACAACGATAGCAGAACACACCAAAAACGAAAAATAAAACAAAAATAAAACACACGAACAAAAATTAAACACACAAAAATAAAAACAAAAGCAAACAAATAACACACAATACAACAAATATGCAAAATAGTACAATGATGCAATTAATCTAATAAAAAGAAAAATAACCTAATTAAAATACTAATCAAATTAACAGAAAATAACAATTCACTCCCCGGCAACGGCGCCAAAAACTTGATGCGCGTGATGTGTCGTTGCGGTTTAGCAGTTTTAATGCCTATTCAAGTTTTAAATTTATATTTAGCCGACTTATCAATAACACACACACTTAACGAGCAGTGTACCCGGTCAGTATGAAGATAATGGTAAGTAGAGTGTCGATCACTAAGAGTGGAACGTATAATCTCGTTAATCTAATCAGTATTTTAATATCCTAACGCAAGGGGGTTTCAGCCTGAGAGACTGGCACAGTTTTGTTTGCAATTAAATAATAAAATAAACAAATAGGCACGAATCAGCAAGTAGCACACACGTACACAGATAGATACTTGAGACAATAAGAGGGCTGTCCTTATGATTAAGTAGATTGTCACTTGTTTTATTGATAGCTTTATATGAAGTGTATGTAATTAACCCTTTCTCGTTGGTCCTATTCTCATCGGCGAGTAAACCCTTAATGACGACTTATGTCTAAAAGTTATTCCTAAGTGATCAATTTAGAAACAACCGTGGGAGCCACACCTTGTCCCGCAGTCGGGTGCCCGCAAGCCACTGATAAACACAGAGGTGGTCAATGCACTAATAAGTAGTAACCAAAGACATCAACATATAAACTTTAATTGATGGGAAAGCAAGTATTAAAGGGAGTGCAATCTTTCCGTTGTCACATTACACAAGCCACCAATCCTGATGAATTAAAGTTTGCTAAAACAATAAAACAAAACTACTTAATGAATTAAATACATGCAGCACTTTCTTACAGCTCTTGTATCTTCGATTTGGGTGTGTCTTGTGCTGCCTCTTGACTGAATTCGTCCTTCTCTTCTGTTCGGTCTTTAGGTTTTAGGGTTTCCGAATCTGTGTCACTCTTCAATGTGTCTGGTCTACGGGGTATTTATAGTTTGTGTCTGAGGGAAGATGCGGCGCATCTACTTAAGTAGATGCGGCGCATGTACTTAACTTCGCGTGGGGTCCAAGATTATAATATTCAGGAATATTCGTACACCGCCAGAAGATGCGGCGTAACTCCATGATTAGATGCGGCGCATGTCCTCTTGTATCTTGGATCGTATCTGGTGATATCTTGATAGAGATGCGGCGCATGTTGATAGTGAGATGCGGCGCATCTGGAGCAGATTAGTCTTGATCTTCTTCATTTCAGTAGACTCTTCACTTTATGCACGTTTTGCTCCATAATTAGTTCAAAATCGCCAAGTTTCACATAATACTTGTTTTTACCTGAGAATTACAAAAGTAAACATTAACGTATCAATTCTCACAGATAATATAATAAAACAAGTCAAATAAATAGGATAAATGATGGTAATAAAATGTACTTATTTGAGTTCATCAATGACTTAAACTGTTTTACCTCCAATGCTATCAAGGTTAGAAATTGGGTGTGCCATGTGTACACTCAATATGATTCCAACCCAGAAGGAATTTAAGACACCATTGTATTATGGCATGGGATGAATCTCATTATGTCTTAATTGAAGTTCTGAATTTGTTAACTACTTAAGAGTAAGTAATTAACAAACTAGAGTCAAGAACTAACGGTGTATTTTGGATGTCCCACTTAAAAACAATTTATTGTTACTCAAGATGCTGAGTATCTAGAGATTAGTCTCTACATACAAAAGCAAGTGGGAGTACCTTTAGACCTTGAAGTTATTCAAGAACTAAATACACAACCTTCTGAGTACACTTGCTAATGTCATACTATGGTTGAACATGCATATGTGAAACCATAGATTGATATCTCTCATTCATAAATCCGCAAGGATACCTCTTACACCTGAATGATATAGTTTTTATATCAATGCTGAGGGACATAAGTTAGAGGATCATGGTGAACCTGCTAACTACTGAGATGCATTATCAGATATTGTATCTGATGAGTAGCTCAAAACTATGAATGTTAAAGATGCAGCCCTTGAAAGACAATCACTCATGGAGCTTGATTGATCTCTTACCAATCAGTTAGGCTGTGAGGTTAAGAATGAGCTTCTTGATAAGAAGACTCAAAAGGGAAAACTTATACACACATTTAATGCACGACTAGTAAAAGGAGTTTACTCGTACTCAAGAAATTGACTATGACTAAATCTTTCTACCTAGAAACATTAAATGTATAAAGATGATTAATTGTCATACCTGTTTTCATATAAATGAAATATGACAATAGGATATCAAAACACTTTTCTTGTTGATTACCTTTGCGAGGACGATGAGTAATCAAAAGGGTTTATGAATCCATATAAATCTTTATTATGTATACAAGATAAAATAATCCGTGTGTGGATTAGATTATGCATCTAGGAGCAAAGATCTTGAGTTAATTATAAAATCATTAATTTGATTTTGATTAATAAGATTACTCCTAAGTACACTAAGAGCAAGTTGGAGCACTGTATTTATTTTCTTAAATCTCATATGTCGTTAACATACTAGAAACAATATTCCATCTAAGCTAGACTTTAATCCTTAGCTTGGAATGAAGTTTCTCTTGAGGGATTTATAAAATAAAACATACAACCTTGTTAAAATATGTTTATTAGAATAAACATAAGCGGTTATTAAGTCTAAACACAATATGACACGTTATTGAGGGGAGTCTCAATGATCAGTCTCACTTGATGAGATTGAACACATGATTGGAAATCTTAAGTTTGACTGAAGGATTCATCATGTAAGTCATATTAAGTATTGGACTATATATTTATCATTTGCATGAATGCAAGATGAGTTGATAACAACCAATATCTAAGTGAAAGTCGTTAGATAATTGTTAAACGAACATTATATTGGACCTATAAAGGACCAAAAGATAAGTTCAAAAGTTTACGGATATATGAGGAACTCTGTTTTATTTGCATACGCTGATGCTTATTTAACTGAGATGATACTCAACCCTAGTCATGGTAGGATGCCATCATGAATGATGACATTGCTGACTAGATTTGCTCGACTGAGAGCACTAGTGCGTTATACATTAAAAGAATAAGAATACTTTATAGTTTGAGAAACTGTACAGATGACTGTCTAATGTAGGTGTTTTGCTGGCTTCAAACACCCTATGGAATATATTGTTACAACACTCGTCTTGTACTTGAATGCTCACATACAAAGGACAATCATCATTCAAACCTTTCATGAGTTTTGAAACAAGTATTCTCAAAGTTTACTCGGATGACTACTTGTTGTCTTGTGCAACATGATTCGATCATGGTGGGAACATCAGATTCCGACCTATGAAGTAGTCTTATGCATATCTGTTTTTAGTATTTGGATAATGGAACTGTAAGCAGTCGTATTATATAATGAATTGATATACCTGGTATGATCGTCTTCATTTATACTACTGTGTTCTATATTTGCATGTTTAATCCATGAATAATTTATTTATTCTAAAATTATCCATTGTCGGTTAACGATACGGGAGTATCATCAAATTAAGACAAATGTGAGCGTGTTGGTGATTCATTTGCCACACTCACATGTTGTTCATTGTGATGAACATTGGATTGACCCAACCTACGAGTCTTCACTACATGGATCGTCGTCAATAGTGATACTCGCTAGAGGTTATGTCTCTTATCCTTAGACTTGAGATGCAAGCAGGTCTTGCATATGTGGAATTTCATTCTTTGATATGGTTAAACGCTGTCCTGAATAAGGTAGTTATAAAAGCCATTATCAGGAGTGATATGAAGCATGTGAATGACACGTGCAGTCAAAATAGGATTTGTTCCTCCACATGTAATGGAGTAAGATACTATTGGGCCCCTCGATGAATTGAACAGATGTTTGTATGGCCGTACCCAAATGAGATTAAGATGAATCTTAATTCACTTGGTAATCTTGTTCAATATCTATATCGAGAAACATAATAGTTGAACAATTAGAATGACATTTGATCCATGTCTAATGTTCAACACGGTATCTGAAACAAAAGGATAGATGACATGTAAACCATCTGAAATGAGACGTTTAAGAAACTACCCTCACATATTTCTAGGGGCATTGGCGTGTTGCTAGACGCTAACCATTGCTTGTATAATTACTTGATTATTATGACGTCGCAAGTGGGAGCTGTTGGAGTATGCTCTCGTCATAATAACTAATTATATGGCTAGACATATGTGAGCCTATGGGGTCACACACATATACACTGAGGTGCCATTTTATATATCGTGTTTATAGTATTTACGATATATAAATAACCGTAAGTAACCAGGAACCGCTATTGGGCTTCTAATGAATAAGTAATGGACTTATTGCATTGGACTAGAAAAACAAATGGGAAGCCCATTTGGTCCATTAGTATGGCCGGCCCATGAGGAGGTTTCAAGAGATAAGCTTGATTTAGTTTTGGTAAATTGGTAAGCCTTAATTATCTTATTATTATGTGATAATTAAAATATCAATCAACAACTAATTCTCCTCTCTTCTCTCCTTTAATCACACGGCAAACCACAAGGAAAAACAAGGGTTTTTCTTTTCAATCTTCCACTCTTTGATTCTTGTAAAATCAAAGGAGTCTAGATAGGTTACGGGTTAAGGACTAGCATCAATTGGTATTCAAGGAAGTGTAGTGTGGATACACATAGAGGTGATCTATTTTGATCACTTGGGTTTCATATTGTGTTCGACATAGGGCTTTTGTTGGTGACTCCCGGATCACGCTACAAAGGTATAAATTATGTGTTTATTTATTTGATTGATCATATGGCACTATGGATCCTGTTATGGTGATGTTTATCCTCTGCGTGAATTTATTTAATATGTTATATATGTCATACATCACCTTCATTAGTTTCTTTTGGGGACCCAAGCCATTACTGACTTGGATTTGCCTCTTGCATCAATGTAATTTAATCTTTTAAGGACAGTTGATGCAACATTGGATTTAAGAATCCAACATGCTGAGGCCTTAACAGCATTTGCCCTGTTTCCCTTAGCAGCAGAATGAACTGATTGCTTAGCAGCAGGAATTGCTAACTTTTCAGTTCTACCCTTTGGTTTCCAAACTTGTTTTTGAACCATTGCTTTTGTTTGAATGGGCCTTAGAACAGTCTTTGGTGCATGTTTGTAAAATGTTTTTGCACCCTTACCTGTTGATTTTGGGTTAACAGTCATGAAAGGTCGAGCAGCAGGAACAGTTAGTCTAGCAGCAGGAACCATTTGTCTACCAGTAGGATCTGTGTTTGAGATAGACTTAGTTGAGACTGTTTTGGGTTTTGTTCTATGAACACTAGAACTAGAGTGAAAGTGAGTTTGAGGAGTTTGCCTTTTGTGGTTCACTCTATTGTTTTCATACCTGATTTGATAATTTTAAGTTCCAAAGGAAACACAACGGATGCGTTTTCCCCGGGTCGTGGTCCCAACGAAGGTTGAATTCGAGTTTTCGTTTCGGTGTCGATTCGTGTAGTGAATGGTGTGAAAAGAGAGGTGATTGGTGATTTTACACTACGAACAATGAAATATTAAATGAAAACAACTAACTATGCTAAGGGTACAAGTAAGCTAAGCATATGATCCTAAAAAAAACGAAAATTGAATTTAAAAACGTTACGCGACGAATTTTAAAAACGCGAATAAAAGTGAAATGCTAAATTCTAAGCCCTAAAATTTTGAAAACAATTTTCCTATATTAAAAGTTAAAACTGATAAAAGAAAATTTTTGGAAAAAGAAAAATATTTTTTTTGACTTTTTAATAATTTTTTATGAATTAAAAACTGATTAAAACTATTTAAATGATTTAAAAATATTAAAACAACTTGGAAAAATCTGAAAATTTTTGAGTAATTTTAAAATTAAAATAGCTATCTAGGAAAAATAAATTCAGAGCTTGAATAAGCTCTAATAAGCAAAACAGCCCAATAAGCAATATGAAAATAAGCACAAATTAAGCAAATGATGTCCAAACATCACAAAAAGCTCAGGGATCAAGCATAAAGCAATTCAGAATGAACAAATAAGCCAAAGGAATAAGCCTAATAAGCAGAAGAACAGTAGCAAATCAAATGTAGTAGTAGTGACCAAACAAGCAGTTTTGCAGCTTAATTATAAGCTAACCAGAGCTTAATTGGGAAAACCAGAAGCTACTACTGACAGCCTATGTGAAATACTACAACCAGGCCAAAATTGCCCAAATTCCTATGTCATTTGCTTATTAAAATGAGCAATAGATCAGTTGCACATGGGGACTAAAAACTGTTTGCAGATTGAGCAGTCCTATGGGGCTAACTTGCAGCCTGAAATTAAGCTATTAGATAAGCTGATTAGTGCAAACCAAGATCAGAACCTAAAACTTGACACTACAACCTATAAGAAAAACCAAATTCAAGCAATTATCCGTGATTAGGACACTTCTTTAACAACTCTTTGAATCTATCCCAAGCTTTGTTGAACGATTCATCGAAAGCTTGCTGAAATCGAGTGATTTGATTTCTGAGATTCGATGTTTTAGAAGGAGGATAAAAGTAGTTCACGAACTTGGAGGCTAAGTCATCCCAAGTAAAAATCGAATTAGGAGGTTCCTTATCAAGCCAAGTCCGGGTTGCTCCTACGAGAGAAAAAGGAAACAACCTCAATTTAAGCACATTATGAGGAACGTGATTCAAGTTAAGTGTTTCGGTGATGTCGATGAATTTCTGGACATGGGAATGAGGGTCTTCATTTTCAAAGCCGTGAAAGGAAATACCGGTGATAAGATTAAGTAACCCGGTTTTTATTTCAAATTGATTTGCAAACATATCGGGTATCACGATTGCTTTTCCACCACCATTGAAAGGTGATTGGAGTAATTCTTCCATTGGTCGAAGGTCGGGAGCCGGCCTCGGGTTTTCATCACCACCCATCGGCGGGTGTTGATTGTTTGGGTCGTCGTCCATTTCTTCAACGGTTGAGAAATGAACACGGTGATTGTGACGGATAATTCTCTCGGGATTTGAGAGCGGTGAAAGAAGATTGGGAGAAGAAGAAGAACGGGTGCGCATACACCAAAAAGAAATACAAAATTAAAAAGGAAAACCAAATTTGAAAATAAAATATTTTTGGATTTTTATTTTTATGGAAAAATTAAAATTAGTGTCTTTTTGGTGATCGTTGATCAACCGTACTCGTTTCTTTCAAAACTACGCGCAGCGTGGCGGGAGAGAAGAATGGATCTCTCTTCGGTCTGCAATTTAATGTCAAGACCACCTTAAACCCCGTGTATAGGTTGTAGTAAAGAAATAATACGAGAAACGTTTAACTTCACGATCTCTTTTGTTGTTTATTCGGAATGGTTTACAACACTTTCAATAAAGTGAGGATTTATTTTATTTTTGTATTTTTGAAAACACTTTAGGAAAAGTGTTTTATTTATTTTCTTTTTGTATTTTTTTTATTTTTCAAAAACAAATAACTTCCGAGGAAGGTTCTTCAAAACACGATTCTATGGCGAAATTCCAACTCTTCTCAAGCCTTCCCCGGCAGCGGCGCCATTTTTTATTTGATAATTTTAAGTTCCAAAGGAAACACAACGGATGCGTTTTCCCCGGGTCGTGGTCCTAACGAAGGTTAAATTCGAGTTTTCGTTTCGGTGTCGATTCGTGTAGTGAATGGTGTGAAAAGAGAGGTGATTGGTGATTTTACACTACGAACAATGAAATATTAAATGAAAACAACTAATTATGCTAAGGGCACAAGTAAGCTAAGCATATGATCCTAAAAAAACGAAAATTGAATTTAAAAACGTTACGCGACGAATTTTAAAAACGCGAATAAAAGTGAAATGCTAAATTCTAAACCCTAAAATTTTGAAAACAATTTTCCTATATTAAAAGTTAAAACTGATAAAAGAAAATTTTTGGAAAAAGAAAAATATTTTTTTGACTTTTTAATAATTTTTTATGAGTTAAAAACTGATTAAAACTATTTAAATGATTTAAAAATATTAAAACAACTTGGAAAAATCTGAAAATTTTTGAGTAATTTTAAAATTAAAATAGCTATCTAGGAAAAATAAATTCAGAGCTTGAATAAGCTCTAATAAGCAAAATAGCCCAATAAGCAATATGAAAATAAGCACAAATTAAGCAAATGATGTCCAAACATCACAAAAAGCTCAGGGATCAAGCAAAGTACTAAATCAAGCATAAAGCAATTCAGAATGAACAAATAAGCCAAAGGAATAAGCCTAATAAGCAGAAGAACAGTAGCAAATCAAATGTAGTAGTAGTGACCAAACAAGCAGTTTTGCAGCTTAATTATAAGCTAACCAGAGCTTAATTGGGAAAACCAGAAGCTACTACTGACAGCCTATGTGAAATACTACAACCAGGCCAAAATTGCCCAAATTCCTATGTCATTTGCTTATTAAAATGAGCACTAGATCAGTTGCACATGGGGACTAAAAACTGTTTGCAGATTGAGCAGTCCTATGGGGCTAACTTGCAGCCTGAAATTAAGCTATTAGATAAGCTGATTAGTGCAAACCAAGATCAGAACCTAAAACTTGACACTACAACCTATAAGAAAAACCAAATTCAAGCAATTATCCCAAGGGAATAAGCATTTACAGTCGAATGAAAGAGCTTAGAAAAGCACAATATGTGCAAGTCTGCACATATGTTGCTGATGTAGCAGCTTAGTGTTTTAACTTCAATTCTTTGCAAGACCAACTGAAATGCCACCAAACTTTGTTCTATCACTTTTACTACTTAAATGATCACAAAATTTCCGAAAGTTTGCACTTAAGCAGCTACAGCTTATATGAGCTTAAATGAGCAGTTATGGAACATAAGCTTCACTTGATCAACTCAAATCCTAGAAATACCTCAAAACAGTTTTTCACCTATCACTAACAGTTTATTTAGCCTTAATAAACCTCAATCAAACTTAAGCATAGGGTCAATGAACAGTATGTGCAGCTAATGACCAAGAGCAGTCACTATGCCAAACACCCTTTTAAATTTTGAATTAGCTATTTTGAACTAGAACTACACTGAATTAAGCTAAGATATTACTGAACTATGATAAACTAGGTTACTTATCAACTAATAAGCAAGATTTAGCAACAAATAAGCACTAACAACTACTGAATCAGATTATGCAAGATTAAAGCTAGAAATTGAAAAACTCAACTAACTTGGGATTGCTGAACTTGAATGATCTCAGAAGCTACCAACAACCCAGGCTTATCTAATAAGCCAAAAATAACACCCAGATCCAGCTTATAATCCCAGCTTATCTCTACAGCTTATTTTCCCTTCCAGTTGACTTTTATGTTGACTTTTTGGATTTTTTTGGATGAAAACAGATTGGAACTAAGCAAACACTCACAATAAGCTATTGAGCTAATATGAGCTTATAAAATTGAGAAAACATGTTATTGAAGCTGGAGTTTTAATTATTTTTGTATTTTCTTAATATTTATGGAATATTTTTGGATTTTTTAAAAAAAAAAAGAGTTTAACAAAAGTTGTGATAAAAAAAAAATGGAAATAGGATAGAAATAATTTGAAACACACTACTGATAATTTCAATAAGCTAAACTCAGAAGAACTAATGAAGTGAAAGAGAATCAAAGTAAAAACTAAAATAAAAATTTCATTAATAAAATCTTAAAGTTACAAGAGAAATTTTAAAACTACAATTTGAGAACTAATTTAAGCAGAGTAACACTACAATTCAAAACTACTTCCAAACACTGAAAATCAAGGTCCTATTTATAGCCGAGGGATGAACCTTCTAGCCCTTTTGCCATGCTGGCAATCCGAGGGATTTGTGCTTTCTCTGATTCGTTTTCCACCCTCTGATCATCCTTGATCATCATCCCATCAATCACGACCCTTAGATCAACTTTGGTGAGGTGTTCGGTCCAATGAAATGCCGCCACGTAGCCATTCGTGCGTGTTCTGTGCTTTCTCTGACATCTGACACCATTTGATTAGACGTTTATACCCTTAATTGTGGTAAAATCGATGTACGGGGTAATTAGGGTTTAGGATTCTGGGTAACTTTGGAAAGGGGAAGAACACATAGCGCGGGTAATATTATTAATTTTTTTACTATTGTTTGACCGAGAATAATTGACTTGACCGGGTTGTTATTGGATCGGGAAGGGTAAAAGGTGGGCTGTTGGGTTTTTGGATTTGGGCTTGTGGGTTTATTTTTATTGTGTAATGGATTGTGGGTTTAAAAGGGTTAATGTTTGATCCGGTTTGGTTTTTTTTTTTAGTTAGGATAAAGTTGAATTAAATCAAGGACCAAATGTGTAAATGCTGAAATTGTGGGGACTAATCTTGCCATTTTTTCAAAGTAAATCCAAGGGCCATTCTTGTCATTTGGTGAGAATCTGAGGGTTGACTTTGACTTTTGAGCAAAAATATCTCTCCCGGCTTCGGCTTTAAATATTCTTTTCCATATCTCGTGCTCGTTTTCCCGGTTTTGACTTGATTTTGTCCATTTTTGCAATATCCATCCCTACACAATCAAAAACACAAAAACACAATATCTTTTGGCAATTTGGTTAGTTTTTGGTCTTTTTGGGTCCAGTTTTGGACAAGAAAAGGTATGTGAATAAACACATACCAAAATCCCCCCAGACTAAGCTATTGCAATTGATGCGTGGTTTTGCAACCTTACAGCAGGTTTTACCTCTCAAGGGATCTCAAGAGGCTTACAACCCCACCAGGCAGTGTACCTGACCGATGTATTATAGTGTAGTGGTATGTACGGGGGATTGATCGTTCTCCACAGGGAATAGTGTTCGTTAGGTATGAAAAATTACTCTAATAGGTCTAAGGGTGAGAGAAGATTCTTTTTATGTTTTTATAATTTTATGAAAGCAAGTAAAATCTCGGGTTTGAAAGAGTGGGCGGAATTAGTTGCTAGTCAACTAACCCAAATTACTACGAATGCAAATAAAATAAAATAACAGAAAATGAAAATGTTGGTGAAAACTTATGTGGAGGGAAATGTGTTTACTTAGATTTCCTTACTCCCTAACTATCTTTTACCGGTTGATTAGTGTGTATTAGTCGCATGGATGACGGGTGTATTCCTTAATACCATTCGTGGGGTGGCGTACGTACTTCCCCAACTCTACAAGCTCCTACTTCACTCCTATGTCGAGCCGGCTAGGAAGCTCCTAACATGGGATCACTAGAATTCGCTTGTGCATTAAATACAACCATAAAAACCTTTAGTACGCATTGGTTCATGTTTCTTAAGACGTTCAAGCAAGTTACCGAATAGGAAGTTAGCCAGTTTTCCTAAGCCTAACATAGATGAACAATCATCCAATACAACTAACAACACACTAATAACCAATAATCAATAGCTAGGTTTCATTAGATCTAAGCAAACACAAGATAAATCTAGCCTAACATGTTAAACAAAAGACAAGAATAAGATAGAATCAAACAACACATAGACATATTGAATGATTAATTGATAACTTATCTTTAATGTAACATGGAAGATCTCAAGGCAAAAAGCCTTGAAAGAGCTGCCAAATTCGTCCTAGGGTTTTCACACACAAAGTTCCCCAATAAGTTCCACACTAATGACAAAAAATTAGAAAACTATATATAGACTTTTGGATCTGACGGCGTCACGTTATGGAGTGTGACGCCGTCACCTCGCCGCTTTTAGGGTTCTCGGATGACCTTCTTGACGCCGTCCCTCTTTAGCTCTCCAAAATCCGTTCTGGCTTATCAAGGCTTGACGCCGTCAGACCTTGAACGTGACGCCGTCCCTCTTTGAATTATAACGTGACGACCTTGATCAGATTAAAGCGTGACGCCGTCAGAATTTCCATGCAATTTCTCTGGCTTATCATGAGTAAATTTCACATCCACCACTTTTGCCAAGCCATGACGCCGTCCAGGGTTAAATATGACGCCGTCAAAGGTAACTTTCAGCCGATTTTTGAGACTTTGCCGTTTTCTTCACTTTTATGCTCCAAAAACGTCCAAAATGCCTCCTTTTCCAGATTTCTCCTCAAAAGTACCTAAAATGACAAAAGGAACGATTTAGGGCAATATTTGATCAAATAAATACGATTTAGGGCTTAAATGACCCCTTAAAAGCGGTACACTTTTCGCTTCATCAAATACCCTTACACTTGAGATTTGCTTGTCCTCAAGCAAATGCGCTTTTATTCTAATCAAAATACAAGTTAGGGGTCATTTAACGCTAATATAAAAGTAATTACAACAAATAATCGTTCCACTTTAATTATAATAAGCACGGAGATTACAAACTAGCACCTCACAAGTAGTGTTTAGATACTCACATCTCTCAAGTGTCATCAAAATAAATCTCATAAATGAAAACGGATAATATCTCTCACTACCTGTCATAGCAAATAGATTACCATAGGCTTGGGAAAGGATCGAAAACCTCCTCCACTAGGCGTAAGCACCTAAGATAAACTATCAAAAAGGGCTTTTACATGGGTTGTAACGTTAGGTGTAAGGAAAAGGAAAACACGGTTTTGTTGGATAAGGGATATTTTACTGGTGGCGAGTTAAAGATCTTGATCAATTACATGTACTATACAATGTTGCTAAGCCAAGACTCGACTCAACTTAAGCTAAAAATAAAATAACAAAAACATAAAATAAACATAAAATGAAACGGGATGGTAGTCCGTATGTTTTTTTCTATTTTTCTTTTTTTTCTCATTTTTTTTTTTTTTTTTTGTATTTTTCTTGATTTTTTTCGATTTTTTTTTTTTTTTTTTTTTTTTTTTTTTGACATACACTTTTGCCCTACCATCCAAAATAATACATCATAGGGGCATTGCATTCCCCTTACACTTGAACTTTTACATAACTTTACAAATAACTATTCTAATGACTCGAATTAAGATAATTGAAAAACTTGGAGTACTTTTAAAACATTTAGCACATATGGGGGTAATAAATGATGTTCTTCCCCATTACTCCATTACACTAGTACTTTACCCATGAGTCCCAATCGTCCCAAAACAATATGTACAAGGATATGACTCGACTTAGCAACCATGTAATCAACTAGATAATTAACTTGGGTTTAAACAAATGTTGTCACAATAATGCACTAAAAATGAGTGCATACAAGGTAGGCTAAGGCGATTTGGGTGTACATTTAAGTGGGGTGTAACAAATTCTTCCTTTAAGTAAAATGCTTAAAGGTCGAAACGAAAAGATAGGCTCTGAGGGGTGTACTAGGGGTATCGTGTACTAAAAATGAGTACAACGCAAAGGGTGTGGGAGAATTACTTGACCAATGTAGCCAATGTAACTATAACAAAAACACAGGTGTAAAACAATGGGTTAATCCTAATGCCTCTTATCATGTAGTAAATCTAACTACACGAATGTAGTCTCACTTGTGGCCTCGGAATGGTCCTAACGCAAGTTCTAGAATCTAAGTGCTACCGGTACACACATCATAGCATAAATGCTTTTCCTACCAATTCTAGGGGCGAACCTCACATATTTGGGGGTGGAAAATTTTTTAGTGGTACGGTTTTTTTGTGCTAGTCATATAACTCCTATCCGTGAGACGCTCATTAAGATCAAAGTTTCACTCCTATATGTTGTAAAAAATTTTAAATTTGGCACTAAAATTACCCTAACAGGTATTTATCTCAGTTTTATTACACATCCACTATTAAACAAACAAAAATCAAGCGCAATTGTATTCTCTAATCGTACTTTTACCCCCCCTTACACTTAAGATGAACATTGTCCCCAATGTTCAAATAACAAGATGTAAAAGTATAAAGTAAAAGAATGAAATCAAATACTCCCCTGATTCGTCCGGTGGATAATGAAGTAACACGGTTAGATCTTCTTCCAAAGAGAATGTTGAAGCTCCATGACTAATGCATCGCCATAAGCTTGATCCAAAAACATTTCCTTGTCCAAAATAACCTTTTAAACCTGAGAAAACAAACACGAAAACCTGCATAACATCGGCGGGATAAATCTATATATATAAGGATATAATGCTTGTGGAATGATAACTTTGCAGATTCCTGGAGATTATAAGTTGGAGATTTAATAAAAACTTTTTATTAAAACAAAACTTTCAAAAATTTCTGAAAATTAAATCTGACGCCGTCAGGTTGTAACTCCTGACGCCGTCAGAAATGATCTGACAGAATTCTCATGTTACGTTTCCGGAAAAATTTTGTAAAAACCTATACCTTACTTCCTGGAAATTCTGCAAAACATCATTATGACTCGATACAAGCATTTGACTCAAACAAATACTAATATGTATGTTCATTTATTACTATTACGATTCATGTTCATTTGTATTCTAATAAACCGATTTAGATTTCCCTTACACTTAACTTTTGCAAAATACCTTTATATGTAGTTAAGACGAAGTTAAAAACAAAATAAAGCATTTTCACAATTTAGTTTTGAACATGAATCAATAATAATAAAAACTAAACATACATACGGAAGCAAATAAAATCAAACAAACAAATAAATAAACACACAAAGCAAATAAAGATTGGGTTGCCTCCCAAGAAGCGCTTTTCTTTATTAACGAGTCTTGTAGCTAGACTCAAAGTCACGCTACCCTATGTAAGTAAGCTCGTCATCGAGGACGTCTTTAGGGTTAAGCTTGGATTGAAGTTTCCTATTGGTCCGCTTAGTACGATATATCTTTTCAAACTTCTCCCCATCCGGGTCATACAATGTCATCTTAATATGCCATGACCCATCTCCATCTTTGGGTGGTTTATCCCAATCCCACTTGTGATCATCCTCCTCACAAGTCCACTTATTCATTCCTAGGTTAATTGGCAAAACTCCTAGGAAATCAATCATCTTTCTAAAAACTAGAGAGTCTTCAAATGGATCCAATTCGGTGTCCCTAGCCAAGAGTTGTTCTACCGTATGTGTTCGGTTAACAAAGTCCTCTTCTAGGTAAAATGGGCGTTGGGGTCCTATGAAGTCTCTATCAATCCAAGGTCCATATCTAGATGGTCTCCTATTCAACTCTAACCAATGGGGTGTCGGTTCATCACTAGTATCATAAGCATGTTTCTTCACATCATAGACTGACCAAGTATCTCCTTCTCCTACCGCTATCTTAGATTCCTTACAATCAATCATAGCACTAGCGGTCGCTAAAAATCCTCTACCTATCAACAAGGGGCATGTAGGGTCGCTAACCATATCAAGGACGTGGAAATCGGCTAAAATGGTTAGTTTTCCAATGTGTACTAACACGTCCTTGACTACTCCAACCGGGTAAGCAACACTTCCATCTGCTAAGCCTATTATCACCTCGGTTTCTTCAAGTTTTCCAAGTTTTAGAGAGGTGTAGAGAGGTAACGGAAGTAGGTTAAGGCTTGATCCAAGATCGGCTAATGTGTCATAAGCCTCCGAATTACCGATCTTGCAAGGTAGAACAAATAAGCCCGGATCATCTAACTTCTTAGGTAGCTTGTTTTGAACAAAGGCGGTCCCTTTTTCGCCTAACTTGAGCTTCTTCTCATCCAACTCATCAACAACCGGACTTTCAAGGTGGAGCTCCTTGAATTCTTCGTCAAGGTTTTGAGTGGGAGGTGTTTCAACTATGACTTGGGTTTGTTTGAAACACGAGCTCATGGAATTGACCGAATAATATTGTGGACAAGAACTAGGAGACGAAACCGATGAAATGGCGTTGACGTTTAGTTTCGGGTTCTTGACCGTGTTGCTAGGGAGTGCTCCCATTTCTCGGTCATTGAGGGCTTTCAACAAGGTGTCAATCTTATCGGTCATCTCGCTTTGTTTTTGTTTGAAATCGGCTTCAAACTTGGCTAAACGAGCTTCTTGAGATGCCATAAATTGAGACATCAATCCTTCAAAGTTATTGGTACTACCATTGCCGGAAGGATTGTTGTTGAAAGTACGGTTCGAGTTGGAACCGCTTGATTGAAAACGATTAGGTGGGTTGGAAGAATTGGTTTGTTGTGCGTTTTGGTTTTGTTTCCACCTAAGGTTCGGGTGATTTTTCCATGAGGGGTTGTATGAATCACCGTAATGGTTTGGCTCGGGTTTGAAAGTGTACCACTTGTCTCCCGCTCCGTCGGTACGCGAGGATGCGTAGTCCACAAAAGCTTGTTCGGGGAGTTCCATGCAATCACGAGTGTCGTGGGGACCACTACATAATTCACATGAAGAAGTAATTTTGTTCACTTGGCTTGAAGGTTTAGGAGCCTCGTAGGATTTCATGAGAAACTTGACTTGGTCTTCAAGTTCTATGATCCTACGGTCGGAAGTGCTTGAATTGTTCGAAGGCAAAGATATTGCCTTGACCGTTTTATTCAAATCACGGGGATCACTCCAACTTTCGTTGTCATAAAGAGCAAGATCCTCTAGGAGAGCCCATGATTATTCCGCACTTAGATCACGTAGCTTGCCACCGGCCGATTGGTCAATGGTTTGCCTCGTGTAGAGATTGATATGGTCATAGAAGATTTGGACTTGGAGCCAAAGTTCTATGCCATGATGAGGGACTTTTTGGAGTAAGTCCTTGAATCGAGTCCATGCCTCGTAGAGAGTTTCGCCTTGACGTTGTTGGAACATCAAGATATCATTCCTTAGCTTGGTAGTTCTTCCCGGTGGGAAAAACTGAGCAAGGAAACGAGTAGTGAGATCATCCCAAGAGGTGATGGATCCTGCGGGTTGACGCTCTAGCCATTGACTAGCTTGGTCCCGCAGAGAGAATTGAAAGAGACGCAATCGGGTCGTCTCTCGGGTGGCAACATCAAGGTCTATAGAATCAACAATTTTGAGAAAGTCCTTGAGATGTTGATTAGGATCTTCAGAACGAAGTCCATGGAATGCGCATCCGCTTTGCACCAACCGGATGGTGTCGGATCGCAAGGGTGTGACATTGGCTCCTTGAGTGAGCTCAATGGTGTTTCGATAGCCATGGTGGCTAGGACGGGAGTACTCTCCTAAAGTACGGGCTCTAGGAGGTGGTGGTGGTTGTTGTGGTGGTGGGTTGTTGGGATTAAGGATATTACCATCTTCCATGATGTCGGATGGTAATGGTTACGAACAAAGAAACAAAGAAAATAGATAGACTAAAGAAGACCTAGAAAAAGAAAATAAAAATCTCACTAGAAAGGAATCTAGTGAGTAGACCTATAAAATAAAAATTCAACCTAAACAATAACTATTCCCCGACAACGGCGCCAAAAACTTGATGCGTGGTTTTGCAACCTTACAGCAGGTTTTACCTCTCAAGGGATCTCAAGAGGCTTACAACCCCACCAGGCAGTGTACCTGACCGATGTAGTATAGTGTAGTGGTAAGTACGGGGGATTGATCGTTCTCCACAGGGAATAGTGTTCGTTAGGTATGAAAAATTACTCTAATAGGTCTAAGGGTGAGAGAAGATTCTTTTTATGTTTTTATAATTTTATGAAAGCAAGTAAAATCTCGGGTTTGAAAGAGTGGGCGGAATTAGTTGCTAGTCAACTAACCCAAATTACTACGAATGCAAATAAAATAAAATAACAGAAAATGAAAATGTTGGTGAAAACTTATGTGGAGGGAAATGTGTTTACTTAGATTTCCTTACTCCCTAACTATCTTTTACCGGTTGATTAGTGTGTATTAGTCGCGTGGATGACGGGTGTATTCCTTAATACCATTCGTGGGGTGGCGTACGTACTTCCCCAACTCTACAAGATCCTACTTCACTCCTATGTCGAGCCGGCTAGGAAGCTCCTAACATGGGATCACTAGAATTCGCTTGTGCATTAAATACAACCATAAAAACCTTTAGTACGCATTGGTTCATGTTTCTTAAGACGTTCAAGCAAGTTACCGAATATGAAGTTAGCCAGTTTTCTTAAGCCTAACATAGATGAACAATCATCCAATACAACTAACAACACACTAATAACCAATAATCAATAGCTAGGTTTCATTAGATCTAAGCAAACACAAGATAAATCTAGCCTAACATGTTAAACAAAAGACAAGAATAAGATAGAATCAAACAACACATAGACATATTGAATGATTAATTGATAACTTATCTTTAATGTAACATGGAAGATCTCAAGGCAAAAAGCCTTGAAAGAGCTGCCAAATTCTTCCTAGGGTTTTCACACACAAAGTTCCCCAATAAGTTCCACACTAATGACAAAAAATTAGAAAACTATATATAGACTTTTGGATCTGACGGCGTCACGTTATGGAGTGTGACGCCGTCACCTCGCCGCTTTTAGGGTTCTCGGATGACCTTCTTGACGCCGTCCCTCTTTAGCTCTCCAAAATCCGTTCTGGCTTATCAAGGCTTGACGCCGTCAGACCTTGAACGTGACGCCGTCCCTCTTTGAATTATAACGTGACGACCTTGATCAGATTAAAGCGTGACGCCGTCAGAATTTCCATGCAATTTCTCTGGCTTATCATGAGTAAATTTCACATCCACCACTTTTGCCAAGCCATGACGCCGTCCAGGGTTAAATATGACGCCGTCAAAGGTAACTTTCAGCCGATTTTTGAGACTTTGCCGTTTTCTTCACTTTTATGCTCCAAAAACGTCCAAAATGCCTCCTTTTCCAGATTTCTCCTCAAAAGGGCAATATTTGATCAAATAAATACGATTTAGGGCTTAAATGACCCCTTAAAAGCGGTACACTTTTCGCTTCATCAGCAATGTCCTCATGCAATGTTATAAAACACGTTTTTGAAACCGAAAATTTCCAATCTCTTTTTACTAACTTTGAGAAGTAGCAAAATTTTCAAAAGAGATTAAGAAATCTTAAGTTCTTTAAACTCCCCGATTTTCCTTTTATTCTATTTTTGTATTTTCTTATGTGACCATGTGACGGTTTTGTCGACAATCATTATCTAACGATAACTTTTAGGGTCACCGAGCAGGAAACACGACTCATAAAGAAGTGACCATACGGATAAAATTCGTGGTCCATGATTTTTCACGAGTCCCCAAACTAAGCTTAAAACCGAAATCATTGCTATTTACAAGTTAGATTGCCAACACTACTCATAAAAGCTAATTGTGGACTCCTTGTTCCCAAATTCCTATTTTCCTCTATTTATTTTATTTTTTGGTGAGAAATGAATTTCTTCAAATTCTCATTTCGATGATTTTTAGTCCGATAAAGATACCTAGTTTAGACGCTAAGTAGTTTCCAAACCTTCCCTCGAAAACCGTTGCATACAAAAATGAGGTCCACATCAAGGTCTCTGATTTAACACGATTTTGAGGATATCCCTTTTATATACGACCGAAACAACTCATCTACGAGTCCAGAGACAGAAGCTTTTATTAGGATACCCCCGGAGTCGAAGTTTGGCATTATAACACTTTATCTACATATTCAAGCACATTAACGTATTTAATCCTTGGCCCTTTATAACAATCACAACATCGGTTGTGAGCTGGCAAGATGTGATAGTCTATTATGACCTTGGAATTTTTCCTCTGCCTTTATTAGAAGTCTACAACATCGGCTGCGAACCGGCAAGATGTAGAAAACTTTTTATGGCTTTGGATTATTATTATACATTATCATATTAATTAATTATTTGTGTTGCCAAACCCCAAGTCCTACGGCTTTTATAACAATCCCAACATCGGTTGCGAGCCAGCAAGATGGAATAGTCTATTACACCGTAACACTGACAGTACCTTGATGTGTACCCAACTTTCATAAGCAAGAATTCTCTAAGGAATAAATAAAAACTAATTATCGCCAAAACCAAAATACCTTTAATTATTCCTAGATTACTATTATTGGGTGAAACAAGCTTATGGGAACAAAAAGCCACAAGTAACTTTGATGTGCTCTAAAGAGATCCAACTACTCCACGTTTAGCAATCTAACTTATAAACAACTCTATCATTTCTCGTTCTTCGCAAATTTAAAATCTTAAATAATAAGATCCGCGAATGCTTAGCCAAATAATCAAGCCATGCATATGTAAAGTCGATACGGGAACTTGCAAACTCTTAAAAAGAATTCGCGTTTTATAGCTCCTTGTGTAAAAGACTAGCACGAGCTTATAGATTATAAATGGTTAAGGGAACAAGCTAGGGCTCAACACGCCCGGTCAAGTCAGAATTTTATTCCTACTCTCACCAGCGGAAAGTCAACAAAAATGTCAAAATTTATTATATTTTTTTTGCAAAAATTTTAAATTTTTGTCATTTTTTGATTTTTTTTCAATTTTTGAGGAAAAACGGGGTTGCATGAGTAACCGGCAAAAAATGCAAGGCAAAAATCAAATCGAAAGATTACCCCCCCCCCAGACTAAAATGAGATATTGTCCTCAATGTCTTAAAGGTAAGGGTTCTCCTACATAAATCTAAGGCCGTTTATTAATTATGCGAAAAGATAGATGTAAAACGATAAGATTTTGGATATCGGATGAGCAACGGATGATGAATACTCGAGTGGAGAGAAGCAAACTGATGTGAGCGTGATGTGTCGTTGCGGTTTAGCAGTTTTAATGCCTACTCAAGTTTTAAATTTATATTTAGCCGACTTATCAATAACACACACACTTAACGAGCAGTGTACCCGGTCAGTATGAAGATAATGGTAAGTAGAGTGTCGATCACTAAGAGTGGAACGTATAATCTCGTTAATCTAATCAGTATTTTAATATCCTAACGCAAGGGGGTTTCAGCCTGAGAGACTGGCACAGTTTGTTTGCAATTAAATAATAAAATAAACATATAGGCACGAATCAGCAAGTAGCACACACGTACACAGATAGATACTCGAGACAATAAGAGGGCTGTCCTTATGATTAAGTAGTTTGTCACTTGTTTTATTGATAGCTTTATATGAAGTGTATGTAATTAACCCTTTCTCGTTGGTCCTATTCTCATCGGCGAGTAAACCCTTAATGACGACTTATGTCTAAAAGTTATTCCTAAGTGATCAATTTAGAAACAACCGTGGGAGCCACACCTTGTCCCGCAGTCGGGTGCCCGCAAGCCACTAATAAACACAGAGGTGGTCAATGCACTAATAAGTAGTAACCAAAGACATCAACATATAAACTTTAATTGATGGGAAAGCAAGTATTAAAGGGAGTGCAATCTTTCCGTTGTCACATTACACAAGCCACCAATCCTGATGAATTAAAGTTTGCTAAAACAATAAAACAAAACTACTTAATGAATTAAATACATGCAGCACCTTCTTACAGCTCTTGTATCTTCGATTTGGGTGTGTCTTGTGCTGCCTTCTTGACTGAATTCGTCCTTCTCTTCTGTTCGGTCTTTAGGTTTTCGAACTTCCGAATCTGTGTCACTTAATGTGTCTGGTCTACGGGGTATTTATAGTTTGTGTCTGAGGGAAGATGCGGCGCATCTACTTAAGTAGATGCGGCGCATGTACTTAACTTCGCGTGGGGTCCAAGATTATAATATTCAGGAATATTCGTACACCGCCAGAAGATGCGGCGTAACTCCATGATTAGATGCGGCGCATGTCCTCTTGTATCTTGGATCGTATCTGGTGATATCTTGATAGAGATGCGGCGCATGTTGATAGTGAGATGCGGCGCATCTGGAGCAGAATTGACTTGATCTTGTCCATGTCAGTAGACTCTTCACTTTATGTACGTTTTGCTCCATTATTAGTCCAAAATCGCCAAGTTTCACCAAATGCTTGTTTTTACCTGAGAATTACAAAAGTAAACGATTAAGTATCAATCCTCATACATAATATAGTAAAACAAGTCAAATTAGTAGGATAAATGATAGTAATAAAATGTACTTATTTGAGTTCATCAAATATCCCCCCACTTGAACTTTACTTGTCCCCAAGTAAACCTTAGATTAAATCTCATGAAAATGTATCCTAAAAGACGTTAGGATTTATTTTTATATTTAAGCATGTATTCGTTTATTTCGTAATCACACAACTAAACACTTAACGAATTAGAAGTAAAATAAAATAAGTCGATAAAAGCAAATCTAATCGTTTAACTGTCCAGTCGCGACGAATATTCTATCATAGGCTTGGCAAGTATACACATCTCCACCACTAAAGCTAAGGAATAACAAGTCTAAAGCGGTAAAAAGGGTTTTTTAGGCTTAAGGGTTAATTATTCTTATTTCACTATCGATCTCAAATTCCAGAAAAGGCGACAAAATCACAAATACATGATCGAATCCACGAACACGATACTTGCAATTGCTCAAATCCTTAACTCGAATAGGCTAAAGATAGGTCCAAACTTTACCAATAATAATATATCAAAAAGGGCGACAAAATCATAAATACATAGCCGAATCCACGACTACGATACTTAAGATTGCTCAAATCCCTAATCTCAATAAATCAAAGGTTTGGTTGGATAAAGAACAATACAGGGTATGGATAACATTTGGGATATAAATTGGTGTAAAAATAAAAATAAACAAAACAAATAAATTAAAATCCTAAGTGTGGTTAATCACTATCCCAACCATCCCATGAATAAGACTCATATCATTGAATAACTCACGCTTTAACACTTGAAACGCACGCTTTAGGTAGACACGAATTATACTCAACAAAATCTTAATCAAAGAATAAACCTTAATTGGCGATCCCATAACTGCCAATTCCCATTCAATCCATAGATATAATACAACAAATAGTGGCCATATGAACCACTTACATAACTTTACATCGTTGGCTTAAAATAAACATCCAACACTCCCTTTTTCTTTCTTTTTCTTTTCTCATTTTTTCGATTTTTTTTTTTTTTTTTTTTTTTTTTTTTTTTTTTTTTTTTTTTTTTTTTTTTTGAAACATAAAGATAGATGTGTAAAATTTCACCACATCACTACAACTTTCTTTCCGGATAATTTTTTCATACTTTTCATAACTTCAGAAATAATGGTAATAGTGAAAGTAGTAAACACACGAAAAATAAACTCCAAAATATACAATATTTACTTTCACTCCAATTGCATTGTGCAATTTCCCGACCTAACCATATATAATGAATTACGCACGCGAACACAGGTAATGTAAGGAAACACACTCTGCCTATAGCAATTAACCAACCACGGATTTTAATCTACAGGGTAGGCTAAGGTTTAAGGTGTAACGAAACATTTTAAACATAGGTGTAAGAAACGAAAGGAATGGCTCTGAGGGTTTTTCTAGGGGTATCTTACTCTAAAAGTGAGAGTAACAAAAGGTTTTATACGGGGGTTAACTAACCAGTGTAGTTAGTTAATAACACATAACATATAAAGGCTATTTGGGTGTAATCCTAGAATTTTACCAAGTTAGACAAGTCATTCCAATTATATCAATAATACTCATTATGGTGGTCTCGAATAGTATACAAGCCAAGTTCTAAAGTTTACAAGTCACCGGCACACTCATAGATTTGTGAATTTTGGAAAAACCACAATTTTTTGAAAATAACGTCATGTGTGCAGTTATGCAACTTAGATCTTAAACAAAAACATGCTAAAAATTTTTTAAGTTTGATATATTAAGCACATTTTAAGCATAATTTTTGAAAAAGTTTAGGACAAGTAAGTGTTAAGTGTTCTAATTCTCCTATCCCCCCACTTAAGTTAAACAACGTCCTCGTTGTTTGTATAAAAGGTTAAAAACTGGAAAATAAAAAGAATTAGAACAGAAAAACTCCCCTGAGATTTGCTCGGTATGATCCTCCATTAGTGTAAGAGCAAAAATCATCTTTCTTGTGGATTAGAACGTTAAAGCTTCATACTTGATGTATCCACATGAAATTCAGGAAACTATAATACCACCAACACTTTAAAACACACCTAAGATAAGAAAGGTTCAACTTGCATAATACATTAGTAGTTAGGAAAAATAAAACTAAAAAATTAAAACTGAAAATCATCAGGTCAGTCGATGCGCCGTATCTTATTGAAGAAGATACGCCGTATCGAGCCTGGAATAAATACGGATCAGAATAAAGATGCGCCGCATCCTTAACCAGGGATGCGCCGCATTAAAATAACTGATAAAAAGTTTTAAAGTCGAAAATAAAAATGCAGAAAAATAAAATAAGATATGACCATTGCAGAGGATGCGTCGCATCTTAGGACTGAGATGCGCCGTATCTTCGTGCGGCCTGGACTGACTCGACACAGAAAACAGTAAAAGATAAATTTTCCGGGTTGTCTCCCGGTCAGCACTTGTCTTTATTCCAGAGTCTTCAAGTTAGACTCACGTTCAGCTCCTTAGTATCGATCATTGAAGGAGTCGGAAACATCACGCTCCTTCATCCCCAATTTAGTAATATTGAACACTCCTTGCTCGTCCTTAATTTCCACGCCATTCTTCTTTAATATCTGTATAAATAAAGTCCTGTCCCTTTCGGGCAGAGATGACAAAATGATAGACGGGAAATTCTTATTATTATGTAGGCACAAATAAGCAAGGTGGGGTGGTAGTTCAATAAACACATCATGATTCAAATTCGTTTTCTCAACTATTCTCCTACGTTTATTAATTACTACACAATCATACCACTCATCATCAGAATCACTAACAACATCGCGTCTAAGTTCGGTAGGTACATTAAGGTCAATGAATTCCTCAAAGTCTTCATGATTAGGATTAGTTGAGTTGTTTTGAATCAATGTTTCTCCCATAAGTCTAGCTTCAAGATCGAGGTCCATACGCTCCCTTAATCCTAGCACATAAACACCTCTAATTATGCTTTTAACCGGATCTTGACACTTATAGACTATTTTATTATTCCCTACCCTTAATGAAATTTTTCTTTTAAACACATCAATCTTAGCATGGGCAGTAGACAAGAAAGGTCTTCCGAGGATTAAAGGAATCTTAACATCCTCGGGCATGTCTAGTATAATAAAGTCTACGGGAAAAATAAACTGCTCAATTTTAACTAGCACATTATTAGCAATCCCTTCAGGTCGTTTTACTGTTTTATCAGCCAATTCAATAAGTAATTTAGTTGGTGCTAATTTTCCTAGTCCTAGGGTAGCGAATGTCTTAAGAGGCATAACACTAACACTAGCTCCTAAGTCAGCCAACACATTATTGAAAGATATATTATTAATAGAACAAGGTAGAGTAAAACTTCCTGGGTCTCTTTCTTTATGAGGCAAGGCATTTGAATCGGTTGCAGGGCTCTCTTCTTTCATTGTTGCCTTGATTTCTTCTTCAATCTTTGTCTTTTCTTTTAGTAGTCTCCTTAAGCTGATTGAAGAGTTAAAGAAAAATTCGGGTCTTGCACCATCATTACCATTCATCGATCTTCTAGGTATATTAGGAGTGACTTCTTCAGTGGTGCTTATGGCCTTGACATGATCCCTTGGGTTGGTTTCAGTTGAACTCGGTAAACTTCCATATCCCCTTTCTTGAAGAACTTTGCTCATTTGACCAATTTGTTGTTCCAATGCTTTGATCGAAGCTCCTTGATTTCTTGTAGTAGTGTCCGTTGAAGCTCGAATTTCCTTGATCATAGCAGTATTCTCTTCATGTCTTTTAGCAGCATCGGCCATAATTTGCTTTAAAGTATCATCTAAAGTCTGCCTCCTTTCTTGATAAGCGGGATTGAAGTTGTTCTTTTGATAGAATCCCGGACTAGCTTCCCTAAATCTTGCTGAAGGTCGGAATGGTTGTCCAAATTGGGTGTAATAAGCTTCTTCAAACGTCTCACTTTCATTCTTGCTCGGGCAATCTTTAGTGTAGTGAGGTCCTTCGCATTTTTCACATCCAACTTGGGCAGCATATGCTCTTTCATCTCGCTTCTTCATCTCTCTACTAATTTTATCCAATTGAGCTTGAATAGCAGCAATCCCGTCAAAATTAGTGCTGCTCTTAGATCTAGTAGAGGTCCCATCGTGCCATTTCTGAGAATGATCAGCAGCTTCTTGGATCGCTTTCCTAGCATTAGTTGCACTCATCTGAGGTACAGCTCCCTTAGCATCCAAAATCTGTCTAGTAGGCACGTCCAATCCCTGATAAAACAATATTATTTCCTGCATAGGGGTTAGATAGTGTTGAGGACATTTTATCAATAAATCTTTAAATCGTTCCCAAGCTTGATAAAGGGTTTCATCAGGCTCTTGCTTGAAACTATTGATAGCCTCCATCTTCTTAGCAGTCTTAGCAGGTGGACAATATCTCTTCAGGAATTTGCTCTTCAAACCTTCCCACGTAGTGATTGAACTAGCAGGTTCATTCCTTAGCCACTTGTTAGCAGCTCCTTTTAGTGAGATTGGGAAGATTCTTAGCATGAGTTGATCGGTATTGACACTTTCTGTAGTAAACAAATCTGCAATCTCCAGGACCTTTTCAACATGCTCATTAGCATCCTCTTGTTCCGTCCCACTGAAAGCATTCTCTCTTAGTTCTTTGAGAAATTGTCCCTTCAACTCAAATTTTGACTTGTCATCAAACTTAGGTCTAGCAACTCCTGAGGTGTAATCAGCACGGGTATTGTTCATGTATTCCTCCATAGTAGTGTTTTCGCCCATTGTTTCTGTTTCAACTTCCTCTTTCTCTTCAGAAAAATAATCAAGCTCGAGTGAACTTGAAAGATCAAAGCTTCTTGTGTTGAAAAGCCTTTTAAGCGAATGTAGGGCTCGTTCAGGATCTTCGAAAGGTTGAATCAAGTTCTTCGTAGAACTCCTGGTCATGCACTTCCTGAAATCAATCACAAAAGCATCAGTAGGGTATGCCCAAGAAAGTAGTATATCAGAAAATCAACAACGAAAACGGAATATGAAAAATTTAAAGTTACTGATATCTGCAGACGATGCGCCGTATCCAAAGAGTTGGATACGCCGTATCTTAATACGTTAAAATTTAATCAGATTTTTATTCAGAAAATAGATACGCCGCTTAGAATTTATGAATGCGCCGTATCGAATTAATCAATCAAAAATCAATTTATCTAATTAAAATTAAATGCGTCGTATTAACTAAAGTTAATGCGCCGTATTTTCGTTACGTTTAAAAATAAAAGATTTTTGATTCAGTAAGATGCGCCGTATCGACCGAAATCGATACGCCGTATTTGTTTAATAATTCGCAAACTGTTTTTAATTAAAATAATAGATACGCCGTATCTGCGAAAGCAGATGCGTCGTATGGCGTTAACGTTTAGAAAAATTTTTATCAAAACAGATACGCCGTATCTACAAAAGCAGATGCGTCGTATTAATTTATCGCTTAGAAAAATTTTCTTGTTAAAAACAGATACGCCGTATCTTGGGGAAAAGATGCGTCGTATCGAATTAATTAAACGCGTTGTATTAAAAAAAAAATTAAACGCAATACGCCGTATCTGAGAGATCAGATGCGCCGTATCGTTTGATTTAGCACAGTACAACGATAGCAGAACAGAAAAATACGAAAAAATAAAAATAAAAATTAAACACACAAAACAAAAATAAAACACACAAAAATAAAAACAAAAGCAAACAAATAACACACAATACAACAAATATGCAAAATAGTACAATGATGCAATTAATCTAATAAAAAGAAAAAACCTAATTAAAATACTAATCAAATTAACAGAAAATAACAATTCACTCCCCGGCAGCGGCGCCAAAAACTTGATGCGCGCGTGATGTGTCGTTGCGGTTTAGCAGTTTTAATGCCTACTCAAGTTTTAAATTTATATTTAGCCGACTTATCAATAACACACACACTTAACGAGCAGTGTACCCGGTCAGTATGAAGATAATGGTAAGTAGAGTGTCGATCACTAAGAGTGGAACGTATAATCTCGTTAATCTAATCAGTATTTTAATATCCTAACGCAAGGGGGTTTCAGCCTGAGAGACTGGCACAGTTTGTTTGCAATTAAATAATAAAATAAACATATAGGCACGAATCAGCAAGTAGCACACACGTACACAGATAGATACTCGAGACAATAAGAGGGCTGTCCTTATGATTAAGTAGTTTGTCACTTGTTTTATTGATAGCTTTATATGAAGTGTATGTAATTAACCCTTTCTCGTTGGTCCTATTCTCATCGGCGAGTAAACCCTTAATGACGACTTATGTCTAAAAGTTATTCCTAAGTGATCAATTTAGAAACAACCGTGGGAGCCACACCTTGTCCCGCAGTCGGGTGCCCGCAAGCCACTAATAAACACAGAGGTGGTCAATGCACTAATAAGTAGTAACCAAAGACATCAACATATAAACTTTAATTGATGGGAAAGCAAGTATTAAAGGGAGTGCAATCTTTCCGTTGTCACATTACACAAGCCACCAATCCTGATGAATTAAAGTTTGCTAAAACAATAAAACAAAACTACTTAATGAATTAAATACATGCAGCACCTTCTTACAGCTCTTGTATCTTCGATTTGGGTGTGTCTTGTGCTGCCTTCTTGACTGAATTCGTCCTTCTCTTCTGTTCGGTCTTTAGGTTTTCGAACTTCCGAATCTGTGTCACTTAATGTGTCTGGTCTACGGGGTATTTATAGTTTGTGTCTGAGGGAAGATGCGGCGCATCTACTTAAGTAGATGCGGCGCATGTACTTAACTTCGCGTGGGGTCCAAGATTATAATATTCAGGAATATTCGTACACCGCCAGAAGATGCGGCGTAACTCCATGATTAGATGCGGCGCATGTCCTCTTGTATCTTGGATCGTATCTGGTGATATCTTGATAGAGATGCGGCGCATGTTGATAGTGAGATGCGGCGCATCTGGAGCAGAATTGACTTGATCTTGTCCATGTCAGTAGACTCTTCACTTTATGTACGTTTTGCTCCATTATTAGTCCAAAATCGCCAAGTTTCACCAAATGCTTGTTTTTACCTGAGAATTACAAAAGTAAACGATTAAGTATCAATCCTCATACATAATATAGTAAAACAAGTCAAATTAGTAGGATAAATGATAGTAATAAAATGTACTTATTTGAGTTCATCACAAACCACGAGCACCAGAGTCTTCAATCATCGGGCAATCCTGGACACAGCACAGAAAAACACGAAACACAAGATATGGAAGAGTAGCCCCTCCTCTTTATTAAGAAAATAGAAAAAAGATAGATGGATAAGCATGGGGTGCCTCCCACGAAGCGCTTTGTTTTTTAACGAGTCACGTAGCTTGACTCGTCCCCGAATTTATTTGTCCATGGGGAAAGTTTGGAGGTCCTGGACAACCATAGATGGTATGTCCCCTCCAAAATAGTGCTTCAACCTATGACCATTCACCTTAAAGTTTGGACCGTCATTTTGAGCTAACTCGACGGTTCCATATGGAAAAACTTGAGTGATGGTGAATGGCCCAGACCAGCGGGTTTTAAGTTTGCCCGAGAAAATCTTTAGCCGATAATTGAAGAGGAGGACTCGATCACCAATATTGAAAATGCGGTTTTTAATCTTAGAGTCATGAATCCTCTTTGTTTTCTCTTTGTAGATCAAAGAATTCTCGTAGGCTTGATCCCGAAGCTCATTTAATTCATTAATTTGGAGCTTACAGTGATCACCCGCGGTCTTAAGATCAAAATTGGCATGTTTCAAGGCCCAATATGCCTTATGCTCGAGCTCGATGGGCAGATGGCAGGCTTTTCCGTAAACCAGCTTGTAAGGAGTACACCCGATGGGTGTCTTGAAAGCGGTTCGGAAAGCCCATAAAGCATCATCCAATTTATCGGCCCACGAGGCTCGATTTTCACCAACGGTTCTTTCAAGGATACGTTTCAATCCACGATTCGAAACCTCGACTTGTCCGCTTGTTTGCGGGTGATACGCGGTAGAGAGTCGGTGGGTGACACCATACTTGAGCATAACTTTTGCAAATTGATCATTGCAGAAGTGAGTACCGCGATCACTTATGATAGCCCGAGGAGTTCCGAATCGGGAGAAGAGATTTTTCAAGAACTTAACCACAACTCGGGCGTCGTTAGTGGGGAGCGCTTTCGCTTCAACCCATTTTGACAAGTAATCGACGGCCACGAGTATATATTTATTCCCTCGTGAAGACGGGAATGGCCCCATGAAATCGATGCCCCACACGTCAAAAATCTCGCAGACTTGAATTGCATTTTGAGGCATTTCGTCTTTTTGCGAGATTTTTCCTTGACGTTGGCAAGAGTCACATGACTTCACCAAGTCGTGGGCATCGCGGTAGATTGTCGGCTATTAGAATCCAGAATCAAAGACTTTTTTAGCGGTGTAGCTGGCACCATGATGTCCCCCCGTGGGTCCATTATGGCACGCCGTGAGGATGTCAACGGCTTCTTGGCCATGCACACACCGTCTTATCACTTGATCGGCACATGATAAGGCGAAAAGTATACCGCTTTTCGGTGGTCATTTAAGCCCTAAATCGTATTTATTTGATCAAATAATGCCCTAAATCGTTCCTTTTGTCATTTTAGGTACTTTGGAGGAGAAAATTGGAAAAGGAAGCATTTTGGACGTTTTTGGAGCATAAAAGTGAAGAAAACGACAAAGTCTCAAAATCTGCTGGAATAGTACATTTGACAGCGTCAAGCCCAATCCTGACAGCGTCAAGACCAATCCTGACAGCGTCAAGCCCAATCCTGACAGCGTCAGACCTTGATAAGCCAGAGAAATTTTGGAAGATTAAAGGGGGGACGGCGTCAAGAAGGCCATCAAGAAACCCTAAACGCGGCGAGGTGACGTCGTCAAGCTCTATAACGTGACGCCGTCAGATCTGTTTTCCTATATATACTTTCATAATTTTTAGTCATTAGTGTGCAACTTTGTGAGGAGAAACCCTAAGACAAATTTCTGCCATTTTTAAGGGTTTTATACCCTTGGATCTCCCATGTTTAATTGAAGATAAGTAATCATTTAATCATTCAATATGTCTATGTGTTGTTTGATTATATCTTGTTCTTGTCTTTCGATTAACATGCTAGGCTAGATTTATCTTGTGTTTGCTTAGATCTAATGAAACCTAACTATTGATTATTGGTTATTAATGTGTTATTAATTATATTGGATGATTGTTTATCGATGTTAGGCTTAAGAAAAATGGCTAACCTCCTATACGGTAATTTGCTTGAACGTCTTAAGAAACATGAACCAATGCGTACTAGGTTTATTTGGTTGTATTTAATGCATGAGCGAATTCTAGTGATCCCATGTTAGGAGCTTCTTAGCCGGCTCGACATAGGAGTGAAGTAGGAGCTTGTAGAGTTGGGGAAGTACGTACGCCACCCCACGATTGGTATTAAGGAATACACCCGTCATCCACGCAATTAATACACACTAATCAACCGGTAAAAGATAGTTAGGGAGTATGGAAATCTAAGTAAACACATTTCTCCCCATATAAGTTTCACAACCTTTTCATTTTCAGTTATTTTATTTTATTTGCATTTGTAGTTATTTGGGTTAGTTGACTAGCAACTAATTCCGCCCACTCCTTCAAACCCGAGATTTTACTTGCTTTCATAAAATCATAAAAATACAAAAAGAATCTTCCCTCACCCTTAGACCTATTAGAGTAGTTTTTCAATCCTAACGACACTATTCCCCTAGAGAACGATCAATCCCCCGGTACTTGCCACTACACTATACTACATCGGTCAGGTACACTGCCTGGTGGGGATTGCAAGCTTCTCGAGATCCCTCGAGAGGTAAAACCTGTTGTAGGGTCGCAAAACCACGCATCAGCACATATCCGGAATAAGTAGGGGTCGTCCCAGAAATAATGTTTAACATCTTTGAAAAACTTCTTTTTCTGCTGGGACGACATCCCTTTTACCACAAAATTCCCCGCATGGTAATTTGCGTAGTCAGCAAACCATGGGGTACTTGGATCATTCTTTAAAGATACCATCCCAAGTGTCTCGAGAGGAAATATTTCGGTGATTTCCGTTTTCTCGAGATCACTTTGATGGGGATTTTCAAGTCTGGACAAACGATCAGCGGCTAAATTCTCTGCTCCTTTTTTATCACGAATGATAATATCAAATTCCTGGAGCAGAAGAATCCACCGAAGTAATCTCGGTTTAGCATCTTGTTTTGCTAAGAGATACTTGAAAGCAGAATGGTCCGTATACACTATGCTTTTGGATAAGACAAGATATGGTCTAAATTTCTCAAAAGTGTAGACAACGGCCAACAACTCTTTCTCGATAGTAGTGTAGTGAGATTGAGCGTCGGTCATCGTCTTGCTAGCATAGTGTATCGGTTGGAAGTATTTTGACTTGCGTTGCCCTAGGACTGCACCGATAGCATAATCGCTTGCATCACACATTAGCTCAAAGGGCAAGTCCCAATCGGGGGCAACCAAGATCGGAGCTTCAGTCAGTTTCTTTTTAAGAACCTCGAATGCTTTGATGCATTCGGGAGAGAAGATGAACGGAGCATCTTTTTCAAGAAGATGGGTCAGAGGCCGGGCGATTTTAGAGAAGTCTTGAATAAATCGTCTGTAGAAACCGGCATGACTAAGGAAACTTCGGATTCCTTTAACGGTAGTGGGATGAGGTAGCTTAGCGATAACATCGACTTTAGCTCGATCGACCTCAATCCCAGATTTGGAAATCTTATGGCCGAGGACAATGCCCTCTTTAACCATGAAATGGCACTTCTCCCAATTTAGCACAAGATTGGTGTCTTCGCACCTTTGCAGCATTTTGTCTAAATGGGAGAGGCAAGATGAGAAAGAATTTCCATAGACGGAGAAATCATCCATAAAGACCTCCATCGTCTTCTCGATCATATCGTGAAATATGGCCATCATGCACCTTTGGAACGTGCCCGGAGCATTGCACAAGCCAAAAGGCATGCGTTGGTAGGCAAACGTACCATAAGGGCAAGTGAAGGTGGTCTTTTCCTGATCTTGAGGATCAATTGGTATTTGAAAATACCCGAAAAAGCCATCGAGAAAACAATAGAACTCATTTCCCGCCAAACGCTCAAGCATTTGGTCCATAAACGGTAGTGGGAAATGGTCTTTACGGGTAGCATCGTTGAGTTTTCGGTAATCGATACACACTCTCCATCCGGTGACGAGACGTGTGGGGATTAACTCATTTTCTTCGTTTGTCACAACGGTCATTCCACCCTTTTTGGGCACACAATGGACGGGACTAACCCACGGGCTATCAGAGATCGGGTAAATCATTCCGGCATCAAGGAGTTTGAGAACTTCCTTTTTGATCACCTCATGAATTTTTGGGTTTACCCGTCTCTGTTGTTGAATCGCGGGTTTGAAGTCATCTTCCATCAAGATCTTATGGGTGCAGAATTTAGGGTCAATACTCTTTATATCAGAGATCTGCCAAGCGATGGCACTCTTATGCTTTTTAAGCACGTCTAAGAGTTTTGTCTTCTCCTCATCTTTGAGAGTTTTTGAAATGATGACGGGAAATATATCGGAATCTCCCAAGAAAGCATATTCAAGATGCGGAGGTAAATCCTTAAGCTCAAGCTCCGGAGGATTCTCAATAGACGGCTTAACTTCTTTAATTTCTTCTTTTTGAATTTCTTTTGTCGGAGGGAGAGAAGGTGACGGGTCTTCATTCAATAATCTTTCTAGCAAAAGAATATCTCCCTCCGGATCAAGATAAGAATCATCAACTTCCGGTGAAGTTGGTGTTTCTATAGCAAGAAAGTTATCGACCTCTTCCAAGAAGAAATCACCTCCCTCAAACGGTGTGAGGGACGGGGAAGGGTCGGAAAGAATGGGTTGAGAAGAAGTAGTGGGATTGCCACTCGAGGATTGATCGGAAAATCCAAGAACTTCTTGAGAATACTCCTCCGAGGCAACATCAATCACATCGATTCGATTTACCGAGACGGAATCGTGATTGGAGGAGTATTTGAAAGTTCGGTCAAGGTTAAAAGTTACGGCCTCATTATCAACTCGCAGCATTATTTCTTCACCATAAACGTCAATCAAAGCCCGCCCGGTCCTCAAGAACGATCTTCCAAGAATTAGAGGGACCCGGGGGTCAGGATCGAAATTAACCACCACAAAATCTGCTGGAAAATGGAACTTCCCTACCTTGACGAAGACATCCTCGGCTATGCCAAGCGGAATAGTCGTGGTCCGGTCTGCAAGCTCGAGGGTCATACAAGTTGGGGTAAGTTCGGGCAATGAAAGTTTTTGCCAAACGGATAACGGCATTAGGTTGATGCTCGCACCTAGATCGGCCAAGGCATGACATTCAACCAACCCCGGGAAGTCACATGGAATGAGGAATCTTCCCGGGTCTCCAAGCTTTTCCGGAAGCTTTTTAAGGAGTACCGCTGAGCAGTTTTCGTTCAGAGGAGTTTTTGCGAGCTCAAATAATTTTTCTTTATTGCTCAATAAACTCTTGATTGTGGAAGCAAACTTTGGCATCAAAAGCAAAGCATCCGCAAAGCTTATATCAAAATGCAAATCTTGGAAGATTTGGTAGAATTTTTCCATTTGATTTGAAGCTTTTTCGCGGAGCTTTTGATCATTTAATCGCGAAGGATATGGAAGTTTTGCTTTGATGGGAATTTCTTTTGGCTCAACGTTCTTTGGTTCAGATGGATGGACAACCGTAGGTTGGACGTCTTCGGTTCTTCCGTTATCAGTAGGAAGTTCCGTGTCCTTTGTCACCTTGGTCTCACGGGCGACTACCTTAGGAGGAAGAGAAGAAGAGGTAGTCGGAGCCGTGGGTCCATCGTAAGAAACACCACTCCTTGTAGTGATCGCCTTAACATCGCCCCTCGGGTTGGCGATCGTGTTGCTTGGAAGAGTTCCAGATCCCGAGGGTCGATCATTTAAAGATTTCTTCATCTCAGCAATCTCGACTTGTTGTTGATTAAACTTCCTATTCATATCTTCTTGGTTCTTAAGGTTCATCTGATTCTGAAGAATAATCTGCTTAAGCAACTCATCCGTGGGCGACGGAGGTGGAACGAATCCTTGGTTGTAGTTTTGGTTTCCTTGATTAAGGTTTTGCCCACGGTTGTTTTGGTTATGAACTTGATTGGTATTAGGGGAGGATGGTAATTTCCTGGATTTGGTGGGTGGTAATTCCCTTGGTTGTTACGGTTTTGGTTTGGAACAAATTGATTATTTCTGTTTTGGTTCTGATTCTGATTGTTCGAAGCTGGATTGTTAAAACCTGGTGGTCCAAGATAATTGTTAGAACGGTAGCTGAGAAGATTACGGTCTCCTTGTGGTTGGTAACCGTTACCTCCCTGATTGTAAGATCCCGTAGCATCATAAACGTTCTCTTGAGTGTAGCCACCGGCGGCTGGGCACTCGAAATACGGATGTGGACCACCACAAGTTTCACAACTTTGGTTTACAACATTGACTTGATGATTGTAATGTTGAGGGAAATGATTTTGATTGTTGTGGAATGGAGAAAGGCCGGGTGGTCCCATTTGGTTATTAGCATTTTGAGGACGGAATCCTTGAATCTGATTGTAGGTTACTGATGCTACAGTAGCATTCGAACCTTGGCCACCGAAGGCTTGACAATCATAATACGGATGTGGACCACCGCAAATCTCACATTTTTGATTCACAACATTGATGGGCTGAGAAGGTCTTTCTTTATCAATTAGACGCCCGATTTGTTTAGTGAAAGCGGCAAAAGCTTCTTCTTGTTTGCTAAGAGCTCGGGTGAAAGCATCATCTGATTTGTTACTCATATTTGAAACTTGAGCTTTGGTTCTAGAATTCCTCACTCTGGCTTTATTTTCAATGATAGTCAAAGCTTCTTGAGTATTTCTAGTCAGAAAATTTCCACCCGCAGCAAAATCGAGTGAATCTTGATCAGATGGATTCAACCCATTGTAGAAAGTATCAATTTGAAGCAAGGTTGAAAATCCGTGATTAGGACACTTCTTTAACAACTCTTTGAATCTATCCCAAGCTTTGTTGAACGATTCATCGAAAGCTTGCTGAAATCGAGTGATTTGATTTCTGAGATTCGATGTTTTAGAAGGAGGATAAAAGTAGTTCACGAACTTGGAGGCTAAGTCATCCCAAGTAAAAATCGAATTAGGAGGTTCCTTATCAAGCCAAGTCCGGGTTGCTCCTACGAGAGAAAAAGGAAACAACCTCAATTTAAGCACATTATGAGGAACGTGATTCAAGTTAAGTGTTTCGGTGATGTCGATGAATTTCTGGACATGGGAATGAGGGTCTTCATTTTCAAAGCCGTGAAAGGAAATACCGGTGATAAGATTAAGTAACCCGGTTTTTATTTCAAATTGATTTGCAAACATATCGGGTATCACGATTGCTTTTCCACCACCATTGAAAGGTGATTGGAGTAATTCTTCCATTGGTCGAAGGTCGGGAGCCGGCCTCGGGTTTTCATCACCACCCATCGGCGGGTGTTGATTGTTTGGGTCGTCGTCCATTTCTTCAACAGTTGAGAAATGAACACGGTGATTGTGACGGATAATTCTCTCGGGATTTGAGAGCGGTGAAAGAAGATTGGGAGAAGAAGAAGAACGGGTGCGCATACACCAAAAAGAAATACAAAATTAAAAAGGAAAACCAAATTTGAAAATAAAATATTTTTGGATTTTTATTTTTATGGAAAAATTAAAATTAGTATCTTTTTGGTGATCGTTGATCAACCGTACTCGTTTCTTTCAAAACTACGCGCAGCGTGGCGGGAGAGAAGAATGGATCTCTCTTAGGTCTGCAATTTAATGTCAAGACCACCTTAAATCCCGTGTATAGGTTGTAGTAAAGAAATAATACGAGAAACGTTTAACTTACCGATCTCTTTTGTTGTTTATTCGGAATGGTTTACAACACTTTCAATAAAGTGAGGATTTATTTTATTTTTGTATTTTTGAAAACACTTTAGGAAAAGTGTTTTATTTATTTTCTTTTTGTATTTTTTTTATTTTTCAAAAACAAATAACTTCCGAGGAAGGTTCTTCAAAACACGATTCTATGGCGAAATTCCAACTCTTCTCAAGCCTTCCCCGGCAGCGGCGCCATTTTTTATTTGATAATTTTAAGTTCCAAAGGAAACACAACGGATGCGTTTTCCCCGGGTCGTGGTCCTAACGAAGGTTAAATTCGAGTTTTCGTTTCGGTGTCGATTCGTGTAGTGAATGGTGTGAAAAGAGAGGTGATTGGTGATTTTACACTACGAACAATGAAATATTAAATGAAAACAACTAATTATGCTAAGGGCACAAGTAAGCTAAGCATATGATCCTAAAAAAAACGAAAATTGAATTTAAAAACGTTACGCGACGAATTTTAAAAACGCGAATAAAAGTGAAATGCTAAATTCTAAACCCTAAAATTTTGAAAACAATTTTCCTATATTAAAAGTTAAAACTGATAAAAGAAAATTTTTGGAAAAAGAAAAATATTTTTTTGACTTTTTAATAATTTTTTATGAGTTAAAAACTGATTAAAACTATTTAAATGATTTAAAAATATTAAAACAACTTGGAAAAATCTGAAAATTTTTGAGTAATTTTAAAATTAAAATAGCTATCTAGGAAAAATAAATTCAGAGCTTGAATAAGCTCTAATAAGCAAAATAGCCCAATAAGCAATATGAAAATAAGCACAAATTAAGCAAATGATGTCCAAACATCACAAAAAGCTCAGGGATCAAGCAAAGTACTAAATCAAGCATAAAGCAATTCAGAATGAACAAATAAGCCAAAGGAATAAGCCTAATAAGCAGAAGAACAGTAGCAAATCAAATGTAGTAGTAGTGACCAAACAAGCAGTTTTGCAGCTTAATTATAAGCTAACCAGAGCTTAATTGGGAAAACCAGAAGCTACTACTGACAGCCTATGTGAAATACTACAACCAGGCCAAAATTGCCCAAATTCCTATGTCATTTGCTTATTAAAATGAGCACTAGATCAGTTGCACATGGGGACTAAAAACTGTTTGCAGATTGAGCAGTCCTATGGGGCTAACTTGCAGCCTGAAATTAAGCTATTAGATAAGCTGATTAGTGCAAACCAAGATCAGAACCTAAAACTTGACACTACAACCTATAAGAAAAACCAAATTCAAGCAATTATCCCAAGGGAATAAGCATTTACAGTCGAATGAAAGAGCTTAGAAAAGCACAATATGTGCAAGTCTGCACATATGTTGCTGATGTAGCAGCTTAGTGTTTTAACTTCAATTCTTTGCAAGACCAACTGAAATGCCACCAAACTTTGTTCTATCACTTTTACTACTTAAATGATCACAAAATTTCCGAAAGTTTGCACTTAAGCAGCTACAGCTTATATGAGCTTAAATGAGCAGTTATGGAACATAAGCTTCACTTGAAGAAAACGACAAAGTCTCAAAATCGGCTGAAAAAGTACCTGTGACGGCGTCAAGCACCATTGTGACGCCGTCAACCCTTGACGCGCCAGAGAGGATTTTGGATGATTAAAAGGGGACGGCGTCAAGAAGGCCATCAAGAAACCCTAACCGCGGCGAGGTGACGGCGTCAGCTCTATAACGTGACGCCGTCAGATCTGATTTTCTATATATATTCTCATAATTTTTAGTCATTAGTGTGCAACTTTGTGAGGAGAAACCCTAAGACGATTTTTCTGCTATTTTTAAGGGTTTTATACCCTTGGATCTCCCATGTTCAATTGAAGATAAGTAATCAATTAATCATTCAATATGTCTATGTGTTGTTTGATTATATCTTGTTCTTGTCTCCTATACGGTAACTTGCTTGAACGTCTTAAGAAACATGAACCAATGCGTACTAAGGTTTTTATGGTTGTATTTAATGCATGAGCGAATTCTAGTGATCCCATGTTAGGAGCTTCTTAGCCGGCTCGACATAGGAGTGAAGTAGGAGCTTATAGAGTTGGGGAAGTACGTACGCCACCCCACGATTGGTATTAAGGAATACACCCGTCATCCACGCAATTAATACACACTAATCAACCGGTAAAAGATAGTTAGGGAGTAAGGAAATCTAAGTAAACACATTTCTCTCCATATAAGTTCCACAACCTTTTTATTTTCAGTTATTTTATTTTATTTGCAATTGTAGTTATTTGGGTTAGTTGACTAGCAACTAATTCCGCCCACTCCTTCAAACCCGAGATTTTACTTGCTTTTATAAAAATATAAAAAATACAAAAAGAATCTTCCCTCACCCTTAGACCTATTAGAGTAGTTTTTCAATCCTAACGACACTATTCCCCTAGAGAACGATCAATCCCTCGGTACTTGCCACTACACTATACTACATCGGTCAGGTACACTGCCTGGTGGGGATTGCAAGCCTCTTGAGATCCCTCGAGAGGTAAAACCTGTTGTAAGGTCGCAAAACCACGCATCAAGTTTTTGGCGCCGCTGCCGGGGAATAGTTATTGTTTAGGTTGAATTTTTATTTTATTAGGTCTACTCACTAGATTCCTTTCTAGTGAGATTTTTATTTTATTTTTCTAGGTTTTCTTTAGTCTATCTTATTTCTTTGTACTTTTGTTTGTGACACCTTCCACCTACCTTATGAGTAATAGTGATCGCTCGATCCCTGTTATTCGTATTTTCCGCCGTGCAAACTTCCAACTACCCGTTCCCGCCCCCATCGTAGAAAACAACAACCTTTCACCCGACCACCACTTTGGTAACAATTCTGAGATGGAGGAGTCTGACTATGAGAATGACTATGCAGTTAGTCCATTTTACGACTCAGACTCCGATGAGGATGCTGGTAATGGAGAAGTAGTTAACGAGGAATGGAGAAAAGAGGAAATTGATCCCTTTAAGTATGTTGACCCTAGGACTAAGATCGAAAAGGATAGCCTCTTTAACATGCAATTTCCATGTAAGATTGGTTATCATAGTCTTCATGCTTATCTTAACTCATCTTTGCCTATGAACATTATCTCTCACGCTAATTATAATAAAATCATGGTAGATGAGCTAGAATATCAAGGAGATAACATTGTTGCTAGGATTAAGCCACTACACGTATTCGTAGGAAGTTTTGTGTATTTGGTGGATTTTATGGTTATGGAGAACTTAGGAGAATTTATTGATAACAAATTAACCCAAGTCATTTTTGGAGAACCCTTCAAAAGGTTGACCAACCTTGACGAAAAACTTGTGGACGGGTTAATTACATTCTCGGATGGGGATGAAGATTTTGTTTACCAAATGCCCCGATCACATCCTAGGTTTAAGAACTTCTCCATTGAATCTTGCAATAGACTTGTGCCTATTGACTTGTTAAGTGAGAATGATAAGAGAAAGGGGCTCAAATATCCACATGAGAAAAATAAGAGATATTATCATGGATGTCTGGAGCTGAATGATGAATACAAGAAAGATGAGGCAACAATTAGATGGCTCACACTCGGATACGTGAGCATAAGCGACACTAGATAAGCCTGACTTTGAGTCTAGCTACAAGACTCGTTAATAAAGAAAAGCGCTTCTTGGGAGGCAACCCAAACTTTATTTGCTTTGTGTGTTTCTTTATTTGTTTGTTTGATTTTATTTGCTTCCGTATGTATGTTTAATTTTTATTATTATTGATTCATGTTCGAAACTAAATTGTGAAAATGCTTTATCTTGTTTTTAACTTCGTCTTAACTACATATAAAGGTATTTTGCAAAAGATAAGTGTAAGGGAAATCCAAATCGGTTTATTAGAACAAATGAACATGAATCATAACAATATTAAATTAACATACATATTAGTAATTGTTTGAGTCAAATGCTTGTATCGAGTCATAATGATATTTTGCAGGATTTCCAGGAAATAAGGATTGAGTTTTTCCAGAAATTTTCCGGAAACTTAACATGAAAAATCTGTCAGATCACTTCTGACGGCGTCAGGAACAGTTTTCTGGATTTTTTTTTTTTTTTTTTTTTTGAAAGTTTTGTTTTCTTCCGGAATCATAAAATGCTTTATTAAATCTCTAACTTATAAACTCCAGGAATCTGCAAAATAATCATTCCACAAGCATTATATCCTTATACAGATTTATCCCGCCGATGTTATGCAGGTTTTCGTGTTTGTTTTCTCAGGTTTAACAGGTTATTTTGGACAAGGAGATGTATGTGGAATCTAGCTTTTGGCGCTGCTTTAGTCTTGAAGCTTCAACATTACCTTGGAAGAAGATCTAACCATGTTATCTCTTTATCCACCGAGCGAATCAGGGGAGTATTTGATTTCATTCTTTTACCTTATTTACTTTTACATCTTGTTATTTGAACATTGGGGACAATGTTCATCTTAAGTGTAAGGGGGGGGGGGGTAAAGTACGATACCTTAGAGAATGCTATTACGCTTGATTTTTCGTTTGTTTAATGGTAGATGTGTAATAAAACTGAGAGAAATACCTGTTAAGGCAATTTTAGTGCCAAATTTAAATTTTTTTACAACATATAGGAGTGAAACTTTGGTCTTAATGAGCGTCTCACGGATAGGAGTTATATAACTAGCACAAAACCGTACCACTAAAAAATTTTCCACCCCCAAATATGTGAGGTTCGCCCCTAAAATTGGTAGGAAAAGCATTTATGCTATGATGTGTGTACCGGTAGCACTTAGATTCTAGAACTTGCGTTAGGACCATTCCGAGGCCACAAGTGAGACTACATTCGTGTAGTTAGATTTACTACATGATAAGAGGCATTAGGATTAACCCATTGTTTTACACCTGTGTTTTTGTTATAATTACATTGGCTACACTGGTCAAGTAATTCTCCCACACCCTTTGCGTTGTACTCATTTTTAGTACACGATACCCCTAGTACACCCCTCAGAGCCTATCTTTTTGTTTCTAACTTTAAGCATTTTACTTAAAGTAAGAATTTGTTTACACCCCACTTAAATGTACACCCAAATTGCCTTAGCCTACCTTGTATGCACTCATTTTTAGTGCATTATTGTGACAACATTTGTTTAAACCCCAAGTTATTTATCTAATTGATTACATGGTTGCTAAGTCGAGTCATATCCTTGTACATATTGTTTTGGGACGATTGAGACTCATGGGTAAAGTACTAGTGTAATGGAGTAATGGGGAAGAACAACATTATTACCCCCATATGTGCTAAATATTTTAAAAGTACTCCAAGTGTTTCGATTATCTTAATTCGAGTAATTAGAATAGTTAATTGTAAAGTTATGTAAAAGTTCAAGTGTAAGGGGGATACAACCCCCCATGATGTATTATTTTGGATGGTAGGGCAAGAGTGTATGCAAAAAAAAAAAAAAAAAAAAAAAAAAAAAAAAAAAGGACTACCATCCCGTTTCATTTTATGTTTATTTTATCTTTTTGTTATTTTTTTTCATTAGCTTAAGTCGAGTCTAGTCTTGGCTTAGCAACGCCATATTGTACATGTAATTAATCAAGATCTTTAACTCGCCACCAGTAAAATATCCTTTATCCAACAAAACCGTGTTTATCATATCCCTACACCTAACGTTATAACCCGTTTAAAAGCCCTCTTTGATAGTTTATCTTAGGTGCTTACGCCTAGTGGAGGAGGTTTTTGATCCTTTCCCAAGCCTATGGTAATCTATTTGCTATGACAGGTAGTGAGAGATATTATTCATTTTCATTTATGAGATATACTTTTATGACACCTGAGAGATGTGAGTATCTAAACACTACTTGTGAGGTGCTAGTCTGTAATCTCCGTGCTTATTATGATTAAAGTGGAACGACTATTTGTTGTAATTACTTTTATATTAGCGTTAAATGACCCCTAACTTGTATTTTGATTAGAATAAAAGCGCATTTGCTTGAGGACAAGCAAATCTCAAGTGTAAGGGTATTTGATGAAGCGAAAAGTGTACCGCTTTTAGGGGGTCATTTAAGCCCTAAATCGTATTTATTTGATCAAATATTGCCCTAAATCGTTCCTTTTGTCATTTTAGGTACTTTGGAGAAGAAATCTGGAAAAGGAAGCATTTTGGACGTTTTTGGAGCATAAAAGTGAAGAAAACGACAAAGTCTCAAAATCGGCTGGAAAAGTACCTGTGACGGCGTCAAGCACCATTGTGACGCCGTCAACCCTTGACGCGCCAGAGAGGATTTTGGATGATTAAAAGGGGACGGCGTCAAGAAGGCCATCAAGAAACCCTAACCGCGGCGAGGTGACGGCGTCAGCTCTATAACGTGACGCCGTCAGATCTGATTTTCTATATATATTCTCATAATTTTTAGTCATTAGTGTGCAACTTTGTGAGGAGAAACCCTAAGACGATTTTTCTGCCACTTTTAAGGGTTTTATACCCTTGGATCTCCCATGTTCAATTGAAGATAAGTAATCAATTAATCATTCAATATGTCTATGTGTTGTTTGATTATATCTTGTTCTTGTCTTTTATTTAACATGCTAGGCTAGATTTATCTTGTGTTTGCTTAGATCTAATGAAACCTAACTATTGATTATTGGTTGTTGGTGTGTTATTAATTGTATTGGATGATTGTTTATCGATGTTAGGCTTAAGAAAACTGGCTAACCTCCTATACGGTAACTTGCTTGAACGTCTTAAGAAACATGAACCAATGCGTACTAAGGTTTTTATGGTTGTATTTAATGCATGAGCGAATTCTAGTGATCCCATGTTAGGAGCTTCTTAGCCGGCTCGACATAGGAGTGAAGTAGGAGCTTATAGAGTTGGGGAAGTACGTACGCCACCCCACGATTGGTATTAAGGAATACACCCGTCATCCACGCAATTAATACACACTAATCAACCGGTAAAAGATAGTTAGGGAGTAAGGAAATCTAAGTAAACACATTTCTCTCCATATAAGTTCCACAACCTTTTTATTTTCAGTTATTTTATTTTATTTGCAATTGTAGTTATTTGGGTTAGTTGACTAGCAACTAATTTCGCCCACTCCTTCAAACCCGAGATTTTACTTGCTTTTATAAAAATATAAAAAATACAAAAAGAATCTTCCCTCACCCTTAGACCTATTAGAGTAGCTTTTCAATCCTAACGACACTATTCCCCTAGAGAACGATCAATCCCCCGGTACTTGCCACTACACTATACTACATCGGTCAGGTACACTGCCTGGTGGGGATTGCAAGCCTCTTGAGATCCCTCGAGAGGTAAAACCTGTTGTAAGGTCGCAAAACCACGCATCATATCCCAAGGGAATAAGCATTTACAGTCGAATGAAAGAGCTTAGAAAAGCACAATATGTGCAAGTCTGCACATATGTTGCTGATGTAGCAGCTTAGTGTTTTAACCTCAATTCTTTGCAAGACCAACTGAAATGCTACCAAACTTTGTTCTATCACTTTTACTACTTAAATGATCACAAAATTTCCAAAAGTTTGCACTTAAGCAGCTACAGCTTATATGAGCTTAAATGAGCAGTTATGGAACATAAGCTTCACTTGATCAACTCAAATCCTAGAAATACCTCAAAACAGTTTTATACCTATCACTAACAGTTTATTTAGCCTTAATAAACCTCAATCAAACTTAAGCATAGGGTCAATGAACAGTATGTGCAGCTAATGACCAAGAGCAGTCACTATGCCAAACACCCTTTTAAATTTTGAATTAGCTATTTTGAACTAGAACTACACTGAATTAAGCTAGGATATTACTGAACTATGATAAACTAGGTTACTTATCAACTAATAAGCAAGATTTAGCAACAAATAAGCACTTACAACTACTGAATCAGATTATGCAAGATTAAAGCTAGAAATTGAAAAACTCAACTAACTTGGGATTGCTGAACTTGAATGATCTCAGAAGCTACCAACAACCCAGGCTTATCTAATAAGCCAAAAATAACACCCAGATCCAGCTTATAATCCCAGCTTATCTCTACAGCTTATTTTCCCTTCCAGTTGACTTTTATGTTGACTTTTTGGATTTTTTTGGATGAAAACAGATTGGAACTATGCAAACACTCACAATAAGCTATTGAGCTAATATGAGCTTATAAAATTGAGAAAACAGCTTATTGAAGCTGGAGTTTTAATTATTTTTGTATTTTCTTAATATTTTTGGAATATTTTTGGATTTTTTTTAAAAAAAAAGAGTTTAACAAAAGTTGAGATAAAAAAAATGGAAATAGGATAGAAATAATTTGAAACACACTACTGATAATTTCAATAAGCTAAACTTAGAAGAACTAATGAAGTGAAACAGAATCAAAGTAAAAACTAAAATAAAAATTTCATTAATAAAATCTTAAAGTTACAAGAGAAATTTTAAAACTACAATTTGAGAACTAATTTAAGCAGAGTAACACTACAATTCAAAACTACTTCCAAACACTGAAAATCAAGGTCCTATTTATAGCCTAGGGATGAACCTTCTAGCCCTTTTGCCATGCTGGCAATCCGAGGGATTTGTGCTTTCTCTGATTCGTTTTCCACCCTCTGATCATCCTTGATCATCATCCCATCAATCACGACCCTTAGATCAACTTTGGAGAGGTGTTCGGTCCAATGAAATGCCGCCACGTAGCCATTCGTGCGTGTTCTGTGCTTTCTCTGACATCTGACACCATTTGATTAGACGTTTATACCCTTAATTGTGGTAAAATCGATGTACGGGGTAATTAGGGTTTAGGATTCTGGGTAACTTTGGAAAGGGGAAGAACACATAGCGCGGGTAATATTATTAATTTTTTTACTATTGTTTGACCGAGAATAATTGACTTGACCGGGTTGTTATTGGATCGGGAAGGGTAAAAGGTGGGCTGTTGGGTTTTTGGATTTGGGCTTGTGGGTTTATTTTTATTGTGTAATGGATTGTGGGTTTAAAAGGGTTAATATTTGATCCGGTTTGGTTTTTTTTTTTTAGTTAGGATAAAGTCGAATTAAATCAAGGACCAAATGTGTAAATGCTGAAATTGTGGGGACTAATCTTGCCATTTTTTCAAAGTAAATCCAAGGGCCATTCTTTTCATTTAGTGAGAATCTGAGGGTTGACTTTGACTTTTGAGCAAAAATATCTCTCCCGGCTTCGGCTTTAAATATTCTTTTCCATATCTCGTGCTCGTTTTCTCGGTTTTGACTTGATTTTGTCCATTTTTGCAATATTCATCCCTGCACAATCAAAAACACAAAAACACAATATCTTTTGGCAATTTGGTTAGTTTTTGGTCTTTTTGGGTCCGGTTTTGGTCAAGAAAAGGTATGTGAATAAGCACATACCAAAATCCAGTTACCCAATGGTTGCAGAAAGCTGCAAGATGGTCAAAACTACCACATGTGTAACAAGCTTTGTTATAAAAAGCAAAGCCATCACCTAATTGGTTAGACTTGAGGTTGTTCCAATTCCTTTGGTTACCTCTGGGCTTGTTGGTGGTTCTATATTGCTCACAATATCTAACTGGTTGCCTAACATGCTTAATGTTTGATTTAGGCTTAGCAGTATTGTGTTTGACTATCTTAGGAACACTTGTTACTTCTTTCTTAACCACTTCAGGTTTAGACATAACCTGTTCTTCTTCATCACTATCAGTTGTGCAGTCCTCAACAACTATAGCATCTAATTTCTTAACAAAGGACACCTTGTCCTGATAAAGTAAAGTTTTATCTAAACTTTCACTTACCTTTTCTACCTTAAGACTCTCAGTAGTCTTAGAACCATATTCCATTATTGGTTCTTGAAACTCAGGTAAACCTGAATTTCCTAGGTCAATCCCTGGGGGTTTTGGGATGCCTCTATAAGGAGGTGGGACACTCTTATATCCTACTCCTGACTTAGCTCTATTAATCACTTGACATTCTACTATGTTGTGCACACCTCTAGAAGCATGTTCTAGTGCCTGTGTAGTTAAGTGAATGTTTTCATTTTTCTTTTTGACCCTATCAAAAGCTTCTCTCAAAAGCTTAATTTCAGCATCTCTAAAGAATATGTCCTGTCTTAGGAGAGCTTTGTCATCAGAAAAAGCTAATTCATTTTCCTTATAGTGTGTGATTTGTTTCTCTAGAGTCTCTAATCCACACTTATAGTTTATAAAGTTTTGAAAAGTGCTGCTTAGCTCTTTCTTTTGATCATCATATTGTTTGATTAAAACCTGTAGAGCATTAAGAGCAGTGCAAGTATTTGAACAAGCTTTATGATTTTGTACCTCAGTAGTAGAAAAAGCCATAAGTGCCATCTGAGTAGGAGTTTCTTCTTTATCTGCCATGAAGCTCCAATCAAAACCTAAGCCATCAATAGCTACCATAGCTTTTGGCTCAATAACCTCCTCTATTTTGGATTTGCTTCCAAAACCACTATTCTTGCTATCTTGCTGCCTTGGTCTTCTGCACTCTCTTAAGAAATGACCCATCATGTGGTAGTTATAGCACTCTATCTTTGACTTATCAAAACCAGCAGCATCAGTGTTGCTGATTATGAGCTTCTTCCCCGTCTTGTGATAGAACTTCTTGGCTCTCATGCTAAGAAGAGAAATTTGCCATTTTAGATCCATTTCCTCCAGATCATCTTCATGGATCTCTTGGAGGTCTTCATAGGTGAGCATGGACCCATTATTTTGACTTGTAAGAAATGCACAACAGGTCTTTTCATCCAAAATACTAATGGTACTACTTGATGAACTAGTAGCACCAACATCATCAACAACTTTCACTTTTTCACTTGATTTTGAGGTACTAGGAGTTGACATAAATGCCTTGTTCCCAGTATTAGAACTAGTACCTCCATTCTTCTTCAAATCTTGCTCCACAATCTTGAAGTTGCTATACAAGTCCATCAGTTCCATGGTGTCTAAGTCTGGCTTGTTCTTCCAGACAACAACATGCATAGCCCACTCTTCTGGTAAGCTTCTCAGAAATTTTGAGTTCAAATCTTCTTGAGGCATTTCAATCCCAAGAATAGCAAGTTGGCTCATAATATTCTGAAGCCTATTAAACATATGGTCAAGAGATTCATTGTATGTAGAGGAGAAGTTTTCAAACTACTGCTTGAGCAGTGTCTTGTGGGTTTTCTTGGTGGCTTCATTTCCACCATATCTGGCAATAATAGCTTCAAATAATGACTTGGCATCTTTGAACTTGCTGAAGTTTAGAAGTTGATCATTGGGATTGGTCATCATCAGCATGCTTCTTACCTTCAAATCATTTTTCTTCTTTATTCTATCTTCTGCAGATGTTGGCTTTGTCTACAGAGTTGAAACCACTTTGCCTTCCACTGTTGATGTAGTGGTGGTAGGCTGGTAAGAGTCTCCATCTTCAATGATTTCCCAAAGTGCATAATCTTGCACTTGGAAATATTGCTCTATCCTCAGCCTCCACATCTCAAACTCATTCTGTTTGAGCATGGGAATCTTTGCAGCAACATTTGTCTGAATAGATTCAACGTCCATTTCTACTTCTTCTTCTAAATCAAATATCAGCCTGAGCTCTGATACCACTTGTTAGGATTCGACACACGGTTAAGGTGGTTAAACCTTTTGTTCTTTGTGTGTATGATATATTGAGTTAATATGATTAAGTATGCGTAATCTACTTAATCACACTTAGAAGGTTATTATGGTTATGGAAATGGAACAGTTGTGTTTGCTATATGATAATGAACAATGAAAGATTAACACCAAACGATTCAATATTATTAATGATAATAATACGAGTGATCTTGAGATATCACTAGGGTTACAACCTTGAATCTTAAGTTTCTATAACTTGTGATATTGTTGTGTTTGTTCTAGTTCTAACAGTTATGAAAGTTCTAAGGGTTTTCACAATATCAACCAACTTATCGATTTATCAACCCATAATATCGAGTCTAAGATCTTCTTTTATAGTCCAAGAAGATCTTTACAATATTGTTTAAAGTCTAGTTGAACTACTTGCTAACTTATCTTGAGTGTGTCAGTACATAAGATACAACATGTATCTGTGTACACAACTTGTTAACTAAGCACATGGGGTAAGATATTATCTACCGTATATTGTTGACCAAAATACATATAATATATTTTCATACTTATCCACTCAGCAGTAGAATGTACATTAGCAGCAGCAATGTTAACACTAGCAGCAGAATCCTTCAGCAGCAGAATGTTAAGCCTAGCAGCAGAATCATTTATCGCTAGCAGCAGAATCAAATGTTCTAGCAGCAGGAACCAAATGCACTAGCAGCAGAATCACACTTAACGGTTTTCTTTGAATAGAATCCGATATTAAACTTATTGAATATTTAATTCCCAACAATATCCATTCCCGTATGATCCTTATCCTGGTCCGTATCCTTACCCGTATCTTGGGTATGCACCTTTTCCTGAACCAATACCAGTGTATGGTAGAGTTCCCGAGGTTGGAGGTTCAAGCTACGATATGGGTGGATCATCATCTGGAGCCGGGCAGAAGAAGAGACAGAAGGTCTATACAGTTTTCGATGAGGCCGAAAACTATGAGACTGAAGGTAGTTAGGAAGATGAAGACATGGACGAAGATGATGCATGATCGGTGGATCATGATTTGATTTGATTTGGTGTTTTCAAAAAAACTATGTGTGTTGAATTATTTCTATCTCTACTTTCTTAAATTTTTATTTAGGATTAATAACGTACTTTTAACTATGGTTCGTTTTTAATTTACTTTGGTTTGCTTTAGTATTGTTTGTTTTGTTTGTTTCGTATATTTTTGCAGTTTTTGCAGGATTGATGTGCAGGAAGCTTATTGTTGGTCAATATTTGGAGTTGGAGAACTCATTGCTTATTTGTGATCAAATATGCATATTGCGTATTTACCCTGGTAGTATCTTTTTAACTAAATTTTTCTCATTTCCTTTACTTCGAAGTTTATTTTTATTACATTGAGGATAATGCAAAACTTAATTGTAGGGGAGGGAAGAAAACAGGAAAAAAATTATATGATTTTTAAATTTTTAGTTTTTTAATTTTTAGGTAATTTTAGAGTCGAGTAACTAGAGTTCGTTCGCCCTTGAATTTCATACGTAATTTATGTATTAAAAATAACTAGATTATTTCAATGGTAAAATGAGGTGATCCGTGGTGTAGTGTATATATAAATAATATCATACGGATACACGTGATACGCGGGAAATGAAAAATCAACCATTTAGGAAAAAGGCTAACTTGCAAAAACTCACGTTAGTGATATGTGTGATACCGGGCAAGTGTTACCCGGGTCGTGTCCCAGCGAGGTTGGAATGGACAATCGTGTAAGGTTTGGGATTAGAGTGACTGATGATTGAAATATGGAAATTTTAATTTTATTCTAATTGAGAAACAAATTCTCAATAGAAAATTTAGATTTAAAACAAATTATATTAAAAACGCGTTACGAGAATTCTAAAACGGGCCTACAACTGAAATATTTGGAAATCTAATCTTACAAGTACAAAGTTATTTTTTCTAAGTTATAAATGACAAAAGAAAATTTAAAAAAAAAAGATTTATATTTTTCTGATTTTTATATTTTTTATTATTAATTAAAAACTATTAGAAAATAATTAAAAGGTTTAAAAATAGTAAATGACTTTAGAAAAATATGAAACTTTGCAGATAAATCTAAAATATTATTCTGAACCTAGGAAAAATAAAATCAGAAGCTATCTAAACCCTAATAAGCAAAATGGGCTAATAAGCAGTTGGGAATAAGCACTAAAATAAGCACTTAAGCACTAACAGATACCACAAGCTCAGAAACAGTTCAAACAACTTATTTAAGCATAAAACAACTTAATTCAAACAGCTAAACTCACAGAATAAGCCAAATAAGCAATTATGCAGATTCAAGATAAAGGCAGAAAAGACAGCTAAAACCCTTACTTGCAGATTAAAATTAAGCACTCAATTAAGCTGATTAGTGGGAACTTATGGGGGCAAAAGCTTCCTAGTACTACAGGCTACATTAAAACACCAAAAGCCCTAATTATTACAACCCAATTGAACTCTAATTCTTACCTAGATCAGATGCCCATGAAAAACAAATCTGATGCAAGCTCAGATCAGTGCTCAACTAGGGATTTTGCAGACCTTAAATAAGCTGATTAATAAGCTCTAAAGTGCAATCTCAGATCAGATTCTAAAAACTAGTACTCTAAGCTCTTTGTAAACTGATTTTTAGGCAATAAGCTCAATTGGATAAGCCAAAAATAAGCTGAGATCAGCAGCTTAATGTGCTGGTCTGCACTTATATATCTGATGCAGCAATTTTGTGTTTTTGGCCTCAAATCTTTTCAAACTCAATGAAATAACACAAAATGCAGGATTTACACTTAGAATACTGAGATACAACTAACTTAGGCCAGAAATAATGATCAAATAAGCCACAGCTTAGGGGTAGCTTATTATGGCAGTTACTTTTCTAATTTTGAACTCACCCAAGCAAAACCTCAATTACCCTCAAATTAGCCTATAAGTTCCTACTAACAACTGAAAATGGTTATTCTAAGCAAGATTGAAGTTGGCTAAATGGTCAATGAACAATGCTGAGCTATTTTGGCCTGTGAATAAGCTTAAACCAAACACTCCTTTAAGTTCACTGATTGAATTTTAAAACTGGATACCACCAAAACTACCTATGATTCTAACTATTACTGATTCACTAGCTCATTTTAACTATACTGAACAACTTTCAAAAGCCAAAAAGCATCCTAATAAGCTAGCTTATTATTGACTGTTATAAGGGCTATTTAGTGATAATTAAGTTAATGCAGAAATAAGCTATCAAATGAACACAAATACTTCTAAATACCACTAATAAGCATAAACAAACTAAGATAAGCTATAAATAAGCAGTGCTACAGTACAAAGGCTAAAAATGAAAATTTCTTACAAAGATCCTGTGTGCTCAAAACAAAGAACCAACATGTTTCCTCCTGTCCTAAGCTTCCCATGAAGCTCTAAACCAAAGGCCATCCGTGATACACCCTGCTCCTTGCTTCTTCTTTTATTCTTTTTGATTTTATAATTATTTTTTTTTAATATATTTTTGTATTTTTGAATTAAGACATTAAAAGTTTATATTAAACCACAAGGGAAACGGTGCCGTTTCATGTTTTTTTTCCCCGCCAAAAAAATGGCCCACTGCACTCTAACCCAACAGCCCATTTGAAGCCCACAAGAATAGATACCCTAAATAGGGTTCACTTTCCATAAACACAAACCCTAGCCCTCATATCCCTCCTCCTCTCTCTCCAAGATCCGACACCACCACTGTTCACTTATGCCACTCTCTATAAACCGGCGCATCACCACCACGCCGTCATCAGCATAGCCACCATCATCCTCCGCTATTACCACCGCATCCATTCTCCGCCGCCACCATTTGAAGAGAAGGAGCTCAAGATTGTGGGTTATTGGTTTAGTTGTGACAAGGGTCATGTTAGGGTTTGATTTAGTTCGGTTCACCACTACAGCCGCACCTCCCACCGTCTTCTTCCTCACCATCGTATACGGGTATAACTCCTCCATCTTTGTATTCATTTCCTTTTTACCGATTCTAAATATTTGGCTATTCTTTCGTGGATTAATTTGACTAAAAACGTTTTTGAATATACTTCGTGTGGTAATCCTTGATTAAAATGGTGTTTGTTTTGCTCGGTTTTGAAACTGGGGTCAGGTCAAACCCGATTGACCACGGGTCGAGTATGATTGGAGTGAGTATACTTTAGTAAATATATATGTATGCATCGTATAGGTATTAACAAAATTTAGGCGGATCGATTGGGTTAGTCGTTGTTTTTTTTATCCGGCCTTAAAGTAAATTGACTGGGTTTTTTGAGTTTTTACATTTTGGTTATGTGTTTAAAGAATTTTTTTATGACTAATCTATCTATGGTTTGATGATTTTCTTATAATTTTCAGGTTTGCAAGTTGTGTTCAAGAAATTGCCTAGGCATTCTCCTTTTGTGTCATTTCCATAGTAACAGGTTTTCTTAACTGAATTAAGATGTAAAAATGTTTTCTTTATGTATACAATGTTTAGTTTATGCGCTTATAAGTAGAAAAGTGCCATAGAGATAGGTAGTTTAGGAATTAGTGTTTGGATTTGCTTATTATGTGCAACAATGTGACGAAAAGATAAAAAAAGGCACAAAGGAGTAAGATAAGCCTTATAAGCAGTTTCGCTCCAAAATAAGTAGAAAAAATAAGCAACTATGAACATCCTCTTAGTACGTTATTGTTAAAAATATGTTTTTTAGATGTATCTGATGTTGAATCTATAGGTGTTTCAGGTGTAATTTGAATGTCTGAACTCTGAAGTACTTATGACCACGTGTTTTTTCAGCCTGCCTGCAGGTATTCCCGAAGAATCTTGCACCAACCATTGTGATTGCTGTTGAGCGCTGTAGGCAGAAACCACCGGTTTCAAGAGGGCTAACGTGCCGATATCAAAAGCTATGTAACAGTTGTGGCCTTGCTTATTAGATATCTTAGATACCTTTTATTTTTTCTTTGAGGATGCTAATTTGTATTTCTTGCTTCTGCAGTTCCTTCACTTGAAAAGTTTCCCGTTATAGAACATGGTAAGATTCCTGCCGAACTAATCCTTCGAAATGGCCATATATTGCTTAATTCAGGATGGGAAGTTGTAATCCTTAAAGTTACTACCGATGGAACAAGACGAATACATGTGTTTACCATAATACATTTTTTGAACTTTTTTATACAATTTCCACTACTTCAAGACACTGTTATTAATGCCATATATTGCACAGGTGTTTTCCATAACGATGGAACAAGATGAATACAGGTCAGTGACAAATTGGAGAGACATCACTTACAGAAACAAGGCGGTGAGCAATGATGAACTGATGATTTGATTGTGTGGTTGTGGTTTAGACATAGATACGTGTTTGGTTCATTGAATTTCAATAAGTGTTTGAGGTTAGAGTAATTTTCCTCACTGTGGTTACTTTAATATAGTATGATAGTATATAAGAATTATGTTTGTATAGGATTAAGATATCAAATAGATCTATTTTTCAAAATCGATTCTTTAGTTGATATTTTTGGCAGCTTGCAAGTTAAAAAACATATAAGCTTCTTTCTAATGCAATTCAGTCTTTCGTTGGCATGAGTTCATTCTTCGCTTTTGTACATGCCATTACAATGTTAAAGACTGAATTTCATAACATGTTGTTGCAGGCATCACCATCTGTTGCAAATATCGCTGAGTGGATCTGCCGGGACAAACTGTTGTTGTGAAACGTGCAGATAAGCGGCAGCTAGCTATTTTTTGCGCAAGGGTTTAATTTTGTTCAGATCCTTTTTGTATAGGGCAACTTTTATGTGCGGTAGAAAACCGAACTTTGACGTCACGGCTGAAGGAAAGGATGAACTCAGTGAACTTACTTGCAATGACTTCTTAACCATGACTTGATCAACAATCAACAACAAAAGTAATCTGGCTCAATCCTTTTTTTGGTTCAGTTTCAAGTCAGTTTAATGGTGTTTTGTATTATCTGAATTTTGACAATGATCTTACGAATCTTTTGGGTGCAGGTCAGATGATCTGAAATTGTTGAGGGGAAAATGTAATTCACCTAATTGGAAACGATGCGATACTAACAGGTACTCCTAATTATTATCTAAATTATATGCATATGGGATGTTTGTTTGTTTATTTTCTCCTTGGGAACTGTATTTTCGATTGGATTTCGATTCCTATTTTTAAGCGATTGTGAGCGACCGAGGGAGAGGGAGATCAGAAAAAAGGATAGGGAAAGAGAACGTGCGAAGAAAGGAACGAGAGAGGTTTTATGCTCCTTTTTTTGTTGCTATTTAATATGTCAGTTTTTTAATGCTCATGTGTTTATATTTTGTTACATGTCTTTTGGGTTTGGTGCAGGGATGTTATTACGTTTGTCATTTGCTATTAGATGTCTCATTTTTATGCACATTCAGGAGCCAATGGCAGCCACGATATAAGTACACAGGCCAATCGATCAAGGTGTCTTACACAAGGTTTGACAGCTGATTACTATTTTCATATTTTGAAAACTTACTTAATGGTATTATTGTGTAATGTCATCATGTGGTGCTTATCACATGATTCTAACACTCCTTATTCCTCTTGCAGTTGAACCCGGTTCATCAGCCAACGGTATTTAGCGTGTGACACTGTGACTACACGGTCCAAAAAACCAAGCCAGCTTAGACAAGATGCCAGCAATAGGTAATAAGTATGGAATATCGATTGCAAATGCAGTTACCTTTTGCTTGCAACAGCCGTTTACTCTTTCATTATTTATGTATGCAACTTTGTCAGGTTTCGGTGTGCTCTGCTCAAGATCACGTAAATACAAAAGGGAAGTAGAAGGCTGGACAAAAGGAACCTTCCTGTTACACTTCTTACGATGTCCCTTACACCTACACTTTGGCTCTGTTTCTTTAGCCCAAGGTGAATGTTAATGTTCGTTTCACTACGCTGTAGCATGCCGACATTTGCACTGACCCTTTTTATAACAGTGTGTGCAGACGTTCGGCACGGAACGGTGGTGTTGGAATTTCTAACAGGGAGTGTGCAGCGGCAAACATTTGATGAGCCTTCTGGAAGTGACCATATTGGAGGTGCCGCTCAAAACTTTGAAGGCATCGAAATAGTCGCCATCCCGTGCATCAGCTGACCCACAACAGGCGGTAACCGACCAATGGTAGGTACTATTTGGAATTCCAGAACATGCGGTAAGCTTAAAAAACATCAATTTCAGATCAAAAGTTTAGAACTTCAAGCTTATATCATCTGATAATTTCGCCTAAAACATTAATGGTTATAATTACATCAACGTTTGGATAGTTGAAAGCTGCTACTATATGACTAGTTAGATAATAGACTTTTGTAATTTCAATCAGTGATATGTGCTCTAAAACTTTGAGATTTTACTTCAAAATCTGATTTTTCCCATTGAATAAGGTATTTTGAATAAGCAGTCAAGCAGTGCTTTTTTCAATAAGTTGTTTCCAATTACAAGCTTTGTAGTCCAGGAGTTTGTCTTTTCTTATTGTTAAACCAGCTAAGACCAAAATATCTCATAAGTTGTTTTGTAGTCCGAGAGTTTTTATCAATAAGATGTTTTCAATTAGTAGCTTTTTACATATTTTCATCTAGCATGTCAGTATCTTCCTCTTTTCAATTCTGTTGATCGAGATCAATTCTGTTGCAACTACGCTATTTGACAACATTGGTATATTGCAGAATACAAAAAGGAACAGGCGACGGCACTGAAGGTCATGAAATTTTTGGCCTGCAAAAGGAGAGATCCGAGGGAAAAGGTAAATTTGAAATCACATATATGCTTGATGATACCATTTCTTTTCAATGCAAGATGCCCAAATTTAGACTTAGTGGATTTGTTTGGATGATTTATTTTTCAAAACGAAGTTAGTTTGTAGTGTTAGCCATGAGTGATACTCACACTTTTTTTCAATGACTGTTGTTATTATACATCTTCCATTGTGAAGTAGAACTATCACAAAGTCTTTTACATATTCAAAATATATAAACTTCCTAATTCATCGAGTAACAAAAGATGGTGCCCTGACTTTCTTAAATGCACAGGGTGTAATATATGCTTCTCATATGATATACTGTAACTGTTTTATTCAACAAAAAGCTGATTATCTGCTTTAATGGACTGAACAGATTGTGGAGTCAAACAGGCAAGCCAGGGAAGACCATTCCCGAGTCACACTTACACCAGATGTTAGGGCCATTGTGCAAGGCCATTGTGCTGCTTAGAATAGGTTCGTCCACTGATGAATCACTGTTGCTATAACTTCGTTAGGATGTATTTTCATGTATTTAATTTTCTGTCATGTGTTGTTGCAAAACATCTGAAAAAAATTTTGACGGAATAAACAGGCACGCCTGCAACGCGGCGACCATCGCCAATCTTGTGTAAATATGAAATGTAAAGGTTAAAATCAGCTTATATTGATCCAAAATGACTTATGAAACAGTAAGTAAACAATTTTAACAACTTTTTAGCTAAAATGAGAAATTTAAGAAATTTAAGCAAACTCGAATTGAAACAATAAAGCTTGAAACTTTGATTAAATAAGCTTGAGTTTACACTAATATCACTGAGATTACAATTTGAAAGCTAAGATTAATGCTTATGAAACTAAATTACACTAATTCGACACCTAAAATTACACACTTCCAAATGAAAACATTGGTCTTCTATTTATAGCCCTCCATTAGGGTTCCAAATTGATCCCTGTGCTTCTCTTGAGTGCCCTGCAACTTTCCCATCAATAATTTGAGCCATTAGATTGACTTGGATGATCATAGCCCTCAACTTCATTTTGGCAGGAAAAGTGAGTTGCAAATGGTTCTGATAACTTGTGGGGGGGGGGGGGGGGCGAAGCATTTAATGTTTTTGGATTGTTAGGTGGAGAGGGATAGGAGGAGGGTTGAGGTGATGGGAGGTTTGTCAGGATAAGGGTGGTGGATGGTGGTGGTATGGTTTTGGGCGGCAATGGTATTGAAAGGGTGGGTTTGACTTTGAGTCAAACCTGGTTTTGGTTAACTCAGGGATAAAGAGGCCGGGTCATGGGTTTATTTGGTGGGCTTGGGTTATTTAATTTGATTGGGCTGGGTTTAGTTAGAAATGGGTTAAGGTAGTTTAGGATTAGATTTGGATTTTAGTTAAACTTTGAGGACCAATGTTGTACAATTCTGAAAATCCATGGACCAAGGATGCCAAAAGTGAAAATTATATCCAAGGACCATTTGTGTCAATTTGGTATTTTTGGGGGTTGACTTTGACTTTGTCTTTGACTTTTGTCTTCACTTGATCAAATGCACAATTGTTGCCAAGTCGATCCAAAAATGCTCGTTTTTGTTCCGTTTTCAATCCTTTGGTACCTGAAACACATAAAACACAAACCAAGGATATCTGCAATATATATTGGGTGTTTTAGGTCATTTTTTTGTCTTTTATGGGTATAAAATGATGAGTATTTACACACTCATCATGAGGCTATTTGAAAAATTTTGGAACTTAATCAAATTATGATAGCAAAGTCATCCTGGATTCAATAACATTTACTAGTACATGTTATAGCCTTTTTCACCTTAAATTGTGAGGATTTAAGCCTTTTTGTATAAAGCATACATCTTTTATGCTATGTATTTTCCTATGAGTGTGCCGGTGATTATGTTGATTGTAGAACTTGTACTTGTTCTGCATTACGGTTAAAATCACTTTCGAGTGATAAAAATATATTCAAGTGACAAGAGGCAACTTAGGATTTACACCAAATAGCCATCCGTTTACAAAATTTTTTTTTTGCTAACCACATCGGTTAGTTAACCTTGTATTTAGAACCTATTTGTTAGCGTTTATCTTTAACGCTAGATATCCTTAGTTACACCTTCTGAGCCATTTTCTTTTCTTTTGATTAAATCCAGAAAAATACAAAAATATTTTACACTTTATACCTTAGCCTTGCCCGAACCAAGTTCATTCGAAGTTCGAAAGCTATTTATTTTTTGATGATTACTCGTTGGCCACACTTTGATATGTGTATGTGTTGTTTCAACGAAAAAGGAGGTTGCTACTCTTATTTGTATTTTTTTCTTGTAGCGTGTGCTCATCCAAAGTGTGGGGGTGACGAGGAAAGGAGAAAGTATTGTATAAAAAAAAGTTAATAAAGTGAATAGCCAATGTGCTATAATGTATGAAGTGTCAAATTAGCCAATGTGCTAAGAGGTGATAAGTAAGTATGAAGATTCGGAATGATGATCGAGGAAGTTTGGAAAGTAGTCATTTGTGGTATAAAGAGTTGGGAACGGAATTTGGACATGATTCTTATTTTTCATTTTGTAGAAACCAATCGCAAATAATTCACATGCCTTATCTCTAACCTCTACCAAATTACTTTATTCGTTGTTAGCTTTCGAGCATCCGGATATAGTAATGGCTTTGTAAAAATATGTAGTACATGGATATTCTAGTGACCATCCAGTTTTTGAATAATCGAATGACGCGCTAGCGATCTAGTGCGTATTACGGTGACCATCCGTTATGTAAATAACGCGCCAGCGAGCCAAGGTACATTCTAGTGACCATCCGTTGTTTAGCTAGTCAAAAATTTGTGCCAGCGATCTATTATATTCTTGTATGAAATATTTGGATATTAGCCGGTAACCCTTTTAACCTAAACCCGAATAAAAGACCTCTTTGATGTTTTATTTGTTTGTTTTGATACTTGTACAAGCTTATGGTAAGACGCAAGAATCATGACTGGGCAATGAGTGATTTACATATACCAACCAATCTACATATGAGTGTTTAGTGAATTCCAAAATCATTCGTGAGGTGCTTAGTTATGTTATCAAGCTCAAGATCAATTTGTTTACGTTTCAGGAATATTCACATAAAATTTAAATTAACAATTATTCTTTTGGAATGGTTGTTAGATTTTTGGGAATCACGATATCAACACCATTGAAATCATTTTTCCAAATGCTAGACTTGCTCGAGGGCGAGCAGAACTTAAGTGTGGGGGAATTTGATAACGCTCAGAAGGAGCATGTTTTTAGTTGCGTTATCGTTAGTTTTGTGCATCATATTTGATTATATTTATATGTTTTTGTTACTTAATCGTGAAAAAGTGTACATGCAAGTAAATGTAGCCAAATACAGGAAAAGATGATGAAAAGACGAAGAATTGAAGTGATTATGCACAATTGGAAGATTCCCGTGATTGAAGCGAAGTTAGAAACTACGCAAGGACTTAGTGATTTGAGAGTATCAAGATTTCCATGATTCTACGTTAAGAAAATATCAAGTTCTATGGAAGAAATCAGTGCCACGATCAAGGATAAAGCATGCAACGAGAATAGTCGAAGAAAAGTAAAAAATGTGAGTGCAAGAAGACTCCAGCCGATCGGCTGGAGCCCGCATCCGAATCGGATGGGTGTTGTGGGATGGAGCAACCAATCGGATGGTGGAGTATCCGATCGGTTGGATGGTGCTGCTGTTACAAATTTCACATTTAATGACGACTTTACTTCAATTTAATCATAAGGGGCTGATCATTTCCAGTTATTAACTCTTAGAGACGTTTTTGCTTGGCCATTAAGTAAATCCTATGTATATATTGGATCCTAGGCTAGTTTACTAAGTGTGACAACTTATTCTTGTGGTAGACTTTACACCAAAGCTATTACATACTTATTATATTGCCCGAAAGTCTAGAAGTGTTGTAAAAATGTCCAGGAAACATTGAGTTAAAGTCTCAAGTGTTTGGTTCGAGTTTGGAGTTGTTTACGGGCCATATTAGCCGATTGGAGGAGCGTGGTTGCTATAGTTCCACGATTCTAGTTCTAGTAATTCTAATCTAGGTATATCTTGTTTACTTTACAATGAACTATTGTTACTTTAAGTTTTATGGAAGTATTGTTTGTTACTTGTGTTCTATTATGATGATTGTTATGGAGTAATTTTTGGTATACTTGTGTGTATGATGTAACTATTGTATGAGTGTTCTTATGATGCATGGTAATCTTTCTTGTTTAATGAGTTTGTTGAATTAACATCTAGTCTTGCTTAATTTGTTGGTAATAACATTTAAAAGATTAAAAAGGCCGAAAGGATTTTCTTTTATGTTTTTATTCCAAAACATTAGTGCACGAATTAGTATGGAGCATGATGGGTGACAACCATCATGTTTGCTCATTGAAATAGACTTGAAACGATTTCATCACGAGATATGGCCGAAAGGACTCGTAAGAACAAATTATATAAGAAACATTTTTCAAACAAATGGATTTCAAAGAGAATTATCATGTTGGTTGAATAGGTCGAAAGGGTTAACTAGATGATTGAATTCTTAACAATGATTTTTCATGATATAAACCATTGATTGTAAATCATTTACATTAGATTTGTGCATCATTACAAGTTACACCAAACTTCTATGAATACTCTATACAATCGGTTAAGGATTACACACAAGTATATGTTTTGAATTGATTGGATTTTGTTACTTTTGAATTTTCACTAAATTGGATTGACAACCCTTTTTACAAACGTTTGTTATAATTAACTACGATAACTATAAATCCCTTGGGACGATCTCAACTTACCCACATTTACCATTGCGGACGAGTATACTTGCTTGTATGTGTTAAATAGATAATTGGATAAATCGTGTTTTATAAATTTTAAAACTTGCAGACACGTAACACATCACCATTCCCCACCTTGTGAAATACTAATCTCCCAACTTCATCAAATATTTGTAGGATCTTTTCCATCAACAACTTGCATCACTTGTTATAGGAACGTCCCAAAAATTTCTCCCCCGCAAAGAGAATGAATCCATTTAGCCCATAAGGATATTGCAAACATGCTTTGTCATCAGCGCAACATTCCATGTCTTCAATCATCAAATACCTAAACCCCCTTCATCATTTGGAAGACACACATCATCCCACTAAACTTTTGCTTTATCGCGTTTCATCTCACCTTGACATCACAAGAACCCTCTCATTAAACCTTCAATCTCTTTTATAACAGGGGCATGAAGGATAAACACAGATGGCCAATATACTTGCATGGAAATTAGAACTGACATAATAAGTTGAACCCTTCTCACAAAAGATATACACTTCTTCTTCCAATCATCAACCTTATGTTTTAAATTTTTCCTAAAATACTTTACAATCTTTATGCATAAAAAAAGAGGAACACCTAAGTTACCTAACAGGAAGCTCACCTTCCTCAAATGGAAATAAAGCTAAAATTTGACTTTTAACATTTTGTGGAACATTAGCAAAAAAGTCGTGCTCTTAACTAAACTTTGAACGAAACCTGAGCACTTATTAATCTCGTCCACCACGTCTCGAATGACCTACATAGTGTTAGATTACATAATTTCCCGTGAGTTAAACTTTATTAATGATAAACTATTTATAGAGTACAAATACGAAACCATAATAAAAACCCTAATGGACCACAAGCCAGGCTTGGGCCAAATATCTTATAAAATAATTCTTCGCAATTCGAGCGACGAAATCGCGAAAGATCATATTGAATGAGAAAGCTAGATAAACATTAAAGCAATAAAAGTTTTGTTGATGAAGACGTTCGTCAACATACATAAAAAAATCTTCATTTGCAGCTGCAAAAGAAAAATAAAGCGGTAGCAAAGCAAAAATAGTAAAACAAATAATTAATTTTGATGACGATATCTAGTAGCAAGCATAGATTAATCTTCATCATGTAGTAGCAACAAAAGAAAAGAAACAAAAATAAAGCAAATCATAGATTGTTTATTTATTTATTTATGAAAAAATTACACGTTTGGTCCCTGTGGTTTGCTCATATTTTATGTTTAGTCCCTAAATCGTTTTAATTACACCAGAGATACCTATTTTTGAAACCTTGCACTCATTTAGTCCCTATTTTAGATGGGACGTTAGTTTGACCGTTAAGTGTTTAATTAATGTTTGCCCATTAGTCCCTCTGTTAATATTTTTTGCACCATTAATCCTCATTGTATAAAATGAATTAAAAAGGGCAGCATAGGCTCAAACTCAGGTCTTGTTGCCCAAAAACCAACGCCCCAACCACTGCACTAAGCGTCCAGTGGTGTAATTATATCAAAATAAATTCTATTTAACATTTTTTTGGCTCAAACTCACTTTTATCCGTTTCGTCCATTTTTTTACGTTTTCGTACGTTTTTATACGTTTTCGTCATTTTTTTCTACGTTTTCACCCGTTTTTCTACGTTTTCGTCCGTTTTTATACGTTTTGTCTCTTTTTTGACGTTTTGTCCTTTTTTGACGTTTTTGTCCGATTTTCTATGTTTTCGTCTGTTTTATACGTTTTGTCTGTTTTTTTACGTTTTCGTCTGTTTTAGTCCCTTTTTATAAAAACGAACGAAAATGAACAAAGACGTATAAAAACAAAAGAAAACGTAAAAAATGGACGAAAGCGTAAAAAAATATGGAGGAAAACGTAAAAAAAACGGATGAAAACGAATAAAAACAGAAGAAAACGTAAAAAATGAACGAAAACAGATAAAAATGGACGAAAACGTAAAAAAACGGACGAAAACGTAAAAGACGGATGAAAACGTATAAAAACGGACGAAAACATAAAAAAACGGACGAAAACACATAAAAAATGACTAAAACGGATAAAAATATACAAAAACGTATAAAAATGAATGAAATCGTAAAAAAATAGACGAAAACGTTTGAAAACAGACGAAAACGTATAAAAAGGACGAAAACATAAAAAAATTAACGAAAACGTAAAAATTTGGACGAAAACGTAAAAAAAAGGGACAAAAACGTAAAAATGGACGAAAACGTTAAATATAATTTATTTTGATATAATTACACCACTGGACGCTTAGTCCAGTGGTTGGGGCGTTGGTTTTTGGGCAACAAGACCCGAGTTCGAGTCTATGCTGTCCTTTTAATCCATTTAAAAAAATGAGGATTAACGGTGCAAAAAATATTAACGGAGGGACTAACGGGCAAATATTATTTAAACACTTAACGGTCAAACTAATGGCCCATCCAAAATAGGGACTAAATGATTGCAAGGTTTTAAAAATAGGTATCTCTGGTGTAATTAAAACGACTTGGGGACTAAACATGAAATCTGAGCAAACCACAGGGACCAAATGTGTAATTTTTTCTTTATTTATTTTTCACACCAGTTGGCTTCCGGCGGCGCGTGGTGGTTGACGGAGATGATTTAAGTTGGGTTTTGTGTAGAATTGAAAAATGAAGAGAGTGACACTAACTGCGTCAGTTAACTCTAAACGATTAAGAAGTTATGGCCAAAACAGTACGAATTTAGGGTTTTGGTCGAAAATTGGAAAGAAATTAAAATATAATTGGGAAGAGATAAATAGTGGCGGCTAGGGTTTGACGGGGGCGTCATAGGGGAGGCGGCTCATTGTAGCAACCTAGGTCTGAGGATCATACCTGCTCTGATACCATGTTAGAATACATAATTCCCCATAGATTAAACTTTATTAATGATAAACTATTTATAGAGTACAAATACGAAACCATAATAAAACTCTAATAGACCACAAGCTCACAAGCCGGACTTGGGCCAATATCTCATCTAATACATAGAACTAATATGTGCACCAGAAAACAAATATAAATCATCAACAAAACATAAATTAATAATTTCCTATCTCTCACACATTTCGAATGAAAACTAAACACATCTGTCCTATGCATATTACATTACAACATCGACGCCAATGCTTCCACTACAAGCGTAAATAGACAGGGGACATGGAACCTCCTCGCCTTATACCACACTTTTCTTTAAAATAATCATGCAATGTTCCATTTGCATTTATTGAGAAAGATGTCGATGATACACATTTTATAATCAACTAATCATTACATGATATCCAAAGTGACCCAAAACTGAGTGCAAGAATGTCCAGTCAACTGTACCATATACTTTTTGAATATCTACCTTAAATGAAAAGTGAAAAGAATGCTCGACAAATGATAATTCTTCACTATCCTTCACGAGACAAACAAGAATTGATTTTATGAATATTATTACAAAAGAAATAAACAAATTCAATAATTACAAAGAGGAGACACTTGTATAACTCTTAGACCAAGAGTAGTGGTGTTGGAATTTTTGAGTGTGGGTTGGGTCAAATCACGACACTTGGCAGTGAGAGAAAATGGGTGTTGAAGCAAAATTGGGGGTAATGGGTTGGGGCGTTGAATGAGAAAATAACAATTGAAAGAGAGAGAGTTAACTTGTCAGTGCTTTAACTTGTTGCTTTATTGACTTTAAAGCATGAGAGAGAGTTAACTTTGTCAGTAGCAAATAAAGAAACGCCCGTTGTTCAATCAACGGGCGTTGATTTTTTTGATTTTTAACGGGATTCAACGGTTGATGGGGTGGTTCAACAGGCGTTGAAAGGGCAACTAAGCCCACTTCAACACCCCACTACTCTCGGTCTTAAAGTGTCCACACCTAACTGACAGAAAAGATAATGTTTTAACCAGTTTAAGTTTATGTAACATTAAGCTTAAATATGAATTATTCGACCAAAAGATAAAAAACAACGGTTAGCTAAAATGAATTTGCATAACCCCATATATACTTAGCTATAACTTTTTTTAACATTAATAGATCCAACAAAAAGAATCAAATTAAAAAAAGTTCGTAATAAGAAATTAACACAGTAAAAGACTAGAAGGTCGTATAACCAACACAAATTTGACATGTGAGTGATCCAAATTAATAGATTGTGATTTTTAAGTAAAAAAACTTATCATGAAAAAATTATTGATTATTGAATACCACCACCGGGTTTGGGTTGGTATTGAAAGAGTTGGGCCGTACATCACATCCCTAACCGACCAAAACGACGCCACATCGTTCATCTCACATTTTCAACCCCAAAATAAGTAGACCAACACACACACACACAACCGAATAACAAACAGACTCTTCTAGGGTTTTGTTTATATACAGTATCAATCGAATGAGCACGTATAATTACGTAGTAACGGCTCATAAGCCAACGAATGTTACTCATTCATGTGTCGGCAATTTCACCGCTTCTCACGAACTCAATCTCATTATTGCGTATGTTAATTGTATTATTTAATTAAGCTATTGTTACATGTCAATTATTTCTTTTTTATAAACTTAGGGCTTTAATTTATTTTGTTACATAGAGAGTGTATTTTATATAATTAGGGGGTGTTTGGATTTGCTTACTTATAAATAAGTACCTTTTAAAGTTTTTTAGCTGGTTAAAATGCAAGCGGTTTAGGAAATAGTGTTTGTTTTTTAAATTTTAATCGAATTCGTTTGTATAGTGTTTGCTTTGATGGGCGTATGACCTTATGTTAAAGCTGAAAAGCCATTAAGCTTAATTTTAATAGCTTAGCTGAGTAGATAAGCTCAATAGCCATAGAAATTAAGCTTAATGCCTTTTCTACTTTTACATAAGCTCATAAGCCCAACAAATAAGCTTAGAAAAACACCCCCTTTGAAATAAGATAAAAAACGGCTTATTTTACCTCAAAATAAGCTGATAAGTAGAACAAGTTAGTTATCACAAACACCTCATTAGTTGCTGTATAATAATATGAAGGTTTTAGCTATTGTCAAGTGCCTAGAGTATAACTATGATATGGCGGGATTTGGGTTGAGGTTTTTAGATGTCGTTTTTGTGTTTGATTAATACCCGGCTTGAGCGGAGAAGTGTTATAATTTGCGGAAAATTTATTGCTAAGGAAAAAGATACGACATGTTTGTGTGTTAATGCATAAGTTATAATACGTGGTAACTCTCTTGTTGTTATCTCTTGGAGTTTTAGGAAATATATTGTTCTATGTAGAAGAAGAGTGTGTGCAAGCTGCGTAATTTGAGACTCATTTTGTATAATGTGTAATTTTTTTTCAGGAAATGTACCCGTATAGAAATTCATTTACTTACTCCTTCAGGCTTGCAGGTGCGTTTGTACTATTTGATTTACTTTATCTATAATCCATGTAGATTCAGTACTATAGACTTCCCCGTTAAAATATGTGTTGTATGCTTAGAATAAAAAGGATACACGATACTATTACCACATGAATTTTTGTCTTGTATCCCATACATTGATTAGCTTCTTTACATGGCTATGCACGTGCAGATTATTTATGACATTTTTCATATTTTCGGTTAAGTATCTTAGATATGACGAAGAATTCAATATTTCATAAATGAATATCGGTTATTGACACAAATTAGTAAGACTATAGAACTAAAAAGATGAAAACCCGTGATGTGTTGCTTACTCACACTCAAGCTTTAATTGATCTATACAAGTTGCTATTCTACATAGAAATAAGAACTGGACCCTTTGGATGCATTTTTCTAAAACTATATGCCACATAGTCTTGTCACCCCTCTACTGCAAAGCCAATTGAGACTTACTATTATTAGAGAGAATTATATACCATAAATCACAAAGCAAAGGCTATGTAGCAATATATAATACTAGATTGATCATGCAAGAAGATATCAGAACGTAAGCCACTTTTTGGGCTGGCTAATGGGCTATACAATAATGGTCAGGCTAATCAGATATGCTTTAGTACCCAAGTAATATGTTAATGATTATCATCCACCGATTGCTACTAATAAATATGCCGTATTACCATATTAGTGGGTCCTGTCTTTATAAATCATGATGCAATGATAAATTGATATGCAACACACTAAATGTAGATGGTTCATGTGCCAATTTATAAGAACATGTTTCTATAGAGTTTACAAAGTAGTACGTGAATGTTCACATAAGTATAAAAGTTTAAGCTGAAGTTATAGTGTAGTATCTTTTAAACTTTGGATTTCTTTAAAACACTAAATAGAGATGTTTAGGAAGAATCTTTTTGTAGATATTTTGCATCCATGATTTAATTGTGAATGTCTTTATGCAGCCTATGTTGGATGTGCCAATATACGGAAGAATTGCAACCCTTGAACTGTTCCGTCCTCATGTGAGTCAAGATGTTTGACAGTTTTAAAGAAGTACTTTTAATTTATAATAGATTTCTTTTGTCACTCATTTTGTCTGATTTGTGTATGTTCTTGCTTTATGAAGGGTGAAACACAAGACCTTCTGTTTATTGCAACAGAAAGATACAAATTTTGTGTTCTTCAGTGGGATGCTGATGCCAATGAGGTTATTACAAGGTTTGATCCATAACAAAGATCTTTTTTCTTCTTTTTGTTGAGGAACATAATTTGTATATTTTTGACATAAGGAAGTCTTGTGACAACATCTTCTTATAATTAGATAGGAAACTGTTTCTTTATGGAGATGTTTTGTAATGCATATTAACGATTGTCCTTCAGCTGGGATCTTATCTTGTTGATCGTTATAACAATAAATATTAACCATTGAAATTTCTGACTTTTTAGAGCGATGGGTGATGTCTCAGATCGCATAGGCAGACCTACAGACAATGGCCAGGTACATATTAAGCTGTTTGAATACACTAAGCCAAGTTTTGATTTTTCTAATGTCTTATCTTTCCTACCTCTTTGGCTTTGTAGATAGGCATAATTGACCCTGATTGCAGACTCATTGGACTCCATCTGTATGATGGACTATTTAAGGTAGTTGCACCTGATGTAACTTTTATATATTTTCAACTTCAGAGGTCCTTTAGACATTACAATACATCCGATGTTACTTTTTCTTTCAGGTTATTCCATTCGATAACAAAGGACAACTTAAAGAAGCGTTTAACATCAGGTAATTATTGGCATTCTTCTTTAGCACGTACATCTCCATAACATGAAATCATAATATGTGCTTAAGCTAGATTCATACTTCAAAGTATGTGATAAGCTACAACCTGGAAACATAAACATATAAAACTTCGGGTTGGTTTCACTATAGTTGCATTTGAGAGGAAGTACTATTTTTTTTGGTTTCCGGAACTTTTGTATTTATAGACGTTCTTTGCTTACTATGATTGCATCAATAGTTAGATACTTACTGCTGTGTTTGTATATGAGTTGTTTTCAGGCTAGAAGAACTTCAAGTTTTGGATATCAAGTTTCTATACGGTTGTCCAAAGCCTACAATTGTTGTTCTTTATCAGGTTTGTTTCTTTACAAGATTTTTTTAAATCAAGATCATATTCAATCGTGATAAAAACTTAAAGACATAATTATCTTCTGTGCTGTTTGGTTTCAGGATAATAAAGATGCTCGCCATGTAAAAACTTACGAGATCTCTTTAAAGGATAAAGACTTTGTTGAAGGTCCATGGTCTCAGAATAATCTTGATAATGGGGCTGACTTGCTAATACCAGTTCCACCACCTTTTTGTGGTGTATTAATCATAGGGGAGGAGACAATTGTGTATTGTAGTGCCTCAGCATTTAAAGCTATACCAATAAGACCTGTAAGTCAAGCTGCGATTCTGTATGAAATTTCTTTTTATCCCCCCACCCCCACCCCCACCCCATCTTAAAATAAAAATGAATGATGACTAAAAATGTTTATTTTTGACTTATGATTATCGTGTCTTTTGAACATGTAGTCTATTACTAGAGCCTATGGAAGGGTGGATGCTGATGGTTCCAGATATTTGCTTGGTGACCATAGTGGGCTACTTCACTTGCTTGTGATAGCTCATGAGAGAGAAAAGTGAGTTAGATTGCTGTTTCTTAATTCACAGTTTCACACACATATCGCTGAATTTTGTAAAAGTTACGAGTTCATTTTCCATGCTCTGATTGAGGTTCATCTCATGCAGCTATATTTTTTTTTAATGTTTGTGATTTTCTAAAATATGCTTTCTCTGTGTTGTTTACAGAGTCACAGGACTCAAAATTGAGCTTCTAGGGGAAACATCAATAGCCTCTACTATTTCGTATCTTGATAATGCATTTGTATATGTTGGCTCGAGCTATGGAGACTCTCAGGTATGTAAACTGCATCATATATTTGTTTCATGTAAATGGTGAACCTGTTTGAGGGTTTTGTTTTCCTCTGTAATATGTAGTTTGTAGCTTCTGCTTCTAAGTTGAATTTGAGGTATAGCATGTCATTGAAGCTTTTTGTTCATTGTCCATGACAGCTAGTTAAGTTGAATGTCCAGCCAGATGCAAAAGGTTCTTATGTGGAAGTGCTAGAAAGATATGTCAACTTGGGTCCGATAGTTGACTTCTGTGTGGTTGACTTAGAAAGGCAAGGTCAAGGCCAGGTTGTAACATGTTCAGGAGCTTATAAAGATGGTTCCCTTCGCATTGTTAGAAACGGAATTGGGATAAATGAACAGGTAATTATTTTATCTGGTTAATCACTTCTCCGTATTTTCTGGCAGTACCCTATAAGTTCAATAACTTATGTTTTATGAAATTTTTCATTGTTAAGGCATCTGTCGAACTGCAAGGTATCAAAGGGATGTGGTCGCTTAGATCAGCAACAGATGATCTGTATGACACTTTCTTGGTTGTTAGCTTCATTAGTGAGACTCGAATACTGGCAATGAATTTAGAGGATGAGCTAGAGGAAACTGAAATTGAGGGCTTTAATTCTCAAGTGCAGACTCTATTCTGTCATGATGCTGTACATAATCAGCTTGTTCAGGTATGCATGATTATCTGTGAAGATCACCATGATCTCAATTACGAGACATCTGATTCATTTTCAGCTTTATATATTAGTTAACTAAAAGTTGTATAAATCCCTTATTTAGGTTACTTCAACCTCGGTGAGATTGGTGAGTTCGATAACAAGAGAGCTAAAACATGAATGGCATGCACCTGCTGATTACTCTATAAACGTTGCAACAGCTAACGCTACTCAGGTATGTCACTACAAGTCATTAAATATCAATTGAACATTTGTCTTATTTCTTGTTCTATAAAACTTTATTTATGTAACAGGTGCTATTGGCTACTAGAGGTGGGCATCTAGTTTATCTCGAAATTGCTGATGGACAATTAGTGGAGAAAAAACATGCTCAATTGGAGTATGATATTTCATGTCTTGATATAAATCCAATTGGTGATAACCCAAACTATAGTAATCTTGCCGCGGTTGGTATGTGGACGGATATAAGTGTCAGAATATTTTCACTCCCTGATCTGACTCTTAAGACCGAGGAACATTTAGGTGGTGAAATCATACCGCGATCTGTTCTTCTTTGTGCCTTCGAAGGGGTATGCTTATTCTTCTTGAAGTATATTTATGAGATGTTACATTTTAATTTCTATTTAATAACGAATGTATATTTGCAGATACCTTACTTGTTGTGTGCACTTGGAGATGGTCATCTTTTAAACTTTTTACTGAACACGACAACCGGCCAATTAACAGATAGGAAAAAGGTGTCACTTGGGACCCAACCGATAACACTAAGAACATTTTCATCAAAGAGTACCACACATGTTTTTGCAGCTTCTGATAGGCCAACAGTTATATACAGCAGTAACAAGAAATTACTCTACAGCAACGTGAACCTTAAAGAAGTCAGTTATATGTGCCCTTTCAATTCTGCTGCTTTTCCCGATAGGTAACTTTTTGTATCTTATCCCTTCAAAATTTTATGGTTGTACGGTGATTGTAACATATATTTCGTTTGTGTGGGTAACAGTCTTGCCATTGCAAAAGAAGGTGAGTTGACAATTGGGACAATTGATGATATTCAGAAGCTTCATATTCGTTCTATTCCTCTTGGTGAACATGCAAGACGTATCTGCCATCAAGAACAAACTCGTACTTTTGCAATATGCAGTTTAAAGTACAACCAGTCAAGCACAGAAGATTCTGAAATGCACTTCATTCGCTTGTTAGATGACCAGACATTCGACTTTATATCCTCTTATTCATTGGACCAGTTTGAGTATGGTTGTTCCATACTCAGTTGCTCGTTCTCAGATGATAATAATGCATATTACTGTGTTGGGACGGCCTATGTTATGCCTGAGGAGAATGAACCAACAAAGGTACGATGCTCTAAATACGTGCCTTCACTGTGCAAATTGTTGACCTCTTTTGTTTTTTCGTTGAAGTTGTTTTTAGTAAATTTGATGTATTAATTCATGATGTTGATGCCAAAATAATTTCGTTTATTTTTCTGGATATCTAGGTTTTGAAATTAATTATAACCAATAGGATTGTTTTAAACAAATACAGTGATGTGACGGATTTGCATGTCTTCATTTATAAGTTTGCGAAACAGACAGATCAGATGGGTCAAATTGGGGTTGGGTCAAAACATCTGGATTCTTGTGAGGGGAATTTGATAGTACATTTTGTGCGAATTTTGACCAATTTGACCAATTGTTTCATTGTATGCTATCATTTTTGTTTTACCCGAATAGACCCATTTTAATGAGTTAAAAATTGCCATAAAAAGTACTTATTTATGCTAGTTAGTTCTATACTTAGTAAGTTTACATTCTAAAGTATGTCTAAGTACAATATCGTTTTCATATTGTGTGTGAGATGAGCCCTTTGTCTTTCTCGTAAATTTCACCATTTATGTTCTTTCTGACACCTATATGAATCTTATGCTTTTCTTTTTCGTTTTTATATCAAATGGTGTTGGCCTTTAGCATTACTCAGGTTTTCGCTCTGTTAGTACCTAGTCCTAATATATAGTTCTTGTCAACAAGTGCAGGGGCGTATTTTGATTTTCATGGTTGAAGATGGGAAGCTACAGCTAGTGGCTGAGAAAGAAACCAAGGGTGCTGTTTACTCTTTGAACGCCTTTAATGGCAAACTCCTTGCTGCTATAAATCAGAAAATTCAGTTGTACAAGTGGATGCTTCGTGACGATGGTACACGAGAATTGCAATCTGAATGTGGACATCATGGGCACATACTTGCTTTATATGTTCAAACTCGCGGGGATTTCATTGTCGTTGGCGATTTGATGAAATCCATTTCATTGTTGATATATAAGGTATCCAACCCAATTGACGCGTTTGTGATTAAATTTATCAAAATAGGCATCTTACTGTTGATATCTTAACATAATATCATAATAAATGGGTTAATACAAAATGAACACAAAGATTGCATACTTATTTTGCAAAGATTTTTGAAATGTTTTTGTTTTGCAAAGTTCGACAATTTTGCGCAGATGGCTTTTTTTTTTTCATGTATTTTTCTTCTAAAAATTTAGGCAGAAAAAGAGAGTAATTTCAGAAAGCAACTTATTTAGCTGAAAGCAGTATTTTGCTAAAGTGGTGATTATTTTGGTATAAACACAAAATCCAAATTTGTTTTGTGGATATTTTGATGGATTTCTCTGAAAGACATCCAAATCGACCAATATACCTATAATTGGCCCAGAATTATCTCCACCACTAACTTGTTTTCTTTGTTTTGCCTATAGCATGAGGAAGGTGCTATCGAGGAGAGAGCTCGTGATTACAATGCCAATTGGATGTCAGCTGTTGAGATACTCGATGACGATATATACCTTGGAGCTGAGAACAACTTCAACCTTTTCACAGTCCGTAAGAACAGTGAAGGTGCCACTGATGAAGAACGTGGTCGTCTAGAAGTAGTTGGTGAATACCATCTTGGAGAATTCGTGAACCGTTTCCGCCATGGTTCACTCGTGATGCGGTTACCTGATTCTGATGTGGGACAAATCCCAACCATAATATTCGGAACCGTTAATGGTGTTATTGGTGTCATTGCTTCACTTCCTCAAGACCAATACCTTTTCATGGAAAAACTTCAAACAAACTTGAGAAAGGTTATAAAAGGTGTTGGAGGGTTGAGTCATGAGCAATGGAGATCTTTTTATAGTGAGAAGAAAACTGTTGACTCGAGGAATTTCTTGGATGGTGATTTAATCGAGTCGTTTCTTGATCTTGGAAGGAGCAGAATGGAAGAAATTTCAAAAACGATGAATGTTTCAGTTGAGGAACTTATGAAGAGAGTAGAAGAGTTAACAAGGTTGCATTAGTTAGCTCTCAAGGTTTTTCTAGTTCCTAAACAATCTTTCGTTTAAAACTTTTGACGTGTGAAACTTTGTACCATTTTTTTGTTGGTTTTGTATCATGTTATATCTTGTTGCATAAAGAAACGAAAAGGAGAATGGTCAGGGTGTGCACTTTATTTTGCCTTGTAATAATCGATGGCATTTAACTGTTTATTGTTAGATGTGTGGCGTAGTGAATGGGCAGGACTAATTTATGATATGTGAGAACAGGTTCGGGTTGATATTGGTGAATTTTGTTTCATGTTGAAACGGTGTTGGGTTGACGTGTTGACAATTCTCTTTTGGCAGTGTTGCCAACACTAAAGCGCCTTAATGTATTCGGAGTTGCTTGGTAATTAGTAGAACTCTAAAACCTGTTTTTTGTTTTTTAGGTAAAATTTTTTCGGGCTTTTCCAATTGATTATGGCTAGTTTTTTCATGGAAACATTCTCCCTACTCTCGGGTTTACCCGAAGGTAGGGGTATAATCCGTTTACATTGCACCTGCCCCGTACCTCTCTTTGATGGGTTTACATTGCACCTGCCCCGTACCTCTCTTTGATGGATTGGGTATTGTTGTTTCTTTAGTAAAAATGGTTCTCGATATTTTTGCCGACTATTTCATACGGTTTGAGCTTATAGTTAGCACAGACAAACAAACTAGGTAAATTTTTTTTTAGGGATCATAGTTGTTTGCAACCTAACACCATCCGCATTTCAGTGATTATATATTTACTATATCACCCACGTTATATTGTCTTTTATCAACTAGTTTATGGTTATGATAAAGAAATATATTCACTTAAGTCTTGAAGACTGCAAAGTAATCCATTATTAAAGGAAGCATGTTTTATCAAGTGTATTGTCTAAGTTTACAGAGACGAACAAGTATTGTTGCATTAACCTATGTAAACTAATTCACTACCCAAAAGCACAGACACACTACTTGACGAGCTTCGAAAATCCATAAAACCACAACGCTAAGTTAATGTACCACGATACTATGTCGACGATTTGAGGGTTAAGGGTTAAGCTTTCTTTATCAAATGTTAAGTCAAATATGTGATAAATTTGGCAGAATTATGTAATTCCCATGTGTTTACTTTTCATCAAGTTGTTTGTTTCCATGTTTTATTTTTTCTACTTATTTGGTAGTTGTTGGACTTTTGTATGTTGATCTCAAAACACAATTGTATTCGACATGACACGTTAATAAGTTTCATTTTTCGTTTTATTGCATAAGATATAACATTATCAATTGTATTCAAACGAGGTGGTAAACGAAAGGCCAAAATATCCAAAAACCCCGAACCAATTGAAGAAAATCCCGACGCGGCCAATGCTAAAACACGTTGGCAACCAAGTGAGGAAAAACTACTTGCAAAGTGTTATGTGGCTGTTACCGAAGATCCAAAGGTCGGGCATGCACAACCAAGTGATACGTTTTGGAGACGTGTTCTCAACGAGTTCAATAGGCTCAATTATCAAGCACGCACCAAGGATATATTAACAAGCAAGTGGAAAACGTTGAACCGTGATTGCACAAAGTTCAACGCATTCTATAAACGTTCAAAACGTGCGGGAAAAAGTGGCGAAAGTGAGTTGGATATCATGAAACGGGCTATACATATGTACCGTGACGAGCATAACACATCGTCGTTTAATAACGAGGATGAGTGGGATGTTTTGCGTGCTCATAAAAAATGGGACTCCCTAGAAGCGCTTGATTTAACCGGCGATGTCCCAAGCCAAACAAACGAGACGTTATTCGGTCATGATGACCAACCACGTCCAATGGGAAAAAAAACGTGCTTCGAAGAAACAAAAATTAGAGAGCACGACAAGTACCGGGGGAGCGAGTACGGGAGGAACGAGCTCGTCAAGCCGATTCGGGGAGGCTATGACATCCGAGTATCGTATCAAACGGGAAACCGCCCAAGAGGCGTATCGGGCGGCTAAAGTAAAAGATGAAACGATAACAAGGTTGGAAGAGATGAAATTTCTAATGCTTGAAACTCCCGACAATGATCCAAACGTGGCGTTTTGGATCAATTCAGAAAAAGACAGAATCATCAAAAAATATAATTTGCAACCTCGCCAGTAGATGTAATTGTGTTTCGTAATATGTTGTAGTTTCCTTTATGTCGTATTTTTACTATTTCCTATTATTTTCTTTTTCGTTGTAATTTTTTTTTTTTTTTTTTTTTTTTTTTTTTTTTTTTTAATTCGTAATGTAATGTTTAAGTTTTAATGTTATGTTTTTTATTAAATGAAGTATTAGTTTTATTTTAGGGGTTGAATTTGTAAATTGTTGAGTTATGATTGAGTTATAGTTGAGTTATGATAAGGGGTGTTTTTTTTTTTTTTTTTGAGTTAAGGTTAAAAAAGTTAAAGCTGAGTTAAACTTTGACCTGAGGGCATGATACCCCTTGCTCTAAGACCCGTGTAGTACACATGCGCCTTAAGCTATTCTTTACACTATAAAGTTTTGTGAATAAACTTAGAAAAAATTGCGTCAAAAATAAATATAAACTAAAATTAAGAAACATAACTAAAACATAAAAAAAATAAAAATAAAACTATTTGTTTTAAAATAGATAAAAATATATTATTAAAAAAATTAGAAAAAACACACAAAGAAAAAAACAATCAAAACTCGGCCGTCCCCTGGCTTTTTGGGAAGCCCGTCCCCACCCTATAAATATAACCTTTTTCAAAATAGTACCCACACAGTCTCTCTCACACACAGACACACACAACCGAATAACAAACTGTTCTAGGGTTTACAGTACCAAATAATCCTACTACAATCAAACGATTTGAATAAATTAAATGAGTACATATAATTACGTAGTAACGGCTCATAAGCCTACGAATGTCACTCATTCATGTGTCGGCAATTTTACCGCTTCTCACGAGCTCAATCTCATTATTGCGTATGTTTATTATTATTATTATTATTATTATTATTATTATTATTATTATTATTATTATTTTTAATTGAGCTATTGTTACATGTCAATTATTTATTTTTTATAAATGGCTGAGAAAACTTAGGGCTTTAATTTATTTTATGACTTAGAGACTGTGTTTGATATAATTAGGCGCCTAGTACCGCCCCTGGTTTTTGGATTTGCTTACTTATTGAGGGGGTGTTTGTTTAAGCTTATATGTGGTTTTTGGATTTGCAACTTAGGCCTTTAATTTATTTTAGGGGGTGTTTGGATTTGCTTACTTATAAATAAGTACCTTTTAAAGTTGTTTAGCTGGTTAAAATTAAAATGCAAGCGGTTCAGGAAATAGTGTTTGTTTTTTAAAATCTGAATTCGTTTGTATAATGTTTTAGGCTAGGTAAAGAATAGTTTTAGTTTCAGTTTCAGTTTGAAGTTTGAACAAGCACTTTGGGGCTGTTTGTTTAGGCTTATCTAAGGGGGTGCTTGTTTAAGCTTATATAGCTAGCTTATGGCTTATTTGGTTTTCGGCTTATGTTTCATAAGCTCACTTTTTATGGCTTATTTTGAAGCTTTTTGGCTTATATAAGCTTATCATGTCATAATAAGCTTATATAAGCCGAAAAGTTTCAAAATAAGCCACATAAAGTGAGCTTATGAAGCATAAGCCGAAAACCAAATAAGCCATAAGCTAGCTATATAAGCTTAAACAAACACCCCCTAAAAGTTGAAAAGCCAATACGCTCAATTTATATGGCTTATGAGCTTATCAACTCAATTAAGCTACAAAACCAAGTTGATAAGCTCATAAGTCATATAAATTTGAGCTTATTGGCTTTTCAACTTTTAGATAAGCCCATCAGATAAGCCTAAACAAACAGCATCTCTTAAATTAGCAGCTTCCCTACCTGCTTATCAGAAAATGCTTATTTTACCTGAAAATAAGCAGATAAGTCTCTAGAGTATAACTATGATATGGTGGGAATTGGGACAAAGGCTTTTAAATGTCGGTTTCGCGTTTGATTAATACTGCGGTTGACCGGAGAAGTGTTATTGTTTATCGGGAAATTTATTGCAAGTTAAAAAGATACCACGGGAAGTATGTTTTTATGTTTACACACAAGTTATGTTACGTGGTTACTTTCTTGCTGTCATCTCTTGGAGTTTTAGGGGATATATGTTTCCAAGTAGAAAAGCGTTGTGAGAGCTGTGTAATCTTGACTCATTTTGTATAATGTGTATATATTTTTTTTCAGGAAATGTACCCGTATAGAGATTCATTTACTTACTCCTTCAGGCTTGCAGGTGCGTTTGTACTCTTTGATTTACTTTATCTATAATCCGTGTACATTCATTACTATAGACTTCCCCGTTAAAACACGTGTTGTATTTTATTATCTGCACTACCTGTATGATAAGTATTGGTGCATCTTTCTAGTAGCATTAAGAAATTCAGTTGGAAAGTTAGACCATCCTAACAAGATGCTGAGTTTTGATTTCAGAAGGTTTGGGAAAGTTTTTTTTGTATAAAGGGAACGGAATCACGAATAACAAGGTTTAGTTGATGTAGTTTCCAAAACTTTCTCCAATGATGTAGTTTCCAAAACTTTATGACATTATCTTGTCTATATTATATAAGTTATCTTGTCTATATTAGCTAATCAATGATGTAGAAAAGCATAGAGTAACGTTATCTTGTCTATATTTTAAGTGAAAGTTGAGAATAAAGATTGGTAGTCTGAAATGTAGACTTGTTTTTATAGAGCAATACAGGCATGATGCTTAGAATGAAAAGGATACATGATACTGTTTCCACATGAATATTTGTCTTGTATCCAATACATTGATTAGCTTCCTTACATGGCTATGCACGTATAGCTTATTTATGACATTATTCATATTCTCGGTTTAGTATCTTAGATATAATGAAGAATTCAATATTTCATAAATGAATGCCAGTTATGACACAAATTAGTAAGACTATAGAACTAAAAAGGTGAAAAACTGTGATGTGTTGTTTACTCACACTCAAGCTTTGATTGATCTATACAAGTTGCTATTGTACCCTTGGAATGCATTTTTATAAAACTATATGCCGCATAGTCTTGTCACCCCTCTACTGCAAAGCCAATTGAGACTTACTATTATTAGAGAGAATTATATACCATAAATCACAAAGCAAAGGCTAAGTGGCAATATATAATACTATATTGATCATGCAAGAAGATATCAGCATGTAAGCCACTTTTTGGGCTGGCTAATGGGATATACAATAATGGTCAGGTTAATCAGACATGCTTTAGTACCCAAGTAATATGTTAGTGGTTATCATCCACTGATTGCTACTAATAAATATGCCGTATTACCATATTAGTGGGTCCTGTCTTCATAAATCATGATGCAAAGATAAATCGATATACAACACACTAAATGTAGATGGTTCATGTGCTAAACTATAAGAACATGTTTATATAGAGTTTACAAAGTAGTACGTGAATGTTCACATAAATATAAAAGTTTAAGCTGAAGCTATAGTGTATTCTTTATTAAACTTTGGATTTCTTTAAAACACTAAATGGAGATGTTTAGGAAGAATCTTTCTGTAGATATTTTGCATCTATGATTTAATTGTGAATGTCTTTATGTAGCCTATGTTGGATGTGCCAATATACGGAAGAATCGCAACCCTTGAACTGTTCCGTCCTCATGTGAGTCAAGATGTTTGACAGTTTTCAAAGAAGTACTTCTAATTTATAATAGATTTCTTTTGTCACTCATTTATCTTATTTGTGTATGTTCTTGCTTTATGAAGGGTGAAACACAAGACCTTCTGTTTATTGCAACAGAAAGATACAAATTTTGTGTTCTTCAGTGGGATGCTGATGCTAATGAGGTTATTACAAGGTTTGATCCATCACAAACTTTTTTTTTTTTTTTTTTTTTTTTTATTTTTAGGAACATACTTTGTATATTTTTGACAAAAGGAAGTCTTATGACAACATCTACTTTTTTTTTGAACGGCTTGTTAGTTGTTAGTGGTTCAGGTCCAGTAGTGACATCCAATTGGGCAGTATGCTGACCCTGAGACCCGCCTGCTACTCCTTTATCGCCTGAAGAGGTAAAAGCCCCGGGTGAGACTCAAACTTGAGACCTACCCTAGCCAAACATCCCCTCCCCAAGGCACCTTAAGGAAACCTTGGTGGCCAACTGAGCTAGCACAGTTAGTTTATGACAACATCTACTTATAACTAGATAGGAAAATGTTTTTCTATGGAGATGTTTTGTAATGCATATTAACGATAAATAAATAATGATATGTCCTTCAACTACGATCATAACTTGTTGTTGATCATTATACCAATAAATATTAACCATTGAAATTTCTGCCTTTTTAGAGTGATGGGTGATGTCTCAGATCGCATAGGCAGACCTACAGACAATGGCCAGGTACATATTAGGTACATATTAAGCTGTTTGAGTAAACATTATTTTATAAACAATAAGCCAAGTTTTGATTTTTCTAATGTCTAATCTTTCTACCTCTTTGGCTTTGTAGATAGGCATAATTGACCCTGATTGCAGACTCATTGGACTCCATCTGTATGATGAACAATTTAAGGTAGTTGCACCTGATGTAACTTTTATATATTTTCAACTTTAGAGGTCCTTTAGACATTACAATACATTCGATGTTATTTTTTCGTTCAGGTTATTCCATTTGATAACAAAGGACAACTTAAAGAAGTGTTTAACATCAGGTAACTATTGTTTGTGTTAATTGGCGTTATTCTTTAGCACGTACATCTCCATAACATGAAATCATATTATGTGCTTAAGCTTGATTCATACTTCAAAGCATGTGATAAGCTACAACCTGGAATCATAAGCATATAAAACTTTAGGTTAGTTTTACTATAGTTGCGTTTGAGAGGAAGTACTCTTTTTTTCGTTTCCAGAACTTTTCTATTTATAGACGTTCTTTGCTTACTATGATTGCATCAATAGTCAGTTACTTACTGCTGTTTTTTTGTATATGAGTTGTTTTCAGGCTAGAAGAACTTCCAGTTTTGGATATCAAGTTTCTATATGGTTGTCCAAAGCCTACAATTGTTGTTCTTTATCAGGTTTGTTTCTTTACAAGGTTTTTATAAATCAAGATCATATTCAATCTTGATAAAACCTGAAGACATAATTATCTTCTGTGCTGTTTGGTTTCAGGATAATAAAGATGCTCGCCTTGTAAAAACTTACGAGGTCTCTTTAAAGGATAAAGACTTTGTTGAAGGTCCATGGTCCCACAATAATCTTGATAATGGGGCTGACTTGCTAATACCAGTTCCACCACCTTTTGGTGGTGTATTAATCATAGGGGAGGAGACGATTGTGTATTGTAGTGCCTCAATAATTATAGCTATGCCAAAAAGACCTGTTAAGTCGAGCTGCGATTTTGTATGAAATTTCCTTTTATGCCCCACCCCCACCCACCTTAAAATAAAAATAAAAGATGACTAAAAATGTTTATTTTTGACTTATGATTATCGTGTCATTTGAAAATGTAGTCTAATACTAGAGCCTATGGAAGGGTGGATGCGGATGGTTCCAGATATTTGCTTGGTGACCATGGTGGGCTACTTCACTTGCTTGTGATAGCTCATGAGAGAGAAAAGTGAGTTAGATTGTTGTTTCTTAGTTCACACATATATCGCTGATTTTTGTTAAGTTATATGAGTTCATTTTTTATGCTCTTATTGAGGTTCATCTCATGCAGTTATTTTTATTTTTATGTTTATGATTTTTCTAAAAGATGCTTTCTCTATGTTGTTTACAGAGTCACAGGACTCAAAATTGAGCTTCTCGGGGAAACATCAATAGCATCTACTATATCGTATCTTGATAATTCATTTGTATATGTTGGCTCGAGCTATGGAGATTCTCAGGTATGTAAACTGCATCATATATTTGTTTCATGTAAAACGGGTAATCTGTTTGAGGGTTCTGTGTTTTCCTCTGTAATTGTACTTTGTAGTGTTAGCAGTTGTGATCATTAGTAGTATATCGAACCTTGTAACGGGTATAAGTATGTAATAGACTAGTTAAGGGTTAGTTTAGTCAAGATAGTCCATGTATTAAGCTAGTCCACTAAGAAAGCCCATCAAAGCCCAAGTCTATCTTTTGCAATACCTTATATATGCCTCCTAGCCAAGCTATGAGGCGTGGAACTTCATTTTACCAAGTTACATTTTCTCAAGTTCCCCCTCTCTCTAGAATTCTCTCTTTCTCTTTCTAGGTTGAGGTTCTCACTCTAAAACCTCTCTTTGATCATTCTTGTGTGTGTTTTGATACTTTGTGGAGACCTACAATTGGTATGAGAGCCATACGATGATCTAGGAGTTTGTGTATTTTCGAAAAGCATATCAAAGATTTCACTTTTACTGAGTTCGTACCTTAGTGTACAAAACGTGACTTTTTTTGCTTCAAAGATCGTCTTTTCATGGAATATTATCATAAAATGAGACCTTTTTGTGATATGTTTTAGAAACGATTTGTGCAAAAAGATTTAAGAAAAAACGTCACTTTTTAAGTTTTTCTGTTCATTTTTATACGTTTTTTGTTCTAAACGAAAAAGCTCTTAAAACTTAAAATTTTTGCGATTGAAATCATGAAAGCACACGTTTTATGGTAGATTTCGTGGCTTTGTAAAGGAATTTGCAAAAAGAACGAGTGCAAAACGTTAAAATTGTGTTTTTGGTCGCGTTTTAAAGTTGTGTTTTTTGTTTGTTTTACCGAGTTCATAAAATATACCGAGTTTGAGTGAGACTTTGAGGAATCTTGATATGTTTTGAATACGGTAGTGCTCCGTGAATTTAGGTGTGAAACTCGACATATATATCGAGTTTGTGTGGTTGGAAACTCGCCAAATATACCGAGTTAGGGATCAGTTGGTTTACCGAGTTAGGGCAAGCTCAATATAGCGAGTTAGGGTTAAAATAATATACCGAGTTTGTATTTTGGAAGTATACCGAGTTACGGTTTTTTAAATATACCGAGTTAGGGCTTTTTAAATATACCGAGTTAGAATTAAAGGATATACGAGTTAGCTTTTAAAACCCTAATTTCCAATTTCGTTTAAAACCCTAATTTACCAAGTTGATATACGGAGTACGTGCAAAACCCTAATTTACCGAGTTCATATAACTAGTTTGTGGAAACCCTAATTCACTAAGATTGTCCCTTCACTAATTTACCGAGATTCAAACCAACTTTGTCACTAATTTAACACAATCAAGACTAAATCAAACATCACAATTCGAAAACCTAATCACTTCTTAATATCTAACAAGATCCATTATCATTTCACACACACAATAACAATGGCAACTCAACAAGACATCTTTATTGGTAGTTCAGAGAGCTGTCCTCCCATGTTATCCCGTGACAGTTATGTACATTGGTCAAGTCGTATGATCCGCTATGCTAAGAGTAAACTTAATGGGAAACAATTGGTTAGATCAATTCTGAATGGTCCATACCGGTTTAAGAAAATCGAAGACCCTCGTGATGCAACCGGTACCCCCGAGTACCTCCTTTCACCCGACCACAAACTATCTGAAGATGAAGCTGCACAAGTTTTAGCTAGACATTCACATGGTGGTACAAATTTACGTAGATGACGTTATATTTGGTTTAACAAACCCAAAATTTTCACGTAATTTTGCTACTCTTATGAAAAACCGTTTTGAAATGTCCATGGTGGGGAAAATCTCTTCTTTCCTTGGCTTACCAATCCCCACGTGGCATTTTCCAGTCAAAATATGCTTTCGAAACATTAAAGAAACATGGAATGGAAGATTATGATCCTATTGGTACTCCAATGGGTGAACGAACCAAACTGGATGCCAATGTATTATGGAAGCTAGTCGATAAGACAAAATACCGAAGTATGATTGGTTCCCTAATGTATTTGCCATCTTGTAGACCGTATATTGTTTTTATTTTTGTTGTGTGCTACCCAGATATCAAAGTTATCCTAAGTCACCTTAAGGAGGTTAAACGGATCTTTCGGTATATTAAAGGTACCATTAACATATCACATATTGAGGAATTCAATTCCTAGGTGAAAAGTTGGTGAGCTAGTCGTCGAAGAAACAAAATTTTATGGCTATGTCTACCGCGGAAGCGGGATATGTGTCACTATCCGCATATTGTGCTCAAGTTCTTTGGATGAGAACAAAACTTATAGATTATGGCTTCTTATTCGAGAAAATCCCAATATATTATGATTCGAAGAGGGCCATAGCCATATCCTGCAACCCGGTACATCATTCACCAACAAAATATTCCTGGTACCATTTCGTCAAAGAACAAGTTGAGAAAGGTACTATTGAATTATACTTTGTCAAGACGGATTATCAATTGGCAACTATCAAAATACTTTCCTTTACCAGAAAGGTTTGAGATGTTGATGAAATGCCTTCGAATGCGAAGCCTAACTCCGCAAGAGTTAGACCGTCTTGCAAAACTATCTTCTTAAACTATCAAAAGCTTCGCTCTAAATATTTTTTCAAAAACAAAATACAAAACCAACAAAAGCAAATACAAAAGTATAAAACCAACAAAAATACAAAAATACTTCCACACTTAAAAAATGAAAAATACAAAAATATTCTTCTCACGACATGTCTCTCGTTAAAATTCAATGCAATTTACGTTTCTAGAAATGTTGTTTAACAGTAACACGGAAATGTAAATATATTTTGAGCGAGAGTTCTCTTATTTAAAAAGTGTTTTACATTTTTCAAAACATGTTTCTAAAATTCTTTTGACTTGTGGACAAATCAATTCATAACTCGGACTTCAAATAAAGGAAAGTATTAAGAAAAACGGGTGTTACATGTTTACTGCACTTATCCTAACAACGAGAAAATAACTTTTCTCGAGTTTTGAGCTATTTCATTAAAACATTCAAAGTTTTAAGCTCAAAACAATGGCTGTTGATTAAATTTCAGATCAACACCCGGGATTTTCAAAGAAAGGACCCTAGTAGAAATCTTCTCAATTTTGAGCACAATTTATTCAAGATTTTTCAAAAAGATTTTCAAAATCTTTCAACATCCGTGCTCAAAATTTCAAACATTACTCCCTCAAATCAATCAAAGTTTACAATTACTTTATTTTTTAGGGGGAGTATTAAAACGTTCCAAAATAAATCATGCGATCCGTTTCTCCCCAATTGCTTTCCAAAAGAACATAGCTTTTAATCAATTGATATAAAAAATATCAAAGATATGCTATTTTTAAGAGGGAGAAATGTGATTAAAAGAGCTTGAAATGTCTTTGACTAAAGTGCATAAACCTTCAAAGTGTTAATACAACTTGACTTTTCAATTAACACTTTGAATGATTTTGGTTTAATGGCTACGATCTATACCAAACCAACTCAATGAGATATAAGGTGGTTAAGGTTAGGTATTATCCCATGGTCCATTCAGAGCCAAGGACCTACCCAGGGACATTTCCTCGAAAAAGTAGAAGTCCGTAGGTCATGGAGATGAATGAGAAAGGGAATAATGCTCTCATTGGAAAAATCAGAAGATGATGATAGTAATGACGACGTGATATGCATTAAAGGGGTTGAAGAATTAAAAAAAATAGTTATGAAAGGGTTAAAAGAAATAAAAACCCTCCATACACTAGGAAAGAAACCGGGTCAATGCGTAAGCTATCAGTTATCATAAAAGCACAACCCTTCCCAACCAAAGATCCTCTCAAAAGGTTCTGTTTCATTTCTCACGGAGATTACACACGTTATCTATCGACTTCTCACTTCGAGAAATGTTGATATTGAAACTGTGGCAGTCTCCTCCACCATCCGCTCACTAAAACCAAAATGCACTTAAAGAGTCTAGAGCGAGCGAATGAGATAATGAATAAAATATCCATAGGACACAAATATCATTTTATACACTTGTTCACAACAAAGAACACAGGTTGTACTAGAGTCCTACGCAAAATCCAAAAGATCTTGCGAGAACATTCATAGTGGTACTCAATTAGTATTTCACAATGATTGAATGGAAATCCTACCGGTGCCAACCTCAAACAACACCAACTTTAAACAACACTGAAAGTAGGTCACTAAGTTGTATCTTTAAACGATTCAACCAAGTGTTAACTCGAAATCTAAGTGATCGAGGAACTGTATATTGGATGGTGATGGTCCAAAATCGTTGAGGAATGCTTTATGTTGACATCAATGATTCAACGATTCACGTGAATACGTCGTAAGCTTACTTGAGGCATCCGGTTCAGGAACAACAAGAGTGGATGTTCTTCGGGTATTCCAAACTCTTTGAGCTGAAACCCTACTAAGGAGGTGACGTAGGTCTATAATTGGATTTTTCCAATGTATTTGATAACGGTCCTAACGGAACCGGAGGTTAAAGTTATCTAACATCGATGAACGAAAAGACGTTTCATCCATAACAATCGTAGTGGAACAACCTCTCGAGAAAAGTCCACGAAGATCACTCCAATCCTGATGATGTGTTAATCCCACTAACGGTTCAAAATGAATCGGAAGTGGTTGAATACGATCCGACATGTTAACCAAATGGTTGCATCCGAAACACTTGTAGTAAAAGCACCTGAATAAGGAAATTTACGATGATCAAGTGGAAATCCTGAGAGAGCGGTACATAATGTCAACTTCTTGATACTTCTCAAGAGATGTGTAAACGATCTTCAGAGATTCGGATGTTACTGTTACCTACCATATTGTGAATGAACAGGTACCGACGGAAGAAACTACTTCAGATTCAACACCATCATACATAGCAACTGATACTACATCTTCAACGCCACATACTCATACTCATCCATATATCTTCCACACGATCTACCCAAAATGAAGAAAAGATCTTAAGAAGTTGCTACGCTTATGAAGACCTCATTTGTTATACTTAGGGGAAGATTGTTTATTTAAAGTGGCGATCATAACCAATGGTATGAGTATGTTGGTCTAAGACTAATGAACGAAGACATGAAGATGTTTAGTGATCAAAGGCAATAGAAAGAATTCAAGGCTACAAAGACATGAAGAAATGCTCAAGTCAAAGAATCACAAAGCATGAATGGAACGACGAAACAAGCAAGTCTATTACACGCCAAGGTTCGGGCTAGAGTGAAAAGAATTGAAGATTCTTCATGAGATTTAAGAGCAAAGGCATGAAGAAGCACCTAAAAAGTCAGACGCAAATGACCACCCCTTAGGGGGAGATTGTTAGCTTTAGAAGTTGTGGTCATTAGTAGTATATCGAACCTTGTAATGTTGTATAAGTATGTAATAGACTATTTAAGGGTTTACAGGCTTAGTTTAGTCAAGATAGTCCATGTATTAAGCTAGTCTTTCTCTTTTAATTGGATTACTAATAGGCATAACAAAATTTCCTTTAATTGGATTGAGTGGTTTGATAATCCTTGTAACACTCTTCCAATCCCTATGTAATTGTTTTTCCTTGCTCCTAGCCCCTTGCTAGGATGCTAATTCAAATTGCCGTTCAAAAAAAAAAAAGTATTAAGCTAGTCTTCTAAGAAAGCCCATCAATGCCCAAGTCCATCTTTTGTAATACCTTATAATACGCCTCCTAGTCATGCTAGGAGGTGTGGAACTTCATTTTACCAAGTTACATTTTCTCAAGTTCCTCCCTCTCTCTAGAATTCTCTCTTTTTATCTCTAGGTTGAGTTTCTCACTCTAAAACCTCTCTTTGATCATTCTTGTGTGTGTTTTGATACTTTGTGGAGACCTACATTTAGCTTCTGCTTCTAAGTTAAATTTGAGGTATAACATGTCATTGAAGATTTTTTGTCCATTGTCCATGGCAGCTAGTTAAGTTGAATGTCCAGCCAGATGCAAAAGGTTCTTATGTGGAAGTGCTAGAAAGATATGTCAACTTGGGCCCGATAGTTGACTTCTGCGTGGTTGACTTAGAAAGGCAAGGTCAAGGCCAGGTTGTAACATGCTCAGGAGCTTATAAAGATGGTTCCCTTCGCATTGTTAGAAACGGAATTGGGATAAATGAACAGGTAATTGTTTTATCTGGTTAATCACTTCTCCGTGTTTTCTGGCAGTACCCTGTAAGTTCAATAACTTATCTTTTATGAAATTTTCATCGTTAAGGCATCTGTGGAACTGCAAGGTATCAAAGGAATGTGGTCGCTTAGATCAGCAACAGATGATTTGTATGACACTTTCTTGGTTGTTAGCTTCATTAGTGAGACTCGAATATTTTCAATGAATTTAGAGGACGAGCTAGAGGATAGTGAAATTGAGGGCTTTAATTCTCAAGTGCAGACTCTATTCTGTCATGATGCTGTACATAATCAGCTTGTTCAGGTATGCATGATTATCTGTGAAGATCACCATGATCTCAATTACGACACATCTGATTCATTTTCAGCTTTGTATATTAGTTAACTAAAAGTTGTATAAATCGTTATTTAGGTTACTTCAAGCTCGGTGAGATTGGTGAGTTCGATAACAAGAGAGCTAAAACACGAATGGCATGCACCTGCTGATTACTCTATAAACGTTGCAACAGCTAATGCTACTCAGGTACATCACTACAAGTCATTAAATATCAATTGAACATTTGTCTTATTTTTTGTTCTATATAACTTTATTTATGTAACAGGTGCTATTGGCTACTAGAGGTGGGCATCTAGTTTACCTCGAAATTGGTGATGGACAATTAGTGGAGAAAAAGCATGCTCAGTTGGAGTATGATATTTCATGTCTTGATATAAATCCAATTGGTGATAACCCAAATTATAGTAATCTTGCCGCGGTTGGTATGTGTACGGATACAAGTTTCAGAATATTTTCACTCCCTGATCTGAATCTTAAGACCGAGGAACATTTAGGTGGTGAAATCATACCACGATCTGTTCTTCTTTGTGCCTTCGAAGGGGTATGCTTATTCTTCTTGAAGTATGTTTATGAGATGTTACAGTTTAATTTCTATTTATTAACGACTGTATATTTGCAGATACCTTACTTGTTGTGTGCACTTGGAGATGGTCATCTTTTAAACTTTTTACTGAACACAACAACGGGCCAATTAACAGATAGGAAAAATGTGTCACTTGGGACCCAACCGATAACACTAAGAACATTTTCATCAAAGAGTACCACACATGTTTCTGCAGCTTCTGATAGGCCAACAGTTATATACAGCAGTAACAAGAAATTACTCTACAGCAACGTGGACCTTAAAGAAGTCTGTTACATGTGCCCTTTCAATTCTGCTGCTTTTCCCGATAGGTAACTTTTTGTATCTTAACCCTTCAAAATTCTATGGTTGTACGGTGATTGTAACATATATTTCGTTTGTGTGGGTAACAGTCTTGCCATTGCAAAAGAAGGTGAGTTGACAATTGGGACAATTGATGATATTCAGAAGCTTCATATCCGTTCTATTCCTCTTGGTGAACATGCAAGACGTATCTGCCATCAAGAACAAACTCGTACTTTTGCAATATGCAGTTTAAAGTACAACCAGTCAAGCACAGAAGATTCTGAAATGCACTTCATTCGCTTGTTAGATGACCAGACATTCGACTTTATATCCTCTTATTCATTGGACCAGTTTGAGTATGGTTGTTCCATACTCAGTTGCTCTTTCTCAGATGATAATAATGCATATTACTGTGTTGGGACGGCCTATGTTATGCCTGAGGGGAATGAACCAACAAAGGTACGATGCTCTAAATCGTTGACCTCTTCTTTTGTTTTTTCATATAAGTTGTTTTTAGTAAATTTGATGTATTTATTCATGCTCTTGATGCCAAAATGATTTTGTTTAATTTTCTAGATATCTAGGTTTTGAAATTCACAATTATAACCAAGAAGATTGTTTTAAACAAATTCAGTGATGTGATGGATTTGCATGTCTTAATTTGTTTGTTGATATCATCTTTTTTTTACAAGTGTTTTAACTTTGAGTTGGCGAAACAGACAGATCAGATGGGTGAAATTGGGATTGGGTCAAAACATCTAGATTCTTGTTAGGGGATTGTGATAGTACATTTTGTGCGAATTTTGACCAATCTGACCAATTGTTTCATTGTAAGCTATCATTTTTGTTTTACCCTTTTGACCGGTTAAGATAAAAGATAACCTGAGTAGACCCATTTTAATGTAAATGAGTCAAAAATTGCCATAAAAAGTGTGAGATGAACCCTTTGTCTGAATCTTATGCTTTTCTTTTTCGTTTTTATATCAAATGGTGTTGGCCTTTAGCATTACTCAGGTTTTCGTTTTGTTAGTCCTAATATATAGTTCTTGTCAACAAGTGCAGGGGCGTATTTTGATTTTCATGGTTGAAGATGGGAAGCTACAGCTAGTGGCTGAGAAAGAAACCAAGGGTGCTGTTTACTCTTTGAACGCCTTTAATGGCAAACTCCTTGCTGCTATAAATCAGAAAATTCAGTTGTACAAGTGGATGCTTCGTGACGATGGTACACGAGAATTGCAATCTGAATGTGGACATCATGGGCACATACTTGCTTTATATGTTCAAACTCGTGGGGATTTCATTGTTGTTGGTGATTTGATGAAATCCATTTCGTTGCTGATATATAAGGTACCCAACCCAACTGACTCTTCATCTAAATAGGCATATTACAATTGATATCTTAACATATCATAATAAATGTGTTAATGCCAAAACGACCACAAATATTGCATACTTATCCCGCAAAGATTTTTGGAATCTTTTTGTTTTGCATAGTTCGATAATTCTGTGCAGTTCCCTTTTTTTTGGCTATTTTCCTTTTGAATTTTTAGGCAGAAAAAATAATTTCAGAAAACAACTTATTTAGCTGAAAAATGTATTTTGCGAAACCTGTGGTTATTTTTGTGTAAACTCAAACCAAATTTGTAATGTGCTTTTTTGATGGAGTTCCCTGAAAGATAATCCAATGCGACCAATATACCTATAATTGGGCCAGAGTTATTTCCACCGCTAACATGTTTTCTTTGTGTTGCTTATAGCATGAGGAAGGTGCTATCGAGGAGAGAGCTCGTGATTACAATGCCAATTGGATGTCAGCTGTTGAGATACTCGATGACGATATATACCTTGGAGCTGAGAACAACTTCAACCTTTTCACAGTCCGTAAGAACAGTGAAGGTGCCACTGATGAAGAACGTGGTCGTCTAGAAGTAGTTGGTGAATACCATCTTGGAGAATTCGTGAGCCGTTTCTGCCATGGTTCACTCGTGATGAGGTTACCTGATTCTGATGTGGGACAAATCCCAACCATAATATTCGGAACCGTTAATGGTGTTATTGGTGTCATTGCTTCACTTCCTCAAGACCAATACCTTTTCATGGAAAAACTTCAAACAAACTTGAGAAAGGTTATAAAAGGTGTTGGAGGGTTGAGTCATGAGCAATGGAGATCGTTTTATAGTGAGAAGAAAACTGTTGACTCTAGAAATTTCTTGGATGGTGATTTAATCGAGTCCTTCCTTGATCTTGGAAGGAGCAGAATGGAAGAAATCTCAAAAACGATGAATGTTTCAGTTGAGGAACTTATGAAGAGAGTAGAAGAGTTAACAAGGTTGCATTAGTTAGCTCTCAAGGTTTTTCTAGTTCCTAAAAAAAACTTTCGTTTAAAACTTTTGACGTGTGAAACTTTGTACCATTTTTTTGTTGGTTTTGTATCATGTTATATCTTGTTGCATAAAAAGAAACGAAAAGGAGAATGGTCAGGGTGTGCACTTTATTTTGCCTTGTAATAATCAATGGCATTTAACTGTTTATTGTTAGATGTGTGGCGTAGTGAATGGGTCGGACTAATTTATGATATGTGAGAACAGGTTCGGGTTGATATTGGTGAATTTTGTTTCATGCTGAAACGGTGTCGGGTTGACATGTTGACAATTTTCTTTTGGCAGTGGTGCCAACACTAACGAGCCATTAATGTATTCAGAGTTGCTTGGTAATCAGTAGAAATCTAAAATCTGTTTTTTGTCTTTTTAGGTAAATACTTTTCGGGCTTTTCCAATTGATTATGGCTAGCTTTTTCATGGAAACATTCTCCCTATTCTCAGGTTTACCCGAAGGTAGGGGTATAATCCGTTTACATTCTACCACCTGCCTTGTACCTCGCTTTGATAGATTGGGTATTGTTGTTTCTTCAGTAAAAATGGTTCTTGATCTTTTTGCCGACTATTTCATAGGGCTTGAGCTTATTGTCGCACAAAACCAAGTAAAGTCTGTTTTTAGGGATCGGAGTTGTTTGCAACCCAACACCATCCACATTTGAGTGATTATAATAACGAGATTCACTATATCACCCACGTTATATTGTGTCTTTTATCAACTAGTTTATAGTTATGATAAAAAAATATATTCACTTAAGTCTTGAAGACTGGGTGTACCATTTTTCCATAAATAGATAAATGGAGATTGAGTTCTCGAAGTATAACAGCTAATGTGCACATAGGTAACCATACGAGCAGTCAAGCCTATATTTGATTATACAATAAAACAGATTTGATTTTGTCACTGCGAAGTAATCCATTATTAAAGGAAGCAGGTTTAATCAAGTGCATCGTCTGAGTTTACACAGAAACGAACAAGTATTCTTGCATTAACCTATGTAAACTAATACACTACCCAGAAGTACAAACACATCACTTGACGAGCTTCGAAAATCCATAAAACCACAACGCTAAGTTAATGTACCACGTTATTATGTCCACGATTTGGGGGTTAAGCTTTCTTTATCATATGTTAAGTGAAATAGTGATAAATTTGGCAGAATTGTGTAACAAAACTAGTGATAAAAGTTGTAAGGTACACCCTTCGAACTTTTTTAAATTGACGTAGCGCCCTAAAAGAAAATGACAAATCTAATACACGTGAGAACACGATGTATCATTTTAAAAGAATTATTATTAAAGAAATAAACGGTTTTTTAGAGAATATAGGATTTTAAAAATCAATTTGATTTCTTACAAAAATATTCAAATGATGTTTTGGTCAAAAATTTTGTGCCTCCTTGTTTACCCTACATCAATTATGTATTTTGTTTCCTTTGATTTGTTTGCTTCACCAACATTTTTAAATATAGATCTTTAACATCTCGTATATATATTTAAATCTATAAAAAGTCCTTTATATATATATATATATATATATATATATATATATATATATATATATATATATATAAAGTAACATAAGTCATAATAGATAACAACATTACTAATCAACTTAAAGTAAATTCCTTTATATTAAAAAAGTAACATAAGTCATAATCTATATCTATCTATACACAATATATATATAAAAAGAAAACACATTTACTTAAAACTTAAAAAATAAGTAATAGTTAGACTAGAATACCTTTATTTATAAAAGTTAATGACGATTTAAATACTCTTAATTACAATCGAAATCACTAACTTTCTTCAGTATCTCTCTCACTCCACACTTATGTATACATAAAAATAATAATAATACACACACAAATTAACGACTATACACCGTCATCGTAATGCACGAATATTCGTCTAGTAAATAACAATATCTAAAGTAACTTAAAGTAAAATTCTTTAAATTAACCCCATGACGGTACTACAGTTTCTAATGAACAAGGACACATTCTAATAACTTCTTCATTATTGTAACACTCTGGGCATGAAGTTAGTTTTACCTCTACGATGTGATATAAATAATTTTTTGTTTTAATTTTTCTACTTTATCCATTTTTTTATTGCTTCCATTTTATATTTCATCAAAATAGAATTTACATAGAGGTTGAAGGCAAACGAGCAACAAGCTGCACCGCTAGCCCTTTTTGAATTGTAAAGCTAACTCTTTTGAAAACTACATTCGTGGATCTATGTGTCATAACATTACTGTTCATAACTCGTTGGACTCTGTTGAGTAGTTCCACCACCTCTGGTGCAAGGAAACCAAATGTATCAAACGCGAAAGGAATAAACACGTGTTGATTTTCAATGCATGCTTTCTCGTGTTTTGTCACTTTGCACAAGGCGGCTTTCAAAGCGGCATGTCCAGCTGTAAAACCCCGACTACTCAACCCCACGAGAGGAGAAACCCCGGTCAGATCCACACAAGCATGTTTCCCCCAACCCATCCAAAAACCAAAATGTCAGCCGGTCTCAATGTAGATCTTCCATCCGACGGGTCCGTCTCTAACAAAATCATGTCTGTACTTGAAGCCCGGGAGCTCTTTACAATGAACCGCATGTTCCCCAAAGGAATCCAAACATGCCTTGCGACAAACAGGGCATATCTCATCAACCGGAAATAATGGAATCATAAGGCGATACTTAAGGATAGTACGATATTCCACCGGTGACATATGTTGACCTAGCCCGTCTATGGGGATAGCTAGTAGAAAATCCTGAGCATGTGGTGCACGTAGACACTCAAAAACAGCTTTCTGTCTCACAGTCATGTCAAAGTGAACTTCCATATCCTTGACCATTTCACTAAAAAGGGCACTCGCCAGTGTTTGTTGGGCTTTAGAGGGGACGGTGTCCTTATTAGTGAAACCACTAAAATCAAAGCTTGGAATCGTATCACGAAGACAATCCAGAGCAGAACCATAATCAACATCCATACCACATATGCCACTGCCACGTAAGATGTGGTCTTGTAGCACCCAATATTGGGCCCTCGATGCCACAAAAGCATAGGAGGAAACCACTTTTGCCGAGTACAAACCTAAACCACCCAATCGAATGGGCAAAGAAGAAATCCGCCACTGTAAGTCTCCAAAGAAAGGTCCTCCACAAACCACTATGTTCTCGATCGACTCACGCAATCCTTTGTCAAAGAACAAAGTTGCCTCCTCCATGTGTACAGGTTGACAAGTCCTTAAACCAAAAAAGAGTTTAGCAATACCCATACATGATCGAAGCAAAAGGAGCTCACTCTGCGGGTCATGTAACTGTGGAAGAAGACTCATCAAATCAACAGCATTCGCGGCTCTCCTCATAGCCAATCCACTGATAAAATTAGCCTCTCGACTAACAGCTCCCCCAAGAAGCTTTACACCCAATGACGGCCTCCGAATATCGACAGGAAATAAACCCTCATGAAGCTTTACACCATTACACGAGGGCCAAAATATCTCTGTTTTCTTGATATTAAGTTCAAGACCCAAAACTGGACCACTTACTCTTATAATGTCTAACGCCCTGGTCACCTCTTCTGAGTCTCCAATAACGGTCCCATCATCAAGATACCAAGCATGAAGGAGAAGGTTGCAACTGTATTTGATCTTATGTACTAGTTGGTGTAATACAAGAGCAAAAAGAAGAGGTCTCAATGGGTCATCTTGCTGCACTCCAGTGGCAGACCGTATATGTGTGTCTCATATATACAATATCGCTGCCTGCCCATATAAAAAATCAACCCACAAAGATATAGAGGGACACCTCACCCTAATCTCATGAAGTAATGCCGATCTATCCACAAGGTTAAAAGCATTCGAGAAGTCCACAGTGAGCATTGCAAGAGACCCATCATTGTGATATTCACTCAACACCCTATTGACGCTATGTAAAACAGCCTCAACGCTACCCGACACACCGACTCCAAACTGAAAATCACTAAGGTACTTTAAAAGATCCATAAAATTAACAAATATTTTTAAAACAATAAAAAAGTAGATTGTAGATAATGTTTATATATTACGCAATAAGCTGAATAAGCGAAACTAATGAGTATACATGGTTGGAATAAGAATTTGTTTGTAACCGAAACACAAGGATAATCCAACAAATAGCCAAATGACTATAAATGAAGCAACTTCGGATATATTGTGATATATTGAAGTTAGCAAGATAGGTAATGTATTATATGTTGCGAGAAAAGTTCAAATGATTACTCTTATTTTGATGTTTATTAAGAGACAAATCCCCATCATCTATCTAGTTTAATCTAATGGTGGGGATTAACCTAAGATTAAATATGAAAACCAAAGTCTATTTTTTTTTTTTTTTTTTTTTTTTTTTTTTTTTTAATTCACATTTTTTTAATTTAGTTTTTTTTCCTCTAATAATTCACGTTTTTTTAATTCAAGTTATTTATTTATTTATTTATTTATTTTTCGCTTCCATACGTTTTCATCTGCTTTCATAAGTTTTCGTCTATTTTCAAACGTTTTCGTCCGTTTTTATACGTTTTCGTCCGTTTTCATACTTTTTTGTCCGTTTTCCTATGTTTATATACATTTTCGTCCGTTTTCAGACGTTTTTGTCCGTTTTCATACGTTTTTGTCCGTTTTTTACTTTTTCATCCATTTTTAGACGTTTTCGTCCGATTTTGTACGTTTTCGTCCGTTTTCTTACGTTTTCGCCCATGTTCATACGTTTGCATCTGTTTTCTTATGTTTTTATTCGTTTTCATACGTTTTCATCCATTTTTGTTCGTTTTAATACGTTTTCATCTGTTTTCTTTCATTTTCGTCCATTTTTCATACGTTTTCGTCTGTTTTCAGACATGTTTTTACGTTTCATACATTTTCGTCTGTTTTCTTACGTTTTCATCCGATTTCTTACGTTTTTTCCCATTTTCGTCCATTTTCATATGTTTTTATCCGATTTCTTACGTTTTCGTTCATTTTCATACGTTTTTGTCCGTTTTCACCCGTTTTCTTTCGTTTTCATTCATTTCTCATATGTTTTTGTCCATTTTCATACGTGTTTTTACGCTTTTAAATGCTTTAGTCCGTTTTCATATGTATTCGTCCATTTTCGTCCGTTTTCTTACGTTTTCGTCTGTTTTCTTACGTTTTTGAATGTTACAAGTGATATTCAAAATATCACTTGTGATTTTCTGAATATTCTGAATATCACTTGTGATTTTCTTATGTTTTCGTCCGTTTTCATACGTATTCGTACGTTTTCTTACGTTTTCGTCTGTATTCTTACGTTTTCGTCCATTTTTATACGTTTTTGAATATCACAATTGATATTCAGAATATCACTTTTGATTTTCTGAATATCACTTGTGATTTTCATGTTACAAAAAATTAGTTGAAAATCACTTGTGATATTCAGAATATCACTTGTGATATTCTGAATATCACAGAATATCACTTATGATATTCAGAATATCATTTGTGGTACTCAGAATATCACTTGTGATATTCAGAATATCACTTGTGATATTTTGAATATCACAGAATATCACTTGTGATATTCAGAATATCACATGTAATATTCAGAAAATCACTTGTGATATTCAGAATATCGCTTGTGATATTCAGAATATCAAGTGATATTTAGAATATCACTTGTGATATTTTGAAACGTATAAAAACGTCTAAAAATGATCAAAAACATTTAAAAACGGACGAATATGTATGAAAACGAACGAAAACGTATGAAAAATGACGAAAACGTATGAAAATTGGACGAAAACGTAAAAAAGGATGAAAATGGACAAAAACGAACGAAAACGTAAGAAAACGGACGAAAAAATATGAAAACGGACGAAAGCGTAAGAAAACGGATGAAAACGGACGAATATGTATGAAAGCGTAAAAACACGTCTGAAAACGGACGAAAACGTATTCAAAATGGACGAAAACGAAAGAAAACGGATGAAAACGTATTAAAACGGACGAAAACGTACGAAAACGTAAGAAAACAGACGAAAACGTATGAAAACGGACGTAAACGGACGAAAACATAAGAAAACGGACAAAAACGTATGAAAACGGACAAAAACGTATGAAAACGGACGAAAAGGGGCGAAAACGTATGAAAATGGACGAAAGCGTAAGAAAACGGATGAAAACGGACGCATATGTATGAAAACGGACGAAAACGTATTAAAGCGTAAAAACACGTCTAAAAACGGACGAAAACGTATGAAAAATGGATGAAAACGAAAGAAAATGGTTGAAAACGTATTAAAAAGAACGAAAACGTATGAAAACGGACGAAAACGTATGAAAACGAACGAAAACGTAAGAAAACAGACGAAAACGTATGAAAACAGACGTAAACGGGCGAAAACGTAAGAAAACGGACGAAAACGTATGAAAACGGACAAAAACGTATGAAAACGGGCGAAAACGTAAGAAAACGGGCGAAAACGTATGAAAAACGGGCGAAAACGTACAAAAACTTATGAAAACAGACGGAAACGTATGAAAGCAAAAAAAAAATAAAATATGAATTTAAAAAGAAAACGTGAATTAAGTAAAAATGAATAATAAGAAAGACAAAAAGATTAAAAAAAAAAAAAAAAAAAAAAAAAAAAAAAATCACCACCAAACATTTACTTAGGTTTCCATATTTAATCTTATGTTAATCCCCACCATTAGATCAAACTAGATGGATGGTGGAGATTTGTCCCTTGATAAGTACCAAAATAAAAGTATGCAAAATAAAGTGACTCATTTTATATCATGTTCATTCAATCACTACAAATAACAACATTTTTAATGATATCTGAAGTCCATTGATTAATAAAAAATCAGGGTATCATTCAGTTTTAGTCAAAACAAAATTACTATGGCAATTAATGCTTAACAAGGCTTAAATTAACATCATAATATCAATTCTCCATCTTTTTATTTTCTGAAGTTTTTCTTCTAGATTCTCAAAAAATCAATTTTTCAAGAAAATCACAAAGTGTTCGATAAAATGTCTTAATGAAAGTTACTTTACGATTTTAGAGTTTGAAGTTGTTCATTTGACTATAAATGTTTTACTAATTAATAAAAGCTTCAATATTTGTTAAAAATTCAAAGTGATTGACTAATGATGTTTTTTAAAAATGATGAACAATGTTTAAAACTGTGATGAACAAAACTTTGAATGTGCAATTGCTCTTCAAAGAATGTTCATCTAGTAAGTGTTTATAACATAATTGTCATTAAAGTAAGTGTTAATCACATGACTAATAACATGCTTAATCCATATAAAAATCGACACGTGTAATGGTCATTTTATCTCTCTTCATCTCAACCTTTAAATTTGACATGTGTTTCAATCATATTATTAGGCACAAGTTTTAGACATATCAATCATTTTTCAATCATAAAATGTTTATCAAATGAAGCTAAATTTCAAGTTTAGTTAGTGTTCATCGCATAATGTATCAATGAAGTAATTTTGTGATTTTTGAGTTTAAAGGAGTTCATCACGTATTGTAAGTGGGTGAGGAGTACCAAACGGCAAAGTAGGATTTGTAGTATTCGGTTGTGAGGAAACCGAGTTTGAAGGTGTTATTTGCATATGCATAGTAAGTGTTTTTTTTAAATTTATTTTTTTTAATTTTATTTTTTTTTATTTTGAGTTGTAAGTTATTGTTTTCAGTAGCTCAAACAACTTTTTATGTCCATCAAATAAAATCCTTCAAAATAATTTTTGTGATTTATATCAATCTATGTTCATCAATATAAAAAGTTTTGTACTTTTTTGTGTTTACTAATCTATATTCATCAGTCCAAAATGTTTATCAGCTTCTTTTATTGTTTATCAATCTATATTCATCAATATTGTGCCTAAAAGTTCATCAATACAAAATGTTAATAAACAAACAAATATTCATCAATCATGGTTTGAATGTTACTCAATTATGATCTGAATATTCATCCATCATGGTATGAATGTTTATCAATCATGGTCTCAACGTTCATCAATCATAGTTTGAATGTTCATCAATTATGATCTTAATGTTGTTAATCAATCATGATCTTAATGTTCATCAATCATGATTTGAATGCTTGTCAATCATTGTTTACTAGCAAGGTACCCGCGCGTTGCGGCGGCGGTTACCCTGAAATAATATTTTTTGGTGAATCATGTATTTTAGTTTATTATGTTCTTTTTGACAATAAATTTACGGATATCAAGAATTTCATGTGACGTATTTCAACTCCTTAACTAAGGAATTTATTTCGTCTCTTTGGGTCTTTTTTAAAGCCATTCGTATAACATGAGCCCGTTTGTCCCGTGCCCGTTTGGCTCGTGCCCGTTCGGGCTCGAGCCCGTTTGCCCCGTGCCCGTTCGGGCTCGAGCCCATTTGGCCCGTTGCCTGTTCGGGCTTGAATATTTGTATAATGTGTTTTATTATTTGTATTAGTAACATTTAATGCAGGAATTGTATTTAAGTTGGTTGTACAATATGCTTGATAATTTATATTTTTTATTTAAGGGGTGTTTTAATAACTGCATTAATTGTATTTATTTATCAGTTAATTAATTTACCACATTAAATATCTTGATCACATTAATAGTGCTTTGTATTTTGTACATTAAGCTTTAAGACTTGTAAGTCTTAAAATTAAAATTGATGAGAAAGATCATTAATAGTGCTTTGTGTATTGTACAATAAGCATTATAGCTTGTAAGTCTTAATTTTAAGACGAAGAGGAGAGAGATTCACCCCTACATTATATGTAGTATAGATATGTTCATCAATGATAGTTCATTAAAAACCCACCATAGGGTTTTGCTCAGTTGGTACCCACCTCCGAAAAATATATGAGCCCACTGGAGAGATTTGGTTGATAAAAGGTCAAGAGTTCAAGTCTCGGCTCGTGCTCACTCCAGTTGGTGCCCTACTGGGTCAAAAAAGTTGTCGGAGTTATTCTTTATGGGGTGGGCAATGGCTGGTGCTAAAAGGCATCCGGAGTCAGGGTGTTCCCGTCAATTCACACATTTTTTTATTATTATTTTATTTTTTTATGTATAGTTCATTAATAACCCAAAATGTTCATTAGTGATCCTCCCACCCTCGATAAGAAGGGACATTAACCTTTTAGCCATTTTTAGATTTTGAAGAGGGAAAACCCACTTTTCATTTGATCCCATCATAATTTGGATATGCTAGCAACAGTATGCATCCTTAATTATTATTAATAGAGATCCATGTATTGATGTATAACCTAACAAACGAACACACATCATTCTAAAGATCAATTAGATAAGACTGGGACAAATCGTTTTTGAAAAAATAATGGTCTAGAACGATATACAAAATGGATACCTAAAAGTTTCTACCTACCTAATGCATGTGGTATCATTTTCAAATAGTATCAATTGCAATTGCCTTTAAAAAGTTGTATTAAAACTTTCACAATTGAATTTTATTTAATTCATAGAAGAAAATTAGTTAGCTATGATGTAGACACCGCATTTAGGAAACTTGTGCACACCATTGGTAATAGAACACGCGAAAAATTTAGGTAAAGCATCAATTCAAGGGGAAGACCAAATATTTGTGAGTCAATATTCGGGATAAACTTTGTATATAATGAACCCTAAACGATATTTGTGTGAAAAAACTCTTTAACTCGTTAGTTGGTTACGTTTAAAATTTAGCCAAAACTATCAAAAGTCGCGGTCATTATTATTGTATACTCTAATAACAATGGCTTTAACATAAATGTTAGCCAGATTTTGTTCATTTTTTTAAGTCTATTTGCAAATTATTGTGATAATATGAAGTAATGCAAAATACAAGTTGTTATAGAATCAATAATTAGACATATAAGTTGTCACGGCAACCAAATGCACCAAAAGATCTTTGGAAATTCCAATGTCTATATAGTAAAACCATCACACCATTAATTTTACTATATATATTAAAAGGCATGTAATACGACGTCGCTCTTTCTACAGTTTTCACGCTTTTTTTTTGGGCTTACCTCGGCCTGGTCATCACAGCCCATAACTTGCAACATAACATACCGTTTGGTCATATATCTTGCCTTCCCTTTCCATTCCCGTAAACCTAGAAGCTTCTTCCATATTCTGATGCATCTTTACTCTGCAGGTTCGTGAATCTTCCATATCCACATCATCGTCTTCTTCATGTTCGTCCTAATCAAGTTTCTTTTCAAGTTATTCTCCTTAATCTTCTTCCATTGATAAATTAGGTTTTTTTTTTTTTTTTTTTAAATTTTAGATTAGGGGTTTTTGTTATATTTGTTATATGTGGTTGATAAGAAGGGTTTCGTGTTACTTGCAGCTTCAGAACCTCATAACTCTTACCTCTTGAAGAAGAGGGGTTCGATCGGGCAGCTCCACCTCCGGTGACTCCACCTCTGGTGACTCCTTCTCCGGCAACGCCACCACAGTCCACAGGTATCTTTTCTGATTTAATTAATTAAATTTTCGGATTTCGTTAACTTAATAGCTTGATTATGCCATCGGATAAGCCCAAACAAACACCTTTTACAAACACCTGCTTATGTTTTATAAGTTGTTTATTTTGTTAATTTTTTTAAATATGTGCGCTTATAACCAATGGTAACTGTCATCACATTGACGTACGTCGGTCAGTACTTATATGACCATGGTCACAAATATGATTATAAACTGCTATCACAAGCCGTGTATAGGCTGTGATCACAGTTACCATTGGTTATAATAGATATATATCATTTTGTTGTTGGTTGCCTGTTTCACTTGCCAATAGTATCCCGGGGAAAGAAGAAAATGGCGCATTGACATTCATCTTCCTCTTTGGTTTGGTAAGGCAGACTCGATGTATGGCTGTGGATAGTGGAAGGATGGTAGAGTGCGGAAAAACGGTCGCCTCAGCAACCTCCACGTGCACAGCCACGGCATCAGCTAATCTGAGGCAAGTTTTACTTTACCTATATCCATTACATACCGTGAAAACACGGGATGAAACAACGTTGGATTAAACAGAGTGTTAAACTTTATATTAATACTTATAGACCCTGTGAATCCGTTATCGTTTTGACGATATCATGTTTTGTTGGCCGTTATTTGCTGCTGCTTTAACTTGGTCCAATATTTTTCTTTTTCTTTAACTAATATCAAGATATATTCAGGGATACACTAGGCAATGATGAGTCTAAGGGTGGGGTGGACTAAACATGAGGTCATTTGCATCTTGGCACGGCAACTTAATGAAGTTGCAGCCAATGGAAAGGGAAGGCAAGATATATGACCAAACGGTATGTTATGTTGCAAGTTATGGGCTGTGATGACCAGGCCGAGGTAAGCCCAAAAAAAAAGCGTGAAAACTGTAGAAAGAGCGACGTCGTATTACATGCCTTTTAATATATATAGTAATATGTGCGCTTATAACCAATGGTAACTGTCATCACATTGACGTACGTCGGTCAGTACTTATATGACCATGGTCACAAATATGATTATAAACTGCTATCACAAGCCGTGTATAGGCTGTGATCACAGTTACCATTGGTTATAATAGATATATATCATTTTGTTGTTGGTTGCCTGTTTCACTTGCCAATAGTATCCCAGGGAAAGAAGAAAATGGCGCATTGACATTCATCTTCCTCTTTGGTTTGGTAAGGCAGACTCGATGTATGGCTGTGGATAGTGGAAGGATGGTAGAGTGCGAAAAACGGTCGCCTCAGCAACCTCCACGTGCACAGCCACGGCATCAGCTAATCTGAGGCAAGTTTTACTTTACCTATATCCATTACATACCGTGAAAACACGGGATGAAACAACGTTGGATTAAACAGAGTGTTAAACTTTATATTAATACTTATAGACCCTGTGAATCCGTTATCGTTTTGACGATATCATGTTTTGTTGGCCGTTATTTGCTGCTGCTTTAACTTGGTCCAATATTTTTCTTTTTCTTTAACTAATATCAAGATATATTCAGGGATACACTAGGCAATGATGAGTCTAAGGGTGGGGTGGACTAAACATGAGGTCGTTTGCATCTTGGCATGGCAACTTAATGAAGTTGCAGCCATGGCAAATGTTGTATCTCATTGTTTTGTTCTGCTATTGATGGTTTGTATAATGAGAATGGTGGCAATACTGACTATGAGAAGCTGTGATGAATCTCTGCAGATTTGACTAAAGTTGTGAACGTCCCCACGTTGGCGGGGCAAATCACTAGATTTGCAGCCATCACGGACGTTTACACTTTTCCAAATTTCCACCCTGTCTGAGCCGAAATTATGTGTCTTGGAATACGATTAATGAGTCTACAGCAGTTTTTAATCTTTATATTAAACGCTGCTCAGACAAATAGTGGGTTCTGTTTGTTTCTTTGTTTTTGGGTTACGTTATTGGAATTCTCCGAGGTCTGAGAGCAGCTGTATCTTGGCGGGGCGTTTATACTAACGCAGCCATGGCGGTTGTTCCACCTTTATGAAATCGGCAATTCATGACTGTCCCAAAGCTTGCCAATTTACTTAACGCTACCCACTTGCTCACGCCTGTTGACAATGGTGTGAATGCAAATCTTTCGCTGCAAGATGCCCTCCTTGCTGAAGGTAAGTCCATTTTTGTATTGCTTATACAGATAGTCATGACTACCATCCATGTAATTCAAACTTCATAGTTGTACTTACGATCTGATATGTCAAACGAGTCCGCTATATGCAGGAATTTTGGCACTATCTCCCGCATGATCTTTTATTAAAATTAATGATTTGCTTTTGATTGTTAAGTGTCACTTGCTAATTTTGAAGCGAACACTTCATAATTGTTGGATGTTGTTTAACTTTACAGGAACATTGAAGCGTTTGCAGCAGATGTGAGTGGGGCCACCCGAGCCAGTGAGTTGGACATGCTGAATGATGGGCTTATTTTATGACATTCACCTTAGGAAGCTAAGGAACTTTATGCAGACAAAGGTTGATCGCTGAAATATGTTTATGAAAAAATAATGATTATAAATGTAAATTTGATGGCTTTGGGCTTATTTTGTTTTAATACGTGTTAAGCAGGAAGTTAAGTAGATCCAGAGGTAGAAGCTTTGAAGGCTGAAATTGCGAAATTGCAAAAAGGGAAAGGTGAGACGTGGTTTATATTATCACATAATATGCAACTTAAATTTACAATAGTGGAATCATTTTAGGTGAAAATACTATACGATTGTTAGTTAAGTATGGGTATTGACCAGCATTTTGTAAGGCCTTTTTTCAAAAATATTTTACTGTTCTAACGAATAAGCACGTCAGAATGATTGCGAGGTACTACTATATTACATTGTTTATAATCAAACGACGGGCATGCAACTTTTGGGATCATCCATTTATAACTCTATGAACGTGTGGAAATGTTGCAGACCCTTTCGTAGAAATCTGAGCATTGCTGTACAATTACACATGGAGCATTCTGCTGATTTGTGTCCATGAATATCACCATTAGCGCAGGTATCGGTCATTTTCACTTGCATAACAATTATTGGTATTCTCTTATACGAAAAACCCAAATTTTCACTGTTCCATTGCAGAACCAAGATGCCTTCTCCCCGACTGCTGTTCAGGAACAAAAACAAGCATCAATGTAGGCTGATGAACCCGACTCCAAAGATGATCCCATGGCTATGGCTGAGGCCGAGTCCGTTATATATTATTTTTTAATTCCTTTATATGATGTCAGTTATGTTTTTTGTTTCAGGTTTGAGTTATTTACGAATTTCATATTTGTTTTTGAGTTTTGAGTTTTTTTCGTTGTGAGTTTGGAACTGATTTGATACGTTTGGGTTTCAGTTTTCGTGTTTGCCTCTTTATCGAATGTGGGTGTAATGGTTGGTGCTATAGCTGGCAGACAAATGATTCATTTATCTGCATATTTGTAAGTAAAACGAAGTTTTATAAATAAGCAATCAGACATTGATAGTTCGAAATGAGCAATATAAAACTGCATATTTGGATTATTTGGTAATGCTTTTGTGGTTTTTATGTTTAGGTAGGTGAAGATGGATGGTGTTCGAGTGCAAGATTTGCTTAAGGAGTATAACGGACCTCGATACAAGATTGAGACATGATTAATGGTATTTCGATCGTTATACTTATGTAGTTTCATTTTTAATATGCAGTGGGTTTGAGAAAACAAATATCAAAATTACAGGTCGTAAAAGATTCCTACTTTAGTGTTATGTTTTGTGGTAGGGTCACTACAATCTGAATTTGTTCCTACCCACAATTCTTTATATTAAAATTTTATATTACTGCTGATTCGCCGGTGTACGAAGACATAAATGTGGTTATTCAAGCTTGGTTTCAAGGTTATTGTCCCTACTCTTGACACGCCGAGATCGGCCGAAGGGAATCAGATATAAAAAAACTATTCAGCAGTTTCACTGTGAGTTCTTTGAGTGTTTAAATTTGTATCTTTGTTAATTACGATGTTGTACTGTCTCTATATTTGCATGTGTACAGCGGCTTCGGTCAATGGATTGTTTCGTGTGATTGGTTCAGCATGTTGATTCAATGGGTTTCTTCAGTGGGTGGGTTCGTGGTAGTTTCTTGCATAGCATACTGATATGTGCATCTGCCTTCAAACATGGTACGTTGCATCTTCGAAAATACGAACTAAAAAAATGTTTTCATACGTTGTAGTTATAAGTACCATCTTTGCTATTTTTTATTTTCGGTATCTGTCGTCGCTTATAAATTAACTAAAAGTTGTACAAGCTGATATCATGACCTTAGCTTCTGTCGCATGTGTTTGGAAAACGTTTGTCCTGCTTTCATACACAAAATAAGCCAGTGGTCATTTTTTTTAAATCAAAGCTTAATACCCACAATTCTTTATATTAAAATTTTATATTATTGCTGCTACCAGACGCTATTAAACAAAAATCAGCTTCGGTGTCTTTGGGAATTTATGAAACAGATTCACCGAAATCCTTGGACTGGTGCTTATGATTGTTGTTGCTTTGCTAAAACTGTTTCATAAATTCCCATAATAGCTACAAAAGTTAACTATTCAGTCTTAAAACATGTATGTCATGTACTGTATCTGGCACTAAAAGATTGATTATGTAGGTGCTCCTGTTGAGGCTGGCGCTAGCGCGCCTTCCCTCTTTATAACACTTCGGATGCAAACCAACAAAAATAGATGGAGACCGTAATAATTGGCAACGCTGATTGGACTGCCCAAATTGTTAAAGTTGGATAAAGAGGTATGCAATCTATCCATTGATGTGTTCGTTTACTACAGTCAATTACTCAATTCCTTGCTGACTCGCTCGAGGACAAGAGAAGGGGAAAATATTGAAAAGCAAAGCGACAAGATAGATTACAAAGTTGAAAGAAAAATAACAAGCTATCGACCAACGGTCTACTTATGAATTTCGAACAGCCTGAAACAACTATGCACTACATATATTCTACAGGTATGCTCTTTTCTGCAAAATGAAGCTAAAATCAGATAGCTATGGATGAGAAGTATATAGGATAATTATTCGCACAGGTATTGTAAATACTTTTTTTTTTTCTGTGTTTAAACTATACTTCTCATCCATTGTTGGATCCCGTTCGTCTGCTAAACTTTTGTTGTGTTCGGAGTATAACAAAAGTGCCATGGAATTTATAGATACGGAATGAGAGCGAACAAAGCTGGAAGCATCCAACCTCGGCGTATTGATTGCCTACAACTGCTATGTCTAACGGAACACCAGAAACTGTTAAAGGCTCCCATTGGCTCATATTTTGTATGCATTGGTATGTATATTCAAGATGCGACCACAGCCGGCACAACCGCGACCAGTGGATGATGCCTCTTCTACTAGCGAGGTTGCCCGAACAGGCCGTTGGCATGCTGGTACGTTGTGCTTTCGCTCCCTTAGCTGGGTTTCGTTCCCTGATTTTGTATTGATTTTTCTTTTTTCTTTTTTTTTTCCTTTTTTTCCCTTTTGTGCACATGTGAATTCTATGTTTCGGGTAAAAATAACACTCACAAGGCCCTGTATATCTATATGATTGATCTATAGCTATTACTTATAGAATGGAGTTAGTCCTGTTATGTGAAAATACTGATGTTGAACTTCTATGTTATGTAGGCCCTTGGGTGTATTCCAAAAGAGGTCTAAAAAAACCGCACAATTATCAACGTCAAAAAATCCGCGAGGCCGCAACGCGGCCGACCGTCGCCCGACTCGTTTTACTTGATAGTTGTTGATCATGCTTTGATACCAGAGGCTAATCAAGAAAAGTTACTTTGTATACCAAGATGGCAGGATAATAGTTTGAAGTAAGCAATACGTTTTGGATATACGAAATAAATACATACCAACGGTATAAGTACGTACACCGAAAGGTTTTAGAGGTGTAGTAAAAAAAAATTGGGCATTTATTATATACTCTCTGTTATATGAAATCAATGAAGTTATCTGCAATATATCCAAAGTTCCAAACACGTCTATTTGTAATTTCACATTTCACACAAAAGTTGGTCAACTAAATGATGATGCAAGAGAGACACGTTCGCAACGGTGTAACTACGGGTCTGAAACTATGTTCTAGTCAATAAATTATACAATGAAGTATATGTTGGGATTTCATATTCATTAAACCATCAATACCACGAGTACGCAGCGGATGGATCTATATTTAATGTTATGAATTAAAACACATAATTAAAACACATAATAAATATTAACCTCGAATCTATTGAAAAATAGATAACCACCAAGTCTTGACCTTGATCACGAACACTCCAACGGATCTCGTATCACCACGAAACCCTAATCAACTATAGTGAATTGATCTCTATCGAAAACTCACATTACACGTCTAACAAGAACGTTAGGATGCTTCTGAAACTATGTTCTAGTCAATAAATTATACAATGAAGTATATGTTGGGATTTCATATTGATTAAACCATCAATACCACGAGTACGCAGCAGATGGATCTATATTTAATGTTATGAATTAAAACACATAATAAATACTAACCTCGAATCTATTGAAAAATAGATAACCACCAAGTCTTGACCTTGATCACGAACACTCCAACGGATCTCGTATCACCACGAAACCCTAATCAACTATAGTGAGTCGATCTCTATCGAAAACTCACACTACACGTCTAACAAGAGCGTTAGGATGCTAGTGCTTAACCCACGAGCTTACAAACTAAACACGAATGCTAGTCGTAGAGAAGAAACAAAGCCAACTCCCTTACAATGGGGTGCTGGAAGATTTAGGGAGACAAGAAGAGAAGATCAAAGAAAGCTTTAATTTTAGGTGTGTGTAAATGAAGACCTAGAGGCCTCCTTTTATACTAATAGGGTAGCTTAGGAAAAAAGCTACCTCCTCTTGCCCTAGCCCAATATGGCCGGCCAACCCCTAGGGGTACATGGGCCTCCATATTGCTTTTAAGTCCTTGTGAAATAAACATGTACAATACAAGCCAATTTCGGACTTAACGAGCGTTAAACGTTACACTAACGGACTAACGACCGTTATGTATATTTCGTGGATTATATTAATTATAATTAATAGTATACATTACACATATTAATTATATTTAATAAACGCTCTCTAAATGTATACATGTATGCCCCGATAGGCTCACGTAATTTCTAGCCGTATAACCTATTGATTTACGAACGCATAACCAATAGCTCCCACTTGCGATCGTAATAATCAATAATGTATACTAACAATGCTAAGTGTCTAGCAACACCGCATTGCTCCCAGAAATACCTGAGTGTGGTTTCATAAAACAACTAGGTAAATGGTTTACAATTTTAAATTATCTTTTTGTTTCATATACTTGTTGAACTATGGATATGGATCAAAGTCATTCCATATTGCTCAACTATTCTGTTTCTCGTTTTAGAAATTAATCAAGATTACCAAACGTAAAACAAGCATCATCTTGATTTACACTTTGGGCACGGCCATGCAAACATTTGATTAATTCAGTGAGGGGCCCAGTAGTATCATGCTCCAGAAGACAAGTGGAGGAACAAATTCTATTTCGACTACACGTGTCATTCATGTGCTTGAACCAACTTCTGAGAATAGCCTTTATAACCACCTTGTTCAGGATAGCGTTTGACTATAGTCAAGAAGAAAGATCCACACATGCAAGACCTGCTTGCATCTCAAGTCAGAGGACAAATAAAATAACCATTTGCGAGATATCACTTAATGATGCCGATCCATAAAGTGATGACTCGTGGGTTTGGGGAAATCCAATATCCAAAGCACGTGGATAACATGTGAGTTTGGCGGACACATCCTTAGTATTCAAAGAATATAACCAATCTCTCACATTTGCCTTATTTCAACAATACTCCCATATTATTGATCGACAATGGACAATTTAAAGTAATAAATTACTTATGGATTAAACATGCAAATATATGACACAATTAATATATGAACGAATAACTCAAGTACCACGTATATTAATCATCAAAATAATAAATGTTTTACATATCCCATTATCCAAATACTAAAATCAAAACAGATTTACATGAGACTACTAACTGAACGAAGTCCAATACCACTAGCATGCTCAACATGCTTGTTCAAAGGCAACGCCTTAGTAAACGGATGAGCTAAGTTGTCATCTGTGTGAACTTTGTTAAGTACTACTTCATTATCTGCGATAACCTCATGGAGATAGTGAACCTTCCTTTTGTAATGCTTGGCGCCTTTCTGAGCTCCAGGCTCGTTGGCGATAGTTAATGCTCCAGTGTTGTCACATAGCATTTCCATAGGTTCTTTATTGGTGGGGACTACTCCAAGCTCATCAATAAACTTCCTTATCCAAATAGCTTCCATTGCAGCTTCTGAAGCAGCAGTGTATTCAGCTTCTGTAGAAGACATCGCCGTAATGCTTTGCTTGGCACTCTTCCAGACTACTGCGCCTCCGTTTAGAACGAAAACGTATCCGGTTTGCGACTTGGTATCATCCTTGTCGGTCTGCCACCCAGCATCAGTATAACAGGTAACTCTGAGCTCTCTGTTTAGGTCTCCACCGTAAACAAGAAACATATCTTTAGTATATCTGAGATACTTCAGTATGTTCTTCACAGCAGACCAGTGAATCTCCCCTGGATCTACTTGAAATCGACTTGTTAAGTTCTGAGCGAACGCAACATCAGGTCTAGTGCACCTCACCGCATACATGATGGATCCTACAGCCGAGGCATAAGGAATCCTCTTCATGCGTTCCACCTCTGCAGGTGTTGAGGGTCCTTGAGATTTTCTCAACTCAAGTTTTACTTGCATTGGGGTAGTTCCACGTTTGGAATTCGCCATATTAAATCTTTTCAAGATTTTCTCAATGTATGCACTTTGACAAAGTCCAATCAACCGCTTAGATCTATCTCTGTATATCTTGATTCCTAGGATATATGCAGCTTCACCTAAATCCTTCATAGAAAAACAATTTCCAAGATAGGCTTTAATAGCTTGTAACATTGGAATGTTGTTTCCCATGATCAATATGTCATCAAAATATAAGATTAGGAATGCTACATTACTCCCACTAGCCTTACGATATACACATGGCTCATCAAGGTTTTGAGTGAAACCATACTTCTTGATTTCCTCATCAAACCTTTTATTCCATTGCCTAGATGCTTGCTTTAATCCATAAATTGATCGTTGTAGCTTGCATACACGGTTAGGATATTGTGGATTGACAAATCCTTCAGGTTGGTCCATGTAAACCTCTTCAGTTAAGTGACCATTCGAGAAGGCAGTTTTGACATCCATTTGCCAAATCTCATAGTCATAGTACGCTGCTATGGCTAAAAGAATCCTAATAGCTTTTATGTCTGCGACATGCGAGAAGGTTTCCTCATAATCTACACCGTAGGTTTGAGTATAGCCTTTTGCCACAAGACGAGCTTTATAGGTGTGTACTTTTCCATCCATGTCAGTCTTCTTCTTGAAGAGCCACTTGCTACCAACGGTTTTAGCGTTAGGAGGGAGGTCAACTTCAATCCAGACTTTATTGTCTTTCATGGATTTCATTTCCTCGTTCATAGCATTAAGCCATTTTTCAGATTTAGAATCTGCTAATGCAGCTTTATAGTTACCGGGCTCATTGAGATCCCCTAACTAATGCTCCTCTGAATCGATGTACAAACACATACGTTCAGGTGCACGTATTATTCTTGAGGACTTACGAACAGGAATAACTTCACTTTCTGGTTCAACACTTTCATGTTCAACCATCTCAGGAAGTTGGCTAGTATTTTCAGAAGGGTGAGTATCTTCTTGAATTTCATCAAGTTCTACAATCCTCCCACTTGCTTCTTGTGAGATGAGACGATTCTAAAAAAAGTCAGCAAACCGAGCAACAAATACTTTGTGCTCAGGTGGGTAGTAGAAGTAGTAACCCATTGTTTCCTTTGGGTATCCTACAAAGATACACTTAATAGATCTTGGCTCAAGTTTGTCAGGCGTATCACGTTTCACGAATGCCTCACAACCCCAGACCTTTAAGTAAGACAGATTAGGGACTTTCCCATGCCATAGTTCATATGGTGTCTTTTCAACCTTCTTTGATGGAACCATATTGAGAATGTGTGCAGCAGACTCAAGAGCATAATCTCAAAAGGACATTGGTAGAGTTGTTTGATTCATCATAGATCTTACCATGTCAAGCAGGGTTCGATTTCTTCTCTCAGATACACCATTATGTTGTGGTGTACGTGGAGAAGAGAGCTGTGAGACAATCCCACACTTCTTAAGATGATCTATAAACTCTTGACTCATATATTCGCATCCACGGTCAGACCGTAAAGCCTTTATGGTCTTACCAAGTTGATTCTCAACTTCACTTTGAAATACTTTGAAAGTTTTAAAGACTTCATGTTTATGTTTAAGCAAGTAAACATAACCATATCGACTAAAGTCATCAGTGAAAGTTAAGAAATAGCTGTATCCTTTTTTTTGACACAATTCTAAAAGGGCCACATACATCAGAATGTATGAGTCCAAGCAGATCTGTAGCTTTCTCCGTTTTATGCGGAAAAGGCTTTCTTGCCATCTTCCCAGACACACAAGATTCACACTTATCAAAAGACTCAAGGTCAGTTGATTTAAGAAGCCCATCACGTTGCAGCTTCTCAATGCGTTTCTTGTTAATGTGCCCAAGTCGGCAATGCCACAAGAATGTAGAGTCCAAGTTACGCTTGGATCTTTTACTATTAACAGAATACATAGAACAATCATTCGAAACAGAATCATGCATATCAATTTCAAAAATACCATTCCTAGAAACATCATTAAAATAAAACACGTTATTCATTGAAACTGAAATACCATTATCTGTAAAACAATGAGAAAAACCCTTGTCTTTCAAAAGAGAAACTGAAACAATACCCCTAGTAGTACTAGGAGCATAATGAAAATTGTCCAACACAATAATTAAACCACTAGGAAGGTATAAATCAAAACTTCCGATAGCTTCAACGGCTGCACGGTTTCCATTTCCCACGTACAGGCTCAAAGCTCCTGGCTTCAGTTTCTTACTTCCCCTGAGACCCTGAGTAGTATTACAGATGTGAGTACCACAACCAGTGTCATATACCCAAGATTTATGAGGAAAAGTATAAAGTTCTATGACAAAGATACCTGATGTGCTAGCATTGCCAGCCACATTGCACTTCTTCTGCATCAACTCGGCTAAATAGGCAGGACAGTTCCTCCTCCAGTGTCTAGTCTGATGACAATGATGACACTCAGTGTCCTTAGCAGGATGCTCCTTTTTAGGTGGAGGGGGAATCTTGGCCTTGGGGGCATAAGCAAGCTTAGCCTTGCCTTTACCATGATTCTTACCCTGAGCACCATTCAGCGGCTTCTTGTTCTTATTTTTCTGGATCCTTCCTGCTCTTATAGCAAGTAAAGCAAGGGTATCATCTTTCTTAGGAAGCCCTTGTTCGTGCAGCTTAAGCATTGCGTGCACTTCATTCACTGTCTTCCCCATGCATTGCATATTATAATTATGTCTGAATCCAGCAAAGTCCTTGTTCAGAGAGGTAAGAATCAAGCTCACTGCAAGGCCAAATGACATGGGGTGACCAAGGCATTCCAGTCTGTCCATATAGCCCTTCATTTTCAGAACATAGGTGCTAACAGATTGACCCTCCTCATGCTTACATGCATGAAAGGCCTGCACAGTCTCAAGGAGTTCCTGTTCTGCTTGCTGAGCAAACATGGTCTTCAATTCCTTAAGCATGTTATATGTATCAAAGTGCTCCAAATTCTTTTGAAGTTCTGGAGTCATGCTTATGAGCATAAGACAACCTATGTCCTTAGATGCTTTAACCCATTGGGCGTGAGCAGCAAGGACATCAGCAGGAACCTGCTGATCAGGAGTTTGAGGAACAGGAGTAGCAGGTATGGGATGCTCCACATAGGTTAACTTATCCTCGGCTGTGAGGACGATCCTCAAATTCCAATACCAGTCGAGGAAGTTGGATCCAGGAAGTTTTTCCTTTTTGAGGAAAGACCTGAAGATCGAATTGTTGACGGATTGATTAGCTGCCATCTACAATAAAACAAAGTTCAAAATTTTAGTATTTTCGATAATTAATTCTTTTACAAATTAACTACCCATGTTTTAATAAATAAAACAATTAATTTACTAAAAGACTAAGACCCTCTTGAACTCCCACTCATCACGGTAGTACTTACTACTCTGGTAAGTCTTGTGGGTATAAGAGGTAGGCGGCGTGCGACAATTGCATTACAAGTGCAACTCTTAGATTTATGAGACTTATGGCACTAGAGTACAAGCTACTAGTGTCATGCATGTTTTGTCTCATCCTATGCCTCGGGCTCAAGGATCTCACCGCTTGACTCGATTAAGTCGTCCAATTAGAGAATATGTGTAAATAACTCTAGGTCTAACACTATAGAATAAACACCTTGGGTTGCAATTCACTCACGTCCCACGAAGAGCAAAAGGCAAGTGCAAGTGTCCTCAACTTTGGATGGCATAAACTTAAATTTCAAATAGGGTATCACATAATTTTTGACAAAAACATGTATCAAAAATTGTGTACAAAGAGGCATGCATACATCTTTGTAACACAAGTTTGCAAAAAACAAATTTTCAACTTCTTAGGTGTACTTTTATCACGGGCAAAGAATGGTCAAAAACCCTATATTGTACTCTGCATGAGTCAAAAGACCCAAGTTCTTCCAATAATTCCCTTATATGCCGAAGCATGTAGTGGGGCGGGAAAAGACCACACAAAACCCTAGATCTGGTTTGATTAAAGATCATTAATAAAAGCACAAAACTTTAGGTATCTTATAGTTAAAGTTTATTAAATCACACGATATCTGGTGCGCGTGTGCGTATGCTCTAATTTATACCCACGGTATGTCGTTGTGGTTTTAGCAGTATTCAAGTTTTGAATTTATATTTAGCCGACTTATCAATAACACACACACTTTAACGAGCAGTGTACCCGGTCAGTATGAATATAATGGTAAGTAGAGTGTCGATCACTAAGAGTGGAACGTATTATCTAGTTATCCTAATCACTATTTTAATATCTTAAGTTAGCTATACAACCTAATCTAACGCAAGGGGTTTCAGCCTGAGAGACTGGCATGGTTTGATTATGATTAAATAATAAACTAAACTAATAAGCACGAATCAGCGAATAGCACACACGTACACAGATAAATACTTGAGACAATAAGAAGACCTGTCCTGATAGTTAAGTAGCTTGTCACTTGTTTTATTTCTAGTTTTATATGAAGTGTATAGTTCGATGCAACGCACCGAGATTAATCCTTTCTCGTTGGCTCTAATCTTATCGGCGAGTAAACCCTTAATGATTACTTATGACTATCCTACTTATCTTTTCTTCCTACTTTTCTACAGACGATAGAATGCATAGGCGATAGAATAAATAGGCGAGGAAGGGGCATGGCGACCCAAGCAATGCTCAGCTAGACACAGAGGTTATCAATGCACTAATAAAAGTCACCAAAGACATCAACATATAAACTTTAATTAATGGGAAAGCAATTTTAAGGGGAGTTGAAGTGCATGATTAAATCAATGACACAAGCCCATCAATCCTGACCAATTAAAGTGTACTAATACAATAAAACAAAACTACTTAATGAATTGAATACATGCAGGACCTTCTTACAGCTCTTGTATCTTTGTTCAAGGTGTGTCTTGTGCTGCTACTTCGTCTGAATTCGGCTTAGGGTTTCTGTGGTCTTCGGTCTTCTAAAACTAGGCTCTGTCCAACCCCGAAATTCGTCTGACTTTGGGGTATTTATAGTTTCTGTCTGAGGGCTAGATGCGGCGCATAGGATAAGTAGATGCGGCGCATTGACTTAACTTCGCGTGGGGTCCAAGATTAATATATTCAGGAATATTCGTACACCGCCAGAAGATGCGGCGTAACTCCATTTCTAGATGCGGCGCATATCCTTGCTGTCTTGGATCGTAGCTTGTGAAATCTTGATAGTGATGCGCCGTATATAATAAGTAGGATATGGCGTATCTGGAGCAGAATGGTCTTGATCTTGTACATTTCAGTAGACTCTTGACTTCTTGCTTGTTTTGCTCCATAATTAGTCCAAAATCGCCAAGTTTCACATAATACTTGTTTTTACCTGAGAATTACAAAAGTAAACATTAACGTATCAATTCTCACAGATAATATAATAAAACAAGTCAAATAAATAGGATAAATGATAGTAATAAAATGTACTTATTTGAGTTCATCAAAATCCATCAAGCTATATCCTGGTAGCTTCGAGTAATGATCCACACCCTCAATAGCTTGATGGAACCCGCGATTTAATTAAATCATATTTCAATAGTTTATAGTCCGTTTAAGTGTAAAAAAAAAGTTTCACACATAACACATAACTGGTCACAAGGAATTAAGTGTGTATATTAACAGACAATAATTAAATTTTACGATATAATTAAAAGCAAGTTTCGATATAAGTAATTAGTCTGTTTTTATTTCCAAAATCAACAACATATATGTAAAACAAGTCACAAGGAACAAAACATATAAGCAATTAAAACAGACAGAAGAGGGGTAGAAGGAGAAGACAGACTCTAATGGAAAGCAGTAAAACAAGTAATGCTCCAAAACTCAAGAATGAGTCTTCCCCAATTGGAGAATCTAAGGCTCCCACAAGTTTTCGAGCTAGGTACCTTGTGGACCACAGACGTCATTACTAATGACCGCGTAAGCCTTAAGATTGGAAAAGAAAAAGAAGAAGTACATGTTACAATAATCTTTTTAATTTTCCTAACCCCTTTTAAGTCTTATTAACCATTAATAATTAAACAAGATCAAGATTTAATTAAATGACAATAATGCATGTTATTGTCATAACAATTAATATATGTGTTTAATTAGCGTAGCAAGCGACTTTATGTGTAACCCATAACACCAAACGAGATGGCTCGTGATGCCACTGTTGGGATTTCATATTGATTAAACCATCAATACCACGAGTACGCAGCGGATGGATCTATATTTAATGTTATGAATTAAAACACATAATTAAAACACATAATAAATACTAACCTCGAATCTATTGAAAAATAGATAACCACCAAGTCTTGACCTTGATCACGAACACTTCAACGGATCTCGTATCACCACGAAACCCTAATCAACTATAGTGAGTTGGTCTCTATCGAAAACTCACACTACACGTCTAACAAGAGCGTTAGGATGCTAGTGCTTAACCCACGAGCTTACGAACTAAACACGAATGCTAGTCGTAGAGAAGAAACAAAGCCAACTCCCTTACAATGGGGTGCTGGACGATTTAGGGAGACAAGAAGAGAAGATCAAAGAAAGCTTTGATTTTAGGTGTGTATAAATGAAGACCTAGAGGCCTCCTTTTATACTAATAGGGTAGCTTAGGAAAAAAGCTACCTCCTCTTGCCCTAGCCCAATATGGCCGGCCAACCCCTAGGGGTACATGGGCCTCCATATTGCTTTTAAGTCCTTGTGAAATTTTCGGACTTAACGACCGTTAAACGTTACACTAACGGACTAACGACCGTTATGTATATTTCGTGGATTATATTAATTATAATTAATAGTATACATTACACATATTAATTATATTTAATAAACGCTCTCTAAATGTATACGTGTGTGCCCCGATAGGCTCACGTAATTTCTATCCGTATAACCTATTGATTTACGAACGCATAACCAATAGCATTATAAACCAATTCACAAAGAAAAAATAAAACTATGGTCGTGAGTCATGACCGTTGTTGTCAGCAATCTTTTTTATGCAATCGGTTTTTTTGACCACGAACGATTCTAGTCGTCGCACCTCCACAAGCAAACGTCACAAAGATAGTCGATAAGGGCTAACTCGTCTTATACTCTATTCGTGTAAGAGTTTACTACAGGTGGTGGTTTGCGTCACTTAAACACTTATCACTTGCAAGAACAAGCATGCATGTAGGACACTGAACGGCGTACGTAATATCATTTCATTAGAAATCAAACCGCTAAAATATACGTAATGTGTAAGATATTTATCTCTAACGATGATCATTAGGGTGTTGGCAATGGAGGATTCGGAATCATGGGAGGATTCCCACCGACCAATCACAGACTGCCATGTGGCAGGCAAAAAAAGAAAGATTCTGAATCCTAAAGTGTTGGCAGTGGAAGACTATGGAGGATTCGGAATAATGCCTAGTTTTATTTATTTATTATTTATATATAATGTTATAAATAATAAATAATATATGTAAACAATTTATTATTTATATATAAAAGATAAAAACAAACAATTTATTTCATTAAAAAAAACGGTTACAACGACAAATACGGAAAATAATAAAAACGACAATACAACAAATAAAACCAAGCTAGTTTTGCGGTGCGTTGAGGTATGGCAAATCTTGAGGCCAAACATGCTCGATAAGGTCAAATCGTAGTCGTGAACCCACTTCTTCGTCTCGCAACTCCATGAGTCATACCCTTCTTGAAAATACGGATTGCCACTCGCCTTGATTCGCTCGACAATCTCTAAAAATAAACGCTTTGGAAGACGAAACGTCTCGCGAAAGGTTGCGTCGTTGTAGGTCGGATTTTCGTCAAAACAATCTCTCATCAAAATTTGTTCAGCTTCGTCGCGATCATGCCTAACATATGTTCGTGCCGAAGTTGCGGTGTCTTGATTCACTCGGTACTGTTTGACTACCTGGTACAAAAACTGGACACTATCTTCGGATGACTCTTCTTCGCTCGACGAGCCGGTCTGCGGATACGAGTCGGAGCTAGAACTCATGGTGAAGAAGTAGAAGAAAATGTATAAATTTTGAGAGTAAAATGAGTGAATATGATGTATAAAAATGAGGTTGAGTGGTATATATATATTAAAAAGTTGAATTAAAAAATATATATTTTATATATATATATATATATATATAGATATTGGTTCTATAAAAAAACCCACTTTAGTGGAAAAGTGGGAAAATAGTGCAAATCACCCCCTCCCTTCCCACCTCCTTTTTTTCCCCAACTACAAGGGCCTCATTGTAACTTTATTCATTCTTTAAGGAAGGTTTTGTAAATTCGTGCCTTTGATATATAATGTCTAAATTTTTTCATTTTTCCCTTCTCTTCTTTTTTCTTCTTTCTCTAATCCCTTTCAGTTTCACCACCGTTCACATCCACCGGCCTTCACAACCGTTCCCCATCGTTCAACATCATTCTCCGTCGTTCACCATCATTCCCCATCGTTAACCACCATTCCCCACCATTCACCATCGTTCTCCACCATTCCGCACCCAATATGTAATCAGATTCATCATTCAAGTTTGAAAGTATGTTTTTTTAATTGATTTTTTACTATTACCGTCGATTAATTTGTTTGTTTCTTTTTTGTTATTGTTGGTCTAAATATGTTATATTAGAGAATTTACTTCTAAATCTGAAAAAAAGTTGAGCAAAAATAGATAGAAATCATGTTTAAGAAGGCAGCACACAAGGTGTTTGATAAAATGTCTCAACGAAATTTTATAGCTTTGATGCACTAATTTTACATTGTGATTGTATTTAATTGCACGTCCGCGTAAACACAAACTTTGTGTACCTCATTTGGGCGTTAATTTGTTTGGCTTTTGCTTCTGCTTATACATTAGACTAGAAATAGTTGCCATTGGACTCTAGAAAGCGTTTGGAATCTGGATTTGATTATGATGTAAAAGTTATCATAATCTTGTTTTCTAGTTATCAAGAGGAGTAATCTTGTTTTTCATTTTAATATACACTAACAAAGAAGACTTGCAGATTCTTTGTAGCAATAGAAAATGATTCAAAAGTTCACCTTTATGTATTCTTTGTTTACTGTCTGACTTATATCTTAATAGGTTGAAATTGGTCAATTGTTTAATGACCACTCTAAAAGCTCGAATAAAATGACCACTCTATATTGGTTTTTCGGCTTATACGTGGAACACTCATCTTATGAAATATAAGCCGAAAAACAAATAAGCTCATAAGCCCACATAAGATTTGATTGATAGTTATGTGGATCTGATTTGTGATTTGAGAAATTGAGATAGAAATGTAGTTTAATTTACGTTGTATGCTTTGTTTAGGATCACCAAAGGAGTTTTATTGTAGGTGAAACGTGTATGCGAAAGTAATGTAGTTTTGCTCAAACGTAGAACCGAGAAGTCATTGGTAGCACCGTAACACTAGTTAGAAGTTTGATTTAGCTATCACTTTTTGCTATATCTGAAATATTTTGAAAATGTTTGCTTCAGTTAGTAACTATTTTGATCACAGCAAACTAGTTTTCCATTTACAATCTTTGTTGTATACTATGTTCATTGATCACAGCAAGACTACATTTCTTTGATGCGGGGAAAATGTTGGTTTGTGCTACAAATATTGAACCTACATGGCTACATCTAGTCATTGGTAGCATTTAGAAATACATGAAACAATTTACCCTTATTAGTTATTAGTTCGTATATGTATTTCGCATCAGATGCTTATCGAATATTTATTATGTGATACAGGTATACAGTAAACTACAAAGAAGCATACGGAATCTATGCATGCAATGGTATTCTCTTCAACCATGAATCACCTCGAAGAGGTGAAAACTTTGTCACCAGGAAGATCACAAGGGCATTTGGCAGGATCAAGATCGGCCTGCAGAACAAGCTATTTTTAGGGAATTTGCAGGCTTCTAGAGATTAGGGATTTGCAGGAGACTACGTGGAGGCAATGTGGGGATTTGCAGGGGACTCCGTTGACCTGCCAGACGGATGCACTAGATTACCTCAGACGGATGCACTAACCTTGCGATAGAAAAAAGAATATATATTATATACAATCAGTTATTGGTTTTATACAGTCAGTTTGTGTTGTATAATGGGGCGACTGTACGGGATGCAGTATGGTCTATGGCATTGCAGGAAGATGATATATAAGTAGGGAGTATATATTACATGTTATAGAGGAACTGTATCTTCTTATGAGAATTGTTACTAGTGTAACTTTAAAATCATGTTTTCTTTTCTTTTTGTATTCTGCAAATCAAGTTGTGCCCTATTTTGGGCCAGAGAGTTATAGATGTTTCCGATATCTATATACCATATCGACTATATATTTATTCAAAAGATGGGGTTAGTTTTTTATGTTTCTATTTAATTTCATTTCCAGTAATACAGCCTTTGCTATTCGGTACATTTCTGCACAATTACGTGAAAATGTTGTTTTATTTGGAACAATTGTACTTGCATCTACTCGACATTATTATTCATTCATCAATAGGCAACAAAATCCAACAAGCAAATATATATCCAGTTACGGATACTAATTAAAATTTAACTAGTCTTTTTTCCTTGATTCACTTTTAGACCGAATCAAGCTTAAAACAACAACAATAAAAGAGACAAACAATGCTGATCCGGCTATGATAGGAGTGCTTATAACGGAACTCTTTTCAGGCGGTTTTGCTTCTTGAATATCATTCTCGTCTACCTTTTCTTGGCCAAAATCTTGGTTTTTTTATTGAACTCTGCTAGCTTCATTCGTGTCTGTATGCAGAGGAGGCTTATTATATTCGTCATCTTTTGTTCCATTTTGTGTGACGTCTGGTATGTGTTCCTCTTTCTTCAAATCGCCTGATCCCATTATTTCCTGGTGGCCATTTTCCGTTTGTTTCATTTCCTGAATCCCGGTTTCCGTTAACCCTTTTACTGATTTTGGCATCCGAATGGTGAGTCTTGACTTGTCTTGGTCAAACCTGGCCTTGACTTTATCCAGAACCACACCCTCTGGAATTCTAAAGGTTTTACTGAATCCCCTCATCATAGGCTTCTTTTTTTTTGAAACTTCATCATAGGCTTCTCACCACTTATTGTTATACTACTCCCATCTTCATTGATCTCAATCTTTATGTCCCTTCTGCCATAACCTAGGCTCGTGAACCACATAATATAAATATAAATGGTATAAAAATCATATGTTTGAATATTCTTGGACGATATTTAAAACAACGATTGCTGTATATAAAGAGAGAGGTGAAGGAAATTAGGAAAACCTTTAAGGTGGGATGTGAGGATGAACATGGAGTCTGTTTGCTGAGTGGTGAAAACGGATGCACTAATATTAAAAGAACATATTATGTTGTTCTTTTAACAGATGCACTAATACATATATAACGGATGCACTAATACATATATAACAGATGCACAAATCTTTTAACAGATGCACTAATACATATATAACGGATGCACTAATACATATATAACAGATGCACCACATTCCCTCAAACTTAGACCCTTATACTAAATATACCCAAATCCCACCATACTGATTCAGGTCCGAATACTCACTTTTGAAAAGCACATTCAAATACTGATTTCTTCAGCAAATACTGAGTTATATTCCTTCATGGATTTAACACACAAGAAGAGTTTCTAATTCTTTTACTAGAAACAGGTAAAAAGATCAATGTGGCTAACCCTGCCAAAGTTTGGGATTTACCTCTGGTGTTGGAGCTACCTTGCGCTGTCCATTCAACCAACATATCCCATTCATCTACAAAGAAAGTCATAACACCACGTAAATACGTACTGAAGCAAAAAATTAACTTCCTTATATTTAATTTGATAAACTTCACGTTCTTCATATGGAATATACCACATGAAATTGGTGACTTGGTGCAAACTTAAGATTCACAATTCAAAGTTTCAGAACCATGACAAACTGTTGTGCCTTCAAGCACGGTATTGTAAGGCATGATGCAAAATATCTAAAATTTAACCTTAACCAGTCACTAATATGCTAATGGCGCGGTGGTTATTATTGCTATATAAGCCATATCATGTGGTAAAGAATGGTTAATAACTTAACAAGATACATGGATATCGTTGCAAGACATAGGGCATAACTTCCTGTTATTTATCCCTTAGTCATAAGACTCATAACATCAGCACCTCTAAAAGTATTGGAAGAACTAATAAAAGAAGGGAAAGCTAACTATAGCCCTTAGAGCTATGGTTAACATCCACTTTATAGTAACCATTATTCTTTATACAAATATATAGTAGGCGATGATCGTAGATTGGTTGAATAAAAACTATAAGTAAATAACTGATGTTTGGTTAATTGGTTGTATAGACTTGCACCTGGAATGGAGGTCGAGTCAACTTCCCCTTTGAATTCTACCCATCGTTTCTCCTTCACTGTTACACAAAACATTAATGTCATATTAGAAGCATTTAGATGCATATAGTTGCACCAAGCCTTTAAGTAGCAGCGTATATGTTAGAAATGTTATAAAACATACGTGGGTCAATGACCAACAGTGGGGTTCGTATGAGTTCATCCTCTTCCTACCAACACCATACAAACTTAGACCCTTTTTCTATATTTATGCAACTTGTAAATTCAGCCACTATTGTTCTTCATTGGCATATAAAAGAAGAACATATTATGTTGTTCTTTTAACAGATGCACTAATACATATATAACGGATGCACTAATACATATATAACGGATGCACAAATCTTTTAACAGATGCACTAATACATATATAACGGATGCACTAATACATATATAACAGATACAAACTAAACCCAACTTTTTTTTAATAATAAAGATATATGTACTTATAACACTATTCACACAGAACTAACACAAGGGCAACGGAAATCACCGTCGCTTAAATTTGATTCAAAATTGCATTTATTTGATTTGGCTACCGATGAGTATTTGATAACTTCCATTATATCAGATCTCAAAACCACATGAGCTAGAATGCCGGATTATATGGGTTTGTGTGATATAATTATCCATTTCCTGGAAACTAATATACCTTTTGAAAAATCATACCCTCATAAAAGACTTGGAAGCCTGATTTTCATTCGGCTACGAATTTGATGAGCAAGGGTAAACACATGAATTGTCTCCCTAAAAACACTCCATATGTTCCCAGAGCTATGAAAACAATTGGAAGGTTCCTGAGCACTAGACTCGACCTCCTTCAGGAAACAAATGCACTCCTGAAAATTATCATATTAGATCTCTGCATCTTGAATCATCGATATATAACAGATGCACTAATCTTTTTAACAGATGCACTAATATATATTAACAGATGCACTAATATATATTAATAGATGCACTAATATATTAACAGATGCACTAATATATTAACAGATGCATAAATCTGCATTGAAGTTTAAAGCCTTACCGTCAGTTCATAAAAGAAGAAATTACTTAACAAAAGATACCATATAGACTTCGAGATTATTTTTAAGATTGAAATACTGAAGCACGTTTTTCAGTTCAGAATTGTTTTAATAAAAGCATCATGGTTGTTTAATGGGTCTAGTTTTTTGTTTCAGATACTATCTCTATGAGTATACAGTCAGGATCAAGCAAAAATGTAATACTACAAGTTAACCAATGGCTCAAAAAGGAATTCACATAAGGGTTGATGCCACAATTTGAATTGTATGGATCATAAGCTCTGAGCACACATAGAAAAACACAATACAGGCCCACAGCCCCCAAAAGAGGCCAACACACCACACCAGAAGAGAGATCCCGGGCAACCCCGTGCAATCTCTCCTCTCCAACCAAAAATTCTTTTTTTATTATGATAATGAAGTGACCTGCCATGTGAGCGCACCCATCATGGCAAAGGCCAAACAACAACAGCAAAGTCTGTAATAGGACATACACGACTCAAAAAGAGCCACGTTACATCCAGTCACATACTAGCTATACATACAAACCTGACATCAATAGCCACACTTCAAGTCCTCCAACATTGCATCAACATAAAATTATTCTATATCAATAACCAATCTTCTCAGTTAGCATATGGTGATATCATAATACCTGCAACGGTAACTCGATCAGATTAGGTATAGATACACAGCAACATTATATCAGCTAAGAGTAGATAAACAATTATTATACATAACGAATTAAACTGATTATATAGCCACGGGGATCCTAACAAATAAACAAACAATTAAATCATCAACAAATAGAAAGACGAATTAAATCATGCCTTCAATTAAAGCTCTGGCAATCCGAAACTAGTTGAATCAGATTCATCGTCAACAATGAACAGCACAATATAAGCTTTGCTGTCCAGTATTAATTATGACCAACATAGAAGGCGTGCATCTGATCCAAAATTCGACCAGCGATAACCAATACCACAATAACCATCCACAATTTTCCCTTTAAACACGCCAAGGTTGATTCCTTTCGACATACTTACGAATTGTATTGCACACATTAACCAAGAATAATAAACGAATAATGGACATGCTTTGATCCTAGAAGTTGGTATTGCAATATTAGTGATTTTTACTTTCAAGATAACGTGCAATACTAATAAACTTCTCATAAAATATGTTACAGGCACCATCGCGGAAGGAGACTTAGGATGCCAATAATAAACCATCACGCATGAGCAAGGATTATTTAGCAACTTCATAATAATTCATAAGTTGTTTCAACTGAATTGCAGTTGCTAAAGACTTAAATTACTGCTTATTCAGGCATGTCGAAACACCACTGGTTGTAGTTTTGAAAACTTGTGATGGAACTAGTTCAGTACAAAACCATCAATCACAGCCGTTAATTGAATACTTGTGTTTAGAATAGTTTGATCTGGAAACTTATAGCAAAGTGCATTTAACCTAGCAGTACGAAAGAAAAATAATTACTTGCATACATAAAGATCTCTACACTAATATGTCCAAACAAATGCTCTAAAAACGCAAATGGATGCACTAATATCTACCTATTCGATGCACTAATCATACTCATAGATGCCCTAATATCCAACTTTTCTCGACTCAGCATATAACATGTATTCGTATATCAATTAACGAAGTTCGAAATCAATAGTCCCAGTTTCTCGTCCATATAACATGTATTCACACCATAATACTCAATTTTCTATTCATACAAACGGATACAATAAACATACATATAGATGCCTTAAAAAATATACACAGATGCACTTATTCATACACACTAATTCATACATATTAATTCATAAACAGATGCACTAATATGTCATATCACTCTTTGCTCTAATAATACACAATGGATGCATTAATCTATATAGCGATGCTCTAATCTAACAAAAATATGTTGTAAATATAATTCCTTATAATCTAATCATCTAAACTGATTCACTTATTCATACAACCTAATGCTATAACATATTATTTTACTCAGATGCACTAAAATGTAACTTTGTACATACAAATTCATTAAATGCCATTCTATTCCAAAATAACACTAATTATTTTATAATTTTCACCGTGATGCACTTAAATAACATAAAAATTCAAAAAACTTGTAATTAAAAACTTACAGTTATCTGATTCGATTTCAGTGTTTATTATGGTGTACGACGGATGTATGACGGATGTTCTGGTGTGCGGTTTATGTGGTTTAAGCTTCTCCGGTGACGGTAGAGATGATGGTGGCGATGGAGTTGATGGTGGCGATGTGGAGTGGTAGAGATGATGCTAGCGATGGAGATGGTGGCGGCGATGGAATTGATGGTGGCGATGTGGAGATGATCAGAATACATGAATTATCGGTGTTGATTAGATGATCGGAATATAGGAATTAGCGATGGAGATGGTGGTGATGGAGATTATGTGGTGATGGAGATTATCGGTGTTGATTAGAGAGAGAGAGAAAGTGTACTGTGTGGTGTGTGGTTTTAATGAGATAGGAACGGGTATTAGGATGTTTTGTATAATGTTTCAGTTTTACCCCTTATCTTTCGACTGTAATCAAATTCTACCCTGTAACTTTTTTTCTCACTTTTCTATCTAATTACACTTTTCCCTAGAACCGGACCCTATATATATATATATATTATATATATATATATATATATATATATATATATGGGAAAAGTGAATATGGGGTTGTCTCATATATAAGCTTACATGCGAAAACATTAAAAATCACTGAAAAATATATCATATTTGTTATTATTTTTTCAAAATTTGGCTAGTGGAACTAATATATGCATAGTGAAACGCATTTTAATGGTGAATTAAATTAAACCATTATTGAATCTATAGCTAATTTGTTAGTTAATGAAATCACCTAACAATATGATGTAGAAAATGCATGTATCAACGTGAACCCAACTTAAGTGATGTTGTGATGAAATCAAGAGAAAACACTAATATTGTGAAGGACATGATACAAATGAGGTAGATTTGATGTTTTTCTTGTTAAAAAGACGTAATTTTTGATGGTTTCGCATGTAAGCTTAGATGTGAGACAACCCCATATTCACTTTCCTCTATATATATATATACTCAAACACCCCAACGGTCATAATCTTCCCCCAACGTTCCATTTTTTCTTTTGTCCTTTTCCCATGCCGCATCGTCTTCTCCTTGCTTCCGAATCATGAGCCGCTGGCGGCAAGGGGGTTGGCGGCGGTGTTTGCCGGCGGCATGCCTTCCGTTGCCAACACCCTTATAGATTGGTCTATTCAAATTGTAACTGGGTTGGATGATCTAACTATTGGATTTTAAGTACCATAACAATTATGTAAATAAATATAAACATCATCAAAGCATATAGCGGAAGCATAAGAATCAAATACATGTAATTAATTAACTGGATATAAAAGAAACGCGTACCTTTTGATTCTAGCAAGAACAAGAATCAAACTTTAATTTTCTTCAAATCTTTAACAAACAGATTAACGAAATACCCCTTACCTTTTTGTATCTCAATCCAAGATATATAAACTATAGTGAGTTTATACCACAATCTTATACACATGTACTATAACTGAATTAAAGATTATGCTAGTAATGTAAACACAATTAAACCAAAACAATTTTGTTTAGAAAACAAGTGTGGATCGACCCCTTGAGGGTATATGTCGATCTACCAAAAGCAAGAGAAGAAGGGAAAATGTTTTAGGGTTATAGCTAGTGCACGAGTAGTCAAAAACAAATAACCTTAACCTTTGTATTTATAGGCATGAAATCTTGGAGATCAAGTTTTGCATGGGTTGGGCTTATGAAACCCTTATGCCGATCGGTTCTAATCCCCAAGGGATTTCAGAACCTTCTTGATCCTCTAATTTCATCTATAGTCCCTCCTTTATTCCTTAACGGTCGTTAGCCAATTCCCGTTAATTACTTAACGTCCGTTAGTCATTATTTTGTGTTTAAATAATTAAAAACATAACGGTTTATATATTAATTATTATACATTAATTCCTCATGCGTAATGTGTGAAATCCCGTGGTCACGAGTTCTATTCTAGTCATACACATTAATATCTGTCCATTAAAACTAACAGCTCCCACTTGGACATCTATTAATAGTAATGACATTGGTTAGCGTCTAGCAACACGCCAATGCCCCTAGTACAACTCGGGTGGTGGTCTCCTGGAAAAACCATTCGATGATTCATCATCATACTTATCCTTTTGTTTCTAATACTACGTTAATAAAGATATGGATCTTAGTCATTCTTTATTAACCATTCTGTTTCTCGTTGTTTCTGATTGAGCAAGATTACCAAATCTTCTGAACATATTCAGGGGAGATCTTAGGTGCGGCCGCACAAACATCTTGTCAACCCTACGATGGGCCCAACAGTATTAAACTTCAAACAAATTTGAAGGAACAAATTCTCTCTTGACTACGAGCCTAACCCATGAACTTTGCAACATTCCTGAAAACAATCCTTATAGCTACCAGTTACGTATAGCGGTAAATTGCTTCACAGAAATGCACTACATCCATGACAGGTATCTCAAGTCTGAGGATAACTATATATACATGATTTACTTGATGACAAGATCCATAAAGTAAACTCATGAAGTTGGGATAAGTCCTATATTCAATTCATTGAATATCATGTGAAATTGGCATGTCAACGCATCAATATACTTTCAAGTCTATTCTACCAATACTCAGATTTGTCTTAATTTAATGATATTCCCATATCATTAATTAACAACGGACAATTTAGAATAACATAAGTTATTCACGGATTTAAACATGCAAATATAGGGTACAATCCATTATTAATGAAAACAAACGTACCAAGTACTTTAATTCATTGTAAATAATAATTGCTTAACATCTCTTATCCAAATACTAAATAGATCAATGCATGATAATTCTAGTTAATGAATTATGCCTCAAGTCATGTCAATCATACTTGTTGACAAGACATACATCAACTAATTTTGATCTATCGGAATTTTGAGAATACTCATTTCAAGAATTCAATTAGTGAAGTTTTTGTATGTGTGCATTCAACTATCTTGATATTGCCTCATAATATTTCATAAAATACGTGACATCCTCAACCACGAATTTATGAAAATTAAACTATCAAACCTTTTATAGTATAAAGTATTCTAATTCTTTAATGTATAATGCAACTATGCTCATAGTTAAGCTTAACTAGTACACATGGCCATTAACAAGGATGAAATCCTACCATGACTAGTATTGAGTGTCATCTCAATTTCATTTAGCATCATTGTATGCAAACAACAATATGCTCTTTAAAATTTCCGTAAACTTTAATATCCATTGTGTAATGTTTGATGTCTTCCAATCTTTCAAGATTTTTCGGCTATAACGATTACGCAACAATTTGCCATATGGTTCATACTTAGAATTTAGGAGCAATTCCAGGATGAGGATGTAATTCTATATCCAACCATATTCATTACACTTAGTTATCTAATAACTTTCAATTAGATATCAATGTTGTCAAATCATCTTACATCCAAGCATGATACAACAAATAAAATGATGTTCATGGAAAAATCCTTGTATCAAACTCAGATTTCATTCATGTTATATCTTTCCAAAGATATGTTTCTATTTAGACTTTCTAATAGTATATCATATTTTATTAGAATCAATTATTTTACCGCTTATGTTTATAACAATAAACATATATTCCAAGGTTGTATGTTTATTTTCTAAAACTTCAAGTGAAGTTTCATTCCAAACTACGACTTAACATTTAACGTACATAGAATGTTACTTCCTATATGTTACACAACATATATGAAATAAGAAAATAAATATAACACTCCCACTAGCTTTCAGGAATATTAAGGAATTATCTTATTTTAATTATAAATCAAAACTTGGATTTAATAATTAAACATAAGTATATCTCCTAGATGCATGCATTAATCCATTCATGAATTATTGCAATTTGTATACTTTCAAAGATTATTTGAATTCAAATACTCCTTTTAATTACTTATCGTCCTCGCACAAGTAATTACTCAAGAAAGAGTTTTGATATTCCATTGTCAATTTCATATTAATGAAACTAAGGATGACAATCATAATCTTTTTAATGTGCCTAGAAAGAATATTCAATCACAGTTAATTGCTTAAGTGTAATTGATAATCTTGTCATAAGACATACATTAAATATGTTTACAAAATTATCTATATGATTTCTACTCAAAGATTTAAACCTCTAGGATTTTTATTCCCATTGAAGAAATTCATCTTCATTCTATAGTCTAACTATAGAATTCAAGATTAGTTAAGTTTCCAAAACTAGTTATCTTTATGGACTGCATCTAAACATTCATAGTATGAGTAATTTGCCAAATTCAATATTTGCAATTCATCTTAATGATCTACAGGTTTACCATAATCCTGTAACTCATAATCCTCAACATATTATTCAAATATTTGAGATATCATTGCGGATCTATGAATGATAATTCCATCATCTTGAGATTTAACATTAACATGTTTAATCCTCATCATGACATTTACTAGCGTATTTTTAGAAGATTATGCATCTTGTAATTTTATCTTTTTAAGATAAAAACTCCCAACAGATTCTAAACTCAAAGACAAATTAAAGTTAGTGTTTGAGTAAGAACTATGCTTAACCAACAGATTCTAATATCTGGGACTCAGTTCTATTTTGGAGGAGGAATATGAACTTTTGAAAGCGTTAATAACTTTTAATACAATAGATAAATATTCCTTCTATCCTATTTATGGGCAAAAGTAATATCGATACCCATGGGGTAAAAGGTGCGTGTCAACATTTAATAGACAAGTATACTTTGTATTTTTGCTTCTATTCTTAGTATGCTACCAGACATATTTTAAGGAACAATATTGACAACTATTTGTACATTTTTACCAACTATAATACATCTTTGACTTTTGATAAATACTTTTTACTTATCTTCTCAAAATGTTCTCTTACCATGTATCAGTGACTTAGACATCCTACTAAAATGTCTAAGTCATTAGAATTTTTTTAGTTTGATGAGGAGATCTTCAGGGAGTTTGATGAGGAGATCTTCTCAAAATGTTTTCTTCCCATGTATCAGTGACTTAGACATCCTAGTCCTACCAGAATGTCTAAGTCATTAGAATGTTTTCAGTTTGATGTGGAGATCTTTAGGGAGTCAGTGAGTTATTATCACCATTCACTGACTCCATCATCTTAATCTTGGTTCTTATCTTCACTTTTTGAGAATCGCCTCAAATTGTAATGAGTCTCTTCAGACTTTGAAAAACATCTTGAATATGACTCTCTGAATATTTTTTTACATTCAGGGACTTGTTTTATATTTGAGATATTTTTAATTCAAATCCTATACAAGAAAGCATTAGACACTGAATCAACCCAACAATATGCTTGATATTCGATCAAAACTTCTATATAGTCGACAAGTTGCAAATTCGATAAGTTGCAAATTCGTAATACAGATTTGAGCATACAATAAATGTTATGAAAGTTAGCTAGATTTATCGTCTGAGTAATGTTAATATCTCCTTTATATTACATCATTCACATGACTATATAGTATTAATATGGCGCATGTATGTGGTCATGAACTTTTTGTAAAAGATTGGTTTTTATGTCCATACAAATTATAAAGAGTATGTAAATTAAGGACAAAGATGTAATGCTTCATTTGAAATAGAGGTTGATTTTTACACTGTTTATAACAATTAGTTTTACATAACTAATTAATTGGTCCTAGATATTATAAAGTGATTAATGGGCAAGGTAGTCTAAGTAACCTTAAGGATGTATATGTAGAAAAAGTAATGTGTTAATACAAATATTGTCCTAAAAACGTTATTTATATTTTACGATCTTTGCTTTATTTTGTTAATGACAATTATAAGGTTTATCTTTAGCAAAGCATAAGTATATGTTAAAGTCTTTTACATTTTAGTAACAAGCTTTTTAAAAGACATTTACATATCACATGATCACTAGGAATTACACATTGCATACATATATACATTTACATGTTTATTTTTATTTCTTAAAAATAGAAATATACATGACATCATGGCATACCTCATTAGGAAATCTTAGTTGACTTTACAATATATTTTGGAAAGATCTTGAAGCAAAGGAGTTGACTTTGTAAGATCTTGACAAGACTTGACAAAATATGGAAAGATATTGTAAACTCTTAGCTGGCATGTCCCGGCGGAACCCATAATTTGGGTCCGCCGGATCCGCCACTTGTCTGCTCAGTTTTGCCTATAAATAGCAAGCTGATCATTCAAGCACTCTCATCACTTACATAGCATAAAGTACATATCCACTCATTTATACATAACTAACCCATTCATTTCATTCTTAGTGATCTTCCTTTTGTAGCAAAGAGATCAAGCATCAAGGATCAACAAACTGTTGCAATCCTGTTAGTATAGTTACTGTGTGATTTGTTAGTTGTTCACACATCATTGTTATACCATTCATTCAGTAGTGATCGGTTAGTGTTTTAGTCCTCAAAACACATAGAGTGTCGGGAGTAGTTGAACCCTTGTAAAGAACTCGACATCTAGCTTAGTGTCGGAAATTGTATAGGCGACGTCAGGTTGGTTCTACCTTGAACTAGAACCCGATATTTAGCTTAGTACCGGAAAAAGGTATAAGCGACGTGTGTAAAGGTTTTCTCCGCCGAGAAGGGAGCTTGTTTCTTAGTGAAGAAAAACTCTCGAGTTAGAGGCTCGAGGAGTGGAGTAGGGCAAGGAAAAGAGTCCTTGTAGCCGAACCACTATAAATCTCCGTGTTGTGGTTTGATTGTTCTTTTCCTTACTTACATTACTTATATTGATTGTGTGTATGCATTAACTTGAAATCACGATAAGTCTCAAAGCAAATTAAATTCAAAAACGGTAAAAACTATTCAACCCCCCTTCTAGTTTTCCACAATTGGCATCAGAGCTACGTTACTCAAGATTTTCAAAATATATTGTATTTTTAAACTTGAAACGATCAATGGATTTTGAAAACTTCAAAGAAGGGCAATCTATGCAAAGACCACCACTATTTGAACCAAATAGTTTTATTTATTGAAAAAACTTCTTTGAAACTTATGTGAAGTCAAAGGATATAGATTTATGGTATATTATTGTAGAAGGTGTGGTATGTGCTTAAACACATACCTTTTCTTGACCAAAACCGGACCCAAAAAGACCAAAAACTAACCAAAATGCCAAAAGATATTGTGTTTTTGTGTTTTATATATGCAGGCACGGATATCAAAGAAAAAGTGACAAAATAAAGTCAAAACCGGGAAAAACGAGCACGAGATTTGGAAGGGTGTCAAAAGCCGAAGCCGGGATGCAAAAAGTCAAAATCTGCCCTTCGAGTTTCACCAAAAGACAAAAATCACCTTTAGATCAACTCTGAAATATTGTCAAATTCAGTCCTTTGATTTTCAGAATTTACATTTTTGGTCCTTGAAACTTAAATGCCTAAACCTTTAAAACTAATCTACCCGGATTTTTATTAATCCAACCCACACCCACCACATAATCCAACCCACCAGCCCACTCTAATATACAACCCAGCCCACACCTTAAATCCCTGACCCAGTCCACTTCCCTTAACCCGAATACCCAACTCGGTCAAAAGGTAATTAAAACCAGTCAAACAAAAATAAATAAAAACACACCCACAATTACCCGCCCCCCTTTCTTATCTTTACCCAGATACCTAGAACCCTAAAATTCACCTGTACAATTTTAACAGCGATTAAGGGTAATTCAGTCCAATCACGCACTTCTAGAAGAATTTCAGGATTGTCAGAGTGTCAAAGAAGCACAAATGGGGCACGTGGCAGCTGCTTATTGGACCGAACACATCAAAAATTTGATCATACGATGAAGATTGAAGGAGTGATGCTCAAGAATTGATCTAAGGGTGATTAGGAGCTCAAGTTGCACGCGGATTGCCAGGGTGGAAGTCCCAGAAGGTTCATCCTTAGGCTATAAATAGAGGGTAGATGTTCAGTTGTGAGAGGTAGTTTTTAATTGTAATGTTACTCTGCTTAAATTAGTTCTCATATTGTAGTTTTAAAATTTCTCTTGTAACTTTAAGATTTTATTAATGAAATTTTTATTTTAGTATTTACTTTGATTCTGTTTCACTTCATTTGATCTTCTGAAATTAGTTTATTGAAATTGTTAGTAGTTGTTTCAAATAATTTCTAGTTTATTTCTATTTCCTTTCTCAACTTCTGTTAAACTCTATTTAAAATCCAAAAATATTCCAAAAAAATATTAAAAAAAATACAAAAATAGTTTTAATTTCCAGCTTCAAATAAGCTATTTTCTGATTTTGAAAACTTACATAAGCTTTGTAGCTTAATGTAAGCTTTGTTTGAGGTCAATACTGTGTTGCTTCACAAAAGTCAAAAAGTCAAACAAAGTCAACATCAAAGGTCAAATAAGCTGTTTGATGAAAAGCTGTTCAGAAGAAGCTTGTGTGGGGTATTTTAGGCTTATTGGATAAGCTTAGGTGTTAGTTTATGGTATATCAGTTCTGATTTCTTCATCAGAGATAACTTGTAAGCTTCTTTCTCATTAATAGTCCTAATAGCTTTTCTGCTTATACCTAGTTTATAGTGCTTATTACCCAGTGAAATTTGCTTTTTAGTTGTTTAGACACATAGATAATCTTAGATTAATCAGTAGTTTAGCTTTAATTTGAATTACCTAGATATTATAGCAATTTCAGTATTTTTAAGGACTGTTTGGGACAGAGTTTGTTCTAGGAAGATTTAGCTGTTACACTGTTCATTTGCATTCTAATATTTGATGATCTAGCTTAATTAAGGGTTTATTAGTAGGATTCAGTAGAGTTTATGTGACTATAAGCTCTTTTGAGGATTTTGAGTTGATTAGGAGTTGATGCTGCCATAACAAGCTCAACATAAGCTGAGCTTAGTCAGATCTTATTTTTGCATTTCAAAGTAGTTTTCAAGTGGTTGAGTCAGTATACAAAGGGCTGGATAGCAGTGGTCAAGGTTTGAACTAAGTTTGCGCCAATTTTCTGAGTCTGCTATATCAGAGAGTTGTGCAGGTTTCAAGTTTTTATGGCTGCTGATCTTGTTAAATTTCTGGCTTATTGAGATAAGCTGAGGAACTTAAATTTGGTATTTAGTTAGTTCACATATCAAGTTAGAAATAAATACTCTGAGATTGATGTTTTAAGCTCATTTGGATAGCTTATTTCAGGCTGCAAGTTAGCCCAATAGGACTGCTCTGTTTGCTATTTCTAACTCAGTCCCCAGACCTCTCTGTTCTGAGCATCTATTAGAGTAGCAATTGGTGGAAGATTTTGGGCATATTTGGAAACTAAGTAGTCTGATATATGAGTTTTTAGATTCTGCTTTTAAATTCTACCAATAAGCTCTGACCTAGCTTATTATTAAGCTGCAAATTGGGTGTTTGGTGATGTTTCTATCTTAAAATTGCAACTGAGTTTCTGCTTTTTAGCTTATTCTGTGAGCTTATCTTGACTTTTAAAGTGGTTTTAAGCTTAAAATAGTGTGCTCATCCAGTATTGAGCTTTTGATAATTTCTGGAACTCATTTGCTTATTTTTGGCTTATTTCATAATTGCTTATTGTACTGTTCTGATTATTAGGGTTTAATCAGTTTCTGAATTTATTTTTCTTAGATTAGAAATTTAATATTTGATTTACTCAGAATTTTCCAGATTTTTCCAAACTGTTTTACTATTTTTTAAATCATTTAAATAGTTTTAATTAGTTTTTAATTCATAAAAAATTATTAAAAAGTCAAAAAAATATTTTTCTTTTTCCAAAAATTTTCTTTTATCAGTTTTAATTTAGGAAAATTATTTTTATATTTTTAGGTTTTAAATTTTAAAAAAATCACTTTTTATTTACGTTTTTAAATTTCGTCGCGTAACGTTTTTAAATTCAATTTTCGTTCTTAGGATTTCGTGCTTAGCTTAGTGGTTTCCTTAGCATAATTAGTTGTTTTTATTTCATATTTCATTGTTCGTAGTGTAAAATCACCAATCAATCACTCTTTTTCACACACATTCACCACACAATTCGGCAACGTTAACGACAACTCGATATTCGACCTTCGTTGGGACACGACCCGGGGAAAACGCATTCGTTGTGTTTCCTTTGGAAATTATATACTAAAAACGACAAACCAAAAAATGAGAAAAATTTATTCTGGGGGGGGGGGGGGGGGTAATCTTTCGATTTGATTTTTTGCCTTGCATTTTTTGCCGTTTACTCATGCAACCCCGTTTTTCCTCAAAAATTGGAAAAAAAAAAATGAGAAAAATTTAAAATTTTTGTGCAAAAATATAATAAATTTTGACAATTTTGTTGACTTTCCGCTGGTGAGAGTAGGAATAAAATTCTGACTTGACCGGGCGTGTTGAGCCCTAGCTTGTTCCCTTAACCATTTATAATCTATAAGCTCGTGCTAGTCTTTTACACAAGGAGCTACAAAATGCGAATTCTTTTTAAGAGTTTGCAAGTTCCCGTATCGACTTTATATATGCATGGCTTGATTATAAGGCTAAGCATTCGCGGATCTTATTATTTAAGATTTTAAATTTGCGAAGAACGAGAAATGATAGAGTTGTTTATAAGTTAGATTGCTAAACGTGGAGTAGTTGGTTCTCTTTAGAGCTCATCAAAGTTACTTGTGGCTTTTTGTTCCCATAAGCTTGTTTCACCCAAAATAATAGAAATCTAGGAATAATTAAAGCTATTTTGGTTTCGGCGATAATTAGTTTTTATTTCTTCCTTAGAAAATCCTTGCTTATAAGAGTTGGGTACACATCAAGGTACTGCCAGTGTTACGGTGTAATAGACTATTCCATCTTGCCGGTTCGCAACCGATGTTGGGATTGTTATAAAAGCCGTAGGACTTGGGGTTTGGCAACGCAAATAATTACTAAATATGATAATGTATAATACATCGGTCAGGTACACTGCCTGGTGGGGTTGTAAGCCTCTTGAGATCCCTCGAGAGGTAAAACCTGTTGTAAGGTTGCAAAACCATGCATCAAGTTTTTGGCGCCGCTGCCGGGGAATAGTTATTGTTTAGGTTGAATTTTTATTTTATAGGTCTACTCACTAGATTCCTTTCTAGTGAGATTTTTATTTTATTTTTCTTGGTTTTCTTTAGTCTATCTATTTTCTTCGTGCTTTTGTTCGTATAAGATTTTCATTGACTATTCAGTTTGCCATTATGGAAAACGCGAATCCGCCCCTTACACCTGGCGAAGTAGCTTTGTTGCGTAGCCAACTTGAGAATGAGATTAGTGAGCTCAGAGAGCTCAATAGAATGATTGATATAGAGCTCGATTTTGCCTTGAACAACTTAGAGACCGCCATATGCTCAGATAATTATTTAGAACGTAATAATCTTACGGTTGAGAAGTTGATTGAGAAAATTGATGAAGTGAAGGTAGATCCTAGGTTGGATGATTATTTCAATGAATACCCCACTAAGGAGGAGATTGCTTACTATAACAACCTTGTTGATAACCGTCGACCACCTTTTGTTAGAATTGACCCAAAGATTAAGAGAGGTGATCCCGGGAATGTGAAGATACCATGTATGATTGGGTACCAATACGTTGAGCATGCTTACATTGACTGTGAATCCCCAATCAACGTGATGTCCTCAGGCTTTTATAGCCAGATCATAAACACACCACTTGAGCCTAGGATGGACCCCAAGTGCCCAGGCGAAGTTTGCAACTTCGTTGGAAGGATTAAGGATATGCATATCCTTGTTGGGAATTTTACCTTTGTCACCAACTTCATGATCTTAGAAGATTTGGCAAGTGTTGTTGACTGCCGCCTATCTCGCGTGGTGTTAGGTAAGCCATTTATTGAAGCATCCAATTTAAGGTATGATCGTTTGAGAGGCACGGTTCAGTTTTCTAATCACATAGATAGGATCACATATAGGATGCCTTATCGGGTAAATGAATTTCGTTTTGTGCCTCGATTTGACAAGGACAACATTGGTGCAATTGAGGACATCAATGATGAGGATAAAGAAAAAGGCATGGACTATGTTTGGAATAAGAGAAGCCTTTATTATAAAGATTGCTTGAACCTTGGACCTAAATACAAAATTGATATGGAGGTTGTTAGGATGATTAGAGGGGCAATTGAGAAGCAAAACGGAAAAAACGTAGAACCCGTGACCTTGAGTCTAGCTACAAGACTCGTTAATAAAGAAAAGCGCTTTTTGGGAGGCAACCCAAGTTTTATTTGCTTTGTGTGTTTATTTGTTTGTTTGATTTTATTTGTTTCCGTATGTATGTTTAAATTTTATTATTATTGATTCATGTTCAAAAACTAATTTGTGAAAATGCTTTATCTTGTTTTTAACTTCGTCTTAACTACATATAAAGGTATTTTGCAAAAGTTAAGTGTAAGGGAAATCTAAATCGGTTTATTAGAACACAAATGAACATGAATCGTAATAATAATAAATTAACATACATATTAGTATTTGTTTGAGTCAAATGCTTGTATCGAGTCATAATGATGTTTTGCAGGATTTCCAGGAAGTAAGGTATAGGTTTTTCCAAAAACTTTTCCGGAAACTTAACATGAGAATTCTGTCAGATCATTTCTGACGGCGTCAGGATTTACAACCTGACGGCGTCAAGTTTAATTTTCTGAAAATTTTTGAAAGTTTTGTTTTCATAAAAAGTTTTTATTAAATCTCTAACTTATAATCTCCAGGAATCTGCAAAATTATCATTCCACAAGCATTATATCCTTATATATAGAGTTTATCCCGCCGATGTTATGCAGGTTTTCGTGTTTGTTTTCTCAGGTTTAACAGGTTATTTTGGACAAGGAAATGTTTGTTGAATCAAGCTTTTGGTGATGCATTAGTCAAGGAGCTTTTACATTCTCTTGGAAGAAGATTTAACCGTGTTACCACATTATCCACCGAACGAATCAGGGGAGTATTTGATTTCATTCTTTTACTTTATGCTTTTACATCTTGTTATTTGAACATTGGGGACAATGTTCATCTTAAGTGTAAGGGGGGTAAAAGTACGATTAGAGAATGCTATTACGCTTGATTTTTGTTTGTTTAATAGTAGATGTGTAATAAAACTGAGATAAATACCTGTTAGGGCAATTTTAGTGCCAAATTTAAATTTTTTTACAACATTTAGGAGTGAAACTTTGATTTAATGAGCGTCTCATGGATAGGAGTTATATGACTAGCACAAAAAACCGTACCACTAAAAAATTTTCCACCCCCAAATATGTGAGGTTCGCCCCTAGAATTGGTAGGAAAAGCATTTTGCTATGATGTGTGTACCAGTAGCACTTAGATTCTAGAACTTGCGTTAGGACCATTCCGAGGCCACAAGTGAGACTACATTCGTGTAGTTAGATTTACTACATGATAAGAGGCATTAGGATTAACCCATTGTTTTACACCTGTGTTTTTGTTATAATTACGTTGGCTACATTGGTCAAGTAATTCTCCCACACCCTTTGCGTTGTACTCATTTTTAGTACACGATACCCCTAGTACACCCCTCAGAGCCTATCTTTTCGTTTCGACCTTTAAGCATTTTACTTAAAGGAAGAATTTGTTTACACCCCACTAAAATGTACACCCAAATCGCCTTAGCCTACCTTGTATGCACTCATTTTTAGTGCATTATTGTGACAACATTTGTTTAAACCCAAGTTAATTATCTAGTTGATTACATGGTTGCTAAGTCGAGTCATATCCTTGTACATATTATTTTGGGACGATTGGGACTCATGGGTAAAGTACTAGTGTAATGGAGTAATGGGGAAGAACATCATTTATTACCCCCATATGTGCTAAATATTTTAAAAGTACTCAAAGTTTTTCAATTATCTTAATCCGAGTCATTAGATTAGTTATTTGTAAAGTTATGTAAAAGTTCAAGTGTAAGGGGAATGCAACGCCCCTATGATGTATTATTTTGGATGGTAGGGCAAGAGTGTATGAAAAAAAAAAAAAAATCAAGAAAAATACAAAAAAAATGAGAAAAAGAAAAATAGAAAAAACATACGGACTACCATCCCGTTTCATTTTATGTTTATTTTATGTTTTTGTTATTTTGTTTTTAGCTTAAGATTGAGTCGAGTCTTGGCTTAGCAACATTGTATACTACATGTAATTAATCAAGATCTTTAACTCGCCACCAGTAAAATATTCCTTATCCAACAAAACCGTGTTTATCATATCCCTACACCTAACGTTATAACCCATGTAAAAGCCCTCTTTGATAGTTTATCTTAGGTGCTTACGCCTAGTGGAGGAGGTTTTCGATCCTTTCCCAAGCCTATGGTAATCTATTTGCTATGACAGGTAGTGAGAGATATTATCCGTTTTCATTTATGAGATTTATTTTGATGACACTTGAGAGATGTGAGTATCTAAACACTACTTGTGAGGTGCTAATTTGTAATCTCCGTGCTTATTATGATTAAAGTGGAACGACTATATGTTGCAATTACTTTTATATTAGCATTAAATGACCCCTAACTTGTATTTTGATTAGAATAAAGGCGCATTTGCTTGAGGACAAGCAAATCTCAAGTGTAAGGGTATTTGATGAAGCGAAAAGTGTACCGCTTTTAGGGGGTCATTTAAGCCCTAAATCGTATTTATTTGATCAAATATTGCCCTAAATCGTTCCTTTTGTCATTTTAGGTACTTTTGCGAAGAAATCTGGAAAAGGAAGCATTTTGGACGTTTTTGGAGCATAAAAGTGAAGAAAACGACAAAGTCTCAAAATCGGCTAAAAAGTACCTTAGACGGCGTCAGAAATTGGTCTGGACGGCGTCATGGCTTGGCAAAAGTGGTGGATATGAAAATTACTCATGATAAGCCAGAGAAATTTGCATGGGAATTCTGACGGCGTCACCCTTTGGAGTGATCAAGGTCGTCACGGTATAAGTTAAAGCGGGACAGCGTCACACCTAATTCTGACGGCGTCAAGCCTTGATAAGCCAGAACGGATTTTGGAGAGCTAAAGAGGTACGGCGTCAAGAAGGCCATCCGGGAACCCTAAAAGCGGCGAGGTGACGGCGTCACACTCCATAACGTGACGCCGTCAGATCTGAAAGTCTATATATAGTTTTGCAATTTGTTGTCATTAGTGTGGAACTTATTGTGGAACTTTGTGTGTGAAAAACCCTAAGACGATTTTAGCAGCTTTTTCAAGGCTTTTTGCCTTGAGATCTTCCATGTTACATTGAAGATAAGTTATCAATTAATCATTCAATATGTCTATGTGTTGTTTGATTCTATCTTGTTCTTGTCTTTTGTTTAACATGCTAGGCTAGGTTATCTTTGTGTTTGCTTAGATCTAATGAAACCTAGCTATTGATTATTGGTTATTGGTGTGTTATTAGTTGTACTGGATGATTGTTTATCTATGTTAGGCTTAAGAAAACTGGCTAACTTCCTATTCGGTAACTTGCTTGAACGTCTTAAGAAACATGAACCAATGCGTACTAAAGGTTTTTATGGTTGTATTTAATGCACAAGCGAATTCTAGTGATCCCATGTTAGGAGCTTCCTAGCCGGCTCGACATAGGAGTGAAGTAGGAGCTTGTAGAGTTGGGGAAGTACGTACGCCACCCCACGATTGGTATTAAGGAATACACCCGTCATCCACGCAATTAATACACACTAATCAACCGGTAAAAGATAGTTAGGGAGTAAGGAAATCTAAGTAAACACATTTCTTTCCACATAAGTTTTACCACATTTTCATTTTCTGTTATTTTATTTTATTTGCATTCGTAGTATCCTGGGTTAGTTGACTAGCAACTAATTCCGCCCACTCTTTCAAACCCGAGATTTTACTTGCTTTCATAAAATTATAAAAACATAAAAAGAATCTTCTCTCACCCTTAGACCTATTAGAGTAGTTTTTCATACCTAACGAACACTATTCCCTGTGGAGAACGATCAATCCCCCGTACTTACCACTACACTATACTACATCGGTCAGGTACACTGCCTGGTGGGGTTGTAAGCCTCTTGAGATCCCTCGAGAGGTAAAACCTGTTGTAAGGTTGCAAAACCACGCATCAGGTATCCTAATAAAAGCTTCTGTCTCTGGACTCGTAGATGAGTTGTTTCGGTCGTATATAAAAGGGATATCCTCAAAATCGTGTTAAATCAGAGACCTTGATGTGGACCTCATTTTTGTATGCAACGGTTTTCGAGGGAAGGCTTGGAAACTACTTAGCGTCTAAACTAGGTATCTTTATCGGACTAAAAATTATCGAAATGAGAATTTGAAGAAATTCATTTCTCACCAAAAATAAAATAAATAGAGGAAAATAGGAATTTGGGAACAAGGAATCCACAATTAGCTTTTATGAGTAGTGTCGGCAATCTAACTTGTAAATGACAATGATTTCGTTTTTAAGCTTAGTTTGGGGACTCATGAAAAATCAGGGACGACGAATTTTATCCGTATGGTCACTTCTTTATGAGTCGTGTTTCCTACTCGAAGATCCTAAAAGTTATCGTTAGATAATGATTGTCGACAAAACCGTCACATGATTTTGAGAAAAATATAAAAATAGAATAAATGAAAAATCGGGGAGTTTCTAGAACTTTTCAAAAACGCGTTTTTATAAACATTGCATGAGGACATTGCAATAGCTTAGTCTGGGGGAATTTGGTATGTGCTTAAACACATACCTTTTTTTGACCAAAACCGGACCCAAAATGACCAAAAACCCGTCCATAATGCCAAAAGATATCGTGTTTTTTGTGTTTTGTTTATGCAGGGACGGATATCGCGAAAAACCGACAAAAAGACAAGAAAATCGGAAAAACGAGCACGGGATACGGAAAAGGCTCAGAACCGAAGCCGGGAAAGTCATACTTGGTCAAAAATTCAAAAATCACCCTTAGATCAACTTTTGATTAATAGCAGCATTGGTCCCTTGATTTTCAGCAATTTACATAATTGGTCCCTATGATTAAAACCTTTAACCCTTTTTACTACTTAAACCCGTATCTAATAAACCCATATCCTATGCAACCCAACACTCCCCTAATTCTGAAACCCAATCCACTTATCCTACACTATAACCCAGCCCAATATCTAACCCACACCCAACAGTCCATGACCCGACCCACACTTAAACCCGGTCAAAACTTAAACACACACAGTCAAAAAATATATAAAAACACACCCACAATTACCCGCCCCCCTTTCTTATCTTTACCCAGATACCTAGAACCCTAAAATTCACCCGTACAATTTTAACAGAGATTAAGGGTAATTCAGTCCAATCACGCACTTCTAGAAGAATGTCAGGATTGTCAGAGTGTCAAAGAAGCACAAATGGGGCACGTGGCAGCTGCTTATTGGACCGAACACATCACAAATTTGATCATACGGTGAAGATTGAAGGAGTGATGCTCAAGAATTGATTTAAGGGTGATTAGGAGCTCAAGTTGCACGCGGATTGCCAGGGTGGAAGTCCCAGAAGGTTCATCCTTAGGCTATAAATAGAGGGTAGATTTTCTGTTGTGAGAGGTAGTTTTTAATTATAATGTTACTCTGCTTAAATTAGTTCTCATATTGTAGTTTTAAAATTTAAGATTTTATTAATGAAATTTTTATTTTAGTATTTACTTTGATTCTGTTTCACTTCATTTGATCTTCTGAAATTAGTTTATTGAAATTGTCAGTAGTTGTTTCAAATAATTTCTAGTTTATTTCTATTTCCTTTCTCAACTTCTGTTAAACACTATTTAAAATCCAAAAATATTCCAAAAAAATATTAAAAAAAATACAAAAATAGTTTTAATTTCTAGCTTCAAATAAGCTATTTTCTGATTTTGAAAATTTACATAAGCTTTGTAGCTTAATGTAAGCTTTGTTTGAGGTCAATACTGTGTTGCTTCACAAAAGTCAAAATGTCAAACAAAGTCAAAATCAAAGGTCAAATAAGCTGTTTGATGAAAAGCTGTTCAGAAGAAGCTTGTGTGGGGTATTTTAGGCTTATTGGATAAGCTTAGGTGTTAGTTTATGGTATATCAGTTCTGATTTCTTCATCAGAGATAACTTGTAAGCTTCTTTCTCATTAATAGTCCTAATAGCTTTTCTGCTTATACCTAGTTTATAGTGCTTATTACACAGTGAAATTTGCTTTTTAGTTGTTTAGACACATAGATAATCTTAGATTAATCAGTAGTTTAGCTTTAATTTGAAGTACCTAGATATTATAGCAATTTCAGTATTTTTAAGGACTGTTTGGGACAGAGTTTGTTCTAGGAAGATTTAGCTGTTACACTGTTCATTTGCATTCTAATATTTGATGATCTAGCTTAATTAAGGGTTTATTAGTAGGATTCAGTAGAGTTTATGTGGCTATAAGCTCTTTTGAGGATTTTGAGTTGATTAGGAGTTGATACTGCCATAACAAGCTCAGCATAAGCTGAGCTTAGTCAGATCTTATTTTTGCATTTCAAAGTAGTTTTCAAGTGGTTGAGTCAGTATACAAAGGGCTGGATAGTAGTGGTCAAGGTTTGAACTAAGTTTGCGCCAATTTTCTGAGTCTGCTATATCAGAGAGTTGTGCAGGTTTCAAGTTTTTATGGCTGCTGATCTTGTTAAATTTCTGGCTTATTGAGATAAGCTGAGGAACTTAAATTTGGTATTTAGTTAGTTCACATATCAAGTTAGAAATAAATACTCTGAGATTGATGTTTTAAGCTCATTTGGATAGCTTATTTCAGGCTGCAAGTTAGCCCAATAGGACTGCTCTGTCTGCTATTTCTAACTCAGTCCCCAGACCTCTCTGTTCTGAGCATCTATTAGAGTAGCAATTGGTGGAAGATTTTGGGCATATTTGGAAACTAAGTAGTCTGATATATGAGTTTTTAGATTCTGCTTTTAAATTCTACCAATAAGCTCTGACCTAGCTTATTATTAAGCTGCAAATTGGGTGTTTGGTGATGTTTCTATCTTAAAATTGCAACTGAGTTTCTGCTTTTTAGCTTATTCTGTGAGCTTATCTTGACTTTTAAAGTGGTTTTAAGCTTAAAATAGTGTGCTCATCCAGTATTGAGCTTTTGATAATTTCAGGAACTCATTTGCTTATTTTTGGCTTATTTCATAATTGCTTATTGTACTGTTCTGCTTATTAGGGTTTAATCAGTTTCTGAATTTATTTTTCTTAGATTAGAAATTTAATATTTGATTTACTCAGAATTTTCCAGATTTTTCCCAACTGTTTTAATATTTTTAAATCATTTAAATAGTTTAAATCAGTTTTTAATTCATAAAAAGTCAAAAAAATAAATTTCTTTTTTATAAAATTTTCTTTTTATATTTAGAGTTTAGGAAAATTATTTTTACATTTTTAGTACTTAAATTTTAGAAAACCACTTTTTATTTACGTCGCGTTCGTTTTTTAAAATTCGTTTTTTCGTTTTTAGTATTACATGCTTAGCTTAGTTGTACCCTTAGCATAATTAGTTGTTTTCATTTAATATTTCATTGTTCGTAGTTAAATATCACCAATCAACCTCTCTTTTTCACACACATTCACCACACAATTAGACAACGTTAACGACAACTCGATATTCGACCTTCGTTGGGACACGACCCGGGGAAAACGCATACGTTGCCTTTTCCTTTGGAAAAATAAATATATACTAAAAACGAATAAATCAAAATTGGCGCCGCTGCCGGGGAAGGCTTGAGAAGAGTTGGAGTTTCGCCGTTGAATCGTGTTTTGAAGACCCTTCCTCGGAAGTTTCTCGTTTTTGTTTTAAAAAATAAAAATACAAAAAGAAAATAAATAAAACACTTTTCCTAAAGTGTTTTCCAAAATACAAAAAATAAAATAAATCCTCACTTTCTTCAAAAGTGTTGTAAACCATTCCGAATAAACAACAAAACAATCGTGAAATCAATTGATTTTCGGATTATCTTTTGATTACAACCTATACAAGTGGTTTAAGGATGGTCTTGACATTAAATTGCAGACCGAAAGAGGCGGGTTTTTAATCACCTTCGAGTGGACCTTTGCTTCTCCGCCACTCTGCGAATAGTCATAAGAGAAACGGATATCGATTGAGGGATCGGTACCAAAAATAAATAATTCCTTTTAAAAATAAAAACCCAAAAAGATTTTCTCTTCAAAATTATTTTCCATTTTTCTTTTGTGATTTTCCATGTTTCTTAATTTAAAAAACCCAAAAATAATCTTCTTTATCCTCTTATCTGTTTAATTCTACCCTCTTATCCCTCTATATTGTTTAATTCTTATGGCAGACATGCGTTCTATGGAGGAATTACTTCGCATACCTATCGTACGATTTGAAAAGGCCATCATTATTCCACCAATTTTTGCGGATGAATATGAAATAAACGTCGAGTTACTTAATTTCATAAATCCTTTCCATGGTTTTGAAAATGATGATCCTTCTTCACACATCAGCAGATTTCTTCTAATAACTGGAACTTTCAAACTACATCAAGTGCCTGATGATGCGGTGAAGTTAATCTTGTTTCCGTTTACACTTAAAGGAGCAGCCAGGAAATGGCTTGATTATGAACCTCCTAACTCCATCACCACTTGGAATGATCTTGCATCAAAGTTCTTAAATCAATTTTATCCTCATTCCAAAACATTTGAGCTCAGAAAAGAAATCATGAATTTTCAACAATGTTTTGATGAGACTTTTGCCAAGGCTTGGGAGAGATTCAAAGATTTAAAATGGAAATGCCCACATCACGGTTTTTCGGAATTGCAACAAGTTGATATATTCTATAATGCTTTAACTCAATCGGATCAAGATTCGTTTAATACTGCCGCCGGTGGCAATATTTATTGTCGAACTCCGAAGGACCTCATGACGATTATCGAAAATAAATCGAAAGTTCGCACTGCACAAAACAAACCGGTAGTAAGTTCCCAATTTCGTAATGAAGAATCAATTGGAGAATTCCTAGCCGAAGAGCAAGCAGCTAAAGTGAGTGCCCAATTTTGCAAGACTTTCGTTCACATTGACGATGATGAGGATTCTATCCAAATGAAGGAGTATTATGAGAATTCGTCAGCTGCAATCCCGCCCGTCTTACCGACGATGGACCCAGAGGACTCTCTCATAATGGGGGACGAGCATCTCAGCACTATTCCGGCAACGGAATCGGACAAAGTAATAAAGTCTAATGTTGAGGACCTTGTCCCAATCCAAAGTGAGTCCGAGGGTATTTCTGTCAAAATATGTGATTTGCCTCCTCTCGATACTTTTGAGACTTCTTTCGATGATTATACTTCGAGTGATGACGATTCTTATGGAGACATCGATTATGTTGAGGCATCACCTCCCTATTTTGAGCTCGTTGATGGAGAGATTGACACTGATATTCTTCTGACGATCAAGGATGATATACTTCGTGAGAAATTATTGAATATCAATCTTCTCATTTCTAAGATCGAATCATTGAATGACAATCCAACTCCATCTACTGATTCTATGCTCAATTCTTCCTCCTTATCTCCTATCCCCGTTGAGGATAGTGACTTTTCCTCGGTTAAATTTTCGAGTGGCAATCCCACTCCCACTTCTGATCCAGTCATTTCCGACTCTTCCCCTTCTCTCACACCGGTTGAGGGAAGTGATTTCACTTTGGAAGAGATCGAGGTTTTTGTTGAGAATAATTCAATTTCATCGGAAATTGAGCCGGGGGGAGAAGAGAGGAGTAGTGGCAGTACCACTTCTCATATCTCTTTTCCCAAGCATGATTCATTTATCTTTGAGGAGTTCTCCGATGAACTCACTCACATCCTATCTCCTCCAGAATATGATCATTTTTACTTTGATCTTGAGGAAGATATTATTCTGGGGGGAGGTGTACTTTCTCATAAGTATTTACCCATTGAAGATTTCATCCCGACCCTCCCTCCCGAGACTTTTAAAAAATCTGCTTTTGAGGATGAAGAATTGATCTTAATTGTTATAAAAATATTTCTTACATTCATCACATTTGATGTGACTTCTCCTCTTCTTCACTCCATCGGGAGTGAGGATACCATCTTTGACCCCGGTATTACCATTTATGGTTTCTTCTTCTTAATACCGTTGGGTATCTCATCGGAGTGGAACTTTCATGTGTTTCAATGTTTATCCAAACCTCTTTAACGAAAGTCCGATGGAGATTTCTTCTTCCACTTGCTCCCCCAAGGACAAATGAATTCGGGGCAAGTCTAAGCTTTCCGACTCGATACTAAACAAGCGCTTCGTAGGAGGCACCCCATGCTTATCATTCTATCTTCTTATCTTATTTCTAATAAAACATGAAGAGGGCTTCCTCTTCCATATTTTGTGTTTCGTGGTTGTTTGTGATGTGTCCAGGATTTGCCCGAATAATGAAGACTCTCGTGCTCGTGGTTTGCTTCTCTCCACTCGAGTTTCATCATTCGTTGCGCATCCGATATCCTAAATCTTATCGTTTTACATTTGTCTTTGGCATAATTAATAAACGGCCTTAGATTTTTGTAGGAGAACCCTTACCTTTAAGACATTGGGGACAATGTCTCGTTTTAGTCTTGGGGGGGGGGGGTAATCTTGCGATTTGATTTGTGCCTTGTATTTTTGCCGTTTACTCATGCAACCCCGTTTTTCCTCCAAAATTGAAAAAATCCAAAAAAAAGAGAAAAATTTAAAATTTTTTGCAAAAATATAATAAATTTTGACATTTTTGTTGACTTTCCGCTGGTGAGAGTAGGAATAAAAATCTGACTTGACCGGGCGTGTTGAGCCCTAGCTTGTTCCCTTAACCATTTATAATCTATAAGCTCGTGCTAGTCTTTTACACAAGGAGCTATAAAATGCGAATTCTCTTTAAGAGTTTGCAAGTTCCCGTATTTGACTTTATATATGCTTGGCTTGATTATTTGGCTAAGCATTCGCGGATCTTATTACTTAAGATTTTAAATTTGCGAAGAACGAGAAATGATAGAGTTGTTTATAAGTTAGATTGCTAAACGTGGAGTAGTTGGATCTCTTTAGAGCTCATCAAAGTTATTTGTGGCTTTTTGTTCCCATAAGCTTGTTTCACTCAAAAATAGTAATCTAGGAATAATTAAAGCTATTTTGGTTTTAGCGATAATTAGTTTTTATTTCTTCCTTAGAGAATTCTTGCTTATGAAAGTTGGGTACACATCAAGGTACTGTCAGTGTTACGGTGTAATAGACTATTCCATCTTGCCGGCTCGTAACCGATGTTGGGATTGTTATAAAAGCCGTAGGACTTGGGGTTTGGCAACACAAATAATTAATGAATATGATAATGTATAATAATAATCCAAAGCCATAAAAAGTTTTCTACATCTTGCCGGTTCGCAGCCGATGTTGTAGACTTCTAATAAAGGCAGAGGAAAAATTCCAAGGTCATAATAGACTATCACATCTTGCCGGTTCGCAGCCGATGTTGTGATTGTTATAAAAGGCCAAGGATTAAATACGTTAATGTGCTTAAATAATGTTAAAAATGCCAAACTTCGACTCCGGGGATATCCTAATAAAAGCTTTTGTCTCTGGACTCGTAGAAGAGTTGTTTCGGTCGTATATAAAAGGGATATCCTCAAAAATCATGTTAAATCAGAGACCTTGACGTGGACCTCATTTTCGTATGCAACGGTTTTCGAGGGAAGGTTTGGAAACTACTTAGCGTCTAAACTAGGTATCTTTATCGGATTAAAACTTATCGAAACGAGAATTTGAAGAAATTCATTTCTCACCAAAAATAAAATAAATAGAGGAAATAGGAATTTGGGAACAAGAGGTAATACACAATTAGCTTCCATGGGTAGTGTCGGCAATCTAACTTGTAAATGACAATGATTTCGTTTTTAAGCTTAGTTTGGGGGCTCGTGAAAAATCGGGGACGACGAATTTTATCCGTATGGTCACTTCTTTATGAGTCGTGTTTCCTACTCAAAGACCCTAAAAGTTATCGTGAGATAATGATTGTCAACAAAACCGTCACATGATAATAAGAAAAATACAAAAATAGAATAAAAGGAAAATCGGGGAGTTTTTAGAACTTAAGATTTCTTAATCTCTTTTGAAAATTTTGCTACTTCTCAAAGTTAGTAAAAAGAGATTGGAAATTTTCGGTTTCAAAAACGTGTTCTTATAACATTGCATGAGGACATTGCAATAGCTTAGTCTGGGGGAATTTTGGTATGTGCTTAAACACATACCTTTTCTTGACAAAAACCGGACCCAAAAAGACCAAAAACTAACCAAAATGCCAAAAGATATTGTGTTTTTGTGTTTTATATATGCAGGCACGGATATCAAAGAAAAAGGGACAAAATAAAGTCAAAACCGGGAAAAAACGAGCACGAGATTTGGAAGAGTGTCAAAAGCCGAAGCCGGGATGCAAAAAGTCAAAATCTGCCCTTCGAGTTTCACCAAAAGACAAAAATCACCCTTAGATCAACTCTGAAATATTGTCAAATACAGTCCTTTGATTTTCAGAATTTACATTTTTGGTCCTTGAAACTTAAATGCCTAAACCTTTAAAACTAATCTACCCGGATTTTTATTAATCCAACCCACACCCACCACATAATCCAACCCACCAGCCCACTCTAATATACAACCCAGCCCATACCTTAAATCCCTGACCCAATCCACTTCCCTTAACCCGAATACCCAACCCGGTCAAAAGGTAATTAAAACCAGTCAAACAAAAATAAATAAAAACACACCCACAATTACCCGCCCCCTTTCTTATCTTTACCCAGATACCTAGAACCCTAAAATTCACCCGTACAATTTTAACAGCGATTAAGGGTAATTCAGTCCAATCACGCACTTCTAGAAGAATGTCAGGATTGTCAGAGTGTCAAAGAAGCACAAATGGGGCACGTGGCAGCTGCTTATTGGACCGAACACATCACAAATTTGATCATACGGTGAAGATTGAAGGAGTGATGCTCAAGAATTGATCTAAGGGTGATTAGGACCTCAAGTTGCACGCGAATTGCCAGGGTGGAAGTCCCAGAAGGTTCATCCTTAGGCTATAAATAGAGGGTAGATTTTTAGTTGTGAGAGGTAGTTTTTAATTGTTATGTTACTCTGCTTAAATTAGTTCTCATATTGTAGTTTTAAAATTTCTCTTGTAACTTTAAGATTTTATTAATGAAATTTTTATTTTAGTATTTACTTTGATTCGGTTTCACTTCATTTGATCTTCTGAAATTAGTTTATTGAAATTGTCAGTAGTTGTTTCAAATAATTTCTAGTTTATTTCTATTTCCTTTCTCAACTTCTGTTAAACTCTATTTAAAATCCAAAAATATTCCAAAAAAATATTAAAAAAATACAAAAATAGTTTTAATTTCCAGCTTCAAATAAGCTATTTTCTGATTTTGAAAACTTACATAAGCTTTGTAGCTTAATGTAAGCTTTGTTTGAGGTCAATACTGTGTTGCTTCACAAAAGTCAAAATGTCAAACAAAGTCAACATCAAAGGTCAAATAAGCTGTTTGATGAAAAGCTGTTCAGAAGAAGCTTGTGTGGGGTATTTTAGGCTTATTGGATAAGCTTAGGTGTTAGTTTATGGTATATCAGTTCTGATTTCTTCATCAGAGATAACTTGTAGGCTTCTTTCTCATTAATAGTCCTAATAGCTTTTCTGCTTATACCTAGTTTATAGTGCTTATTACACAGTGAAATTTGCTTTTTAGTTGTTTAGACACATAGATAATCTTAGATTAATCAGTAGTTTAGCTTTAATTTGAAGTACCTAGATATTATAGCAATTTCAGTATTTTTAAGGACTGTTTGGGACAGAGTTTGTTCTAGGAAGATTTAGCTGTTACACTGTTCATTTGCATTCTAATATTTGATGATCTAGCTTAATTAAGGGTTTATTAGTAGGATTCAGTAGAGTTTATGTGGCTATAAGCTCTTTTGAGGATTTTGAGTTGATTAGGAGTTGATACTGCCATAACAAGCTCAGCATAAGCTGAGCTTAGTCAGATCTTATTTTTGCATTTCAAAGTAGTTTTCAAGTGGTTGAGTCAGTATACAAAGGGCTGGATAGTAGTGGTCAAGGTTTGAACTAAGTTTGCGCCAATTTTCTGAGTCTGCTATATCAGAGAGTTGTGCAGGTTTCAAGTTTTTATGGCTGCTGATCTTGTTAAATTTCTGGCTTATTGAGATAAGCTGAGGAACTTAAATTTGGTATTTAGTTAGTTCACATATCAAGTTAGAAATAAATACTCTGAGATTGATGTTTTAAGCTCATTTGGATAGCTTATTTCAGGCTGCAAGTTAGCCCAATAGGACTGCTCTGTTTGCTATTTCTAACTCAGTCCCCAGACCTCTCTGTTCTGAGCATCTATTAGAGTAGCAATTGGTGGAAGATTTTGGGCATATTTGGAAACTAAGTAGTCTGATATATGAGTTTTTAGATTCTGCTTTTAAATTCTACCAATAAGCTCTGACCTAGCTTATTATTAAGCTGCAAATTGGGTGTTTGGTGATGTTTCTATCTTAAAATTGCAACTGAGTTTCTGCTTTTTAGCTTATTCTGTGAGCTTATCTTGACTTTTAAAGTGGTTTTAAGCTTAAAATAGTGTGCTCATCCAGTATTGAGCTTTTGATAATTTCTGGAACTCATTTGCTTATTTTTGGCTTATTTCATAATTGCTTATTGTACTGTTCTGCTTATTAGGGTTTAATCAGTTTCTGAATTTATTTTTCTTAGATTAGAAATTTAATATTTGATTTACTTAGAATTTTCCAGATTTTTCCCAACTGTTTTAATATTTTTAAATCATTTAAATAGTTTAAATCAGTTTTTAATTCATAAAAAGTCAAAAAATAAATTTCTTTTTTATAAAATTTTCTTTTTATATTTAGAGTTTAGAAAATTATTTTTACATTTTTAGTACTTAAATTTTAGAAAACCACTTTTTATTTACGTCGCGTTCGTTTTTTAAATCGTTCGTTTTTTTCGTTTTTAGTATTACATGCTTAGCTTAGTTGTACCTTAGCATAATTAGTTGTTTTCATTTAATTTCATTGTTCGTAGTATAATATCACCAATCAACCACTCTTTTTCACACACATTCACCACACAATTCGACAACGTTAACGACAACTCGATATTCGACCTTCGTTGGGACACGACCCGGGGAAAACGCATACGTTGCCTTTTCCTTTGGAAAAATAAATATATACTAAAAACGAACAAATCAAGGTGATTGTAAACCTATATTAAATATATCAGGAGGTCGGGATGAGAGTACTTCTCTTACTCGTCATAGTGATGAACAAAAGAAGTTGATTGCCAAAAATAATGAAGCTAAAATGATGCTTTACAACGCTTTACCTAAGAAAGAATATGAAAGAGTCTTTATGTGTAAAACGGCTAAGGATATTTGGCAATCATTGATTATCACTCATCAAGGGAACTCACAAGTCAAAGATAACAAAATTGATCTTCTTGTTCAACAATATGAACAATTTGTTATCTCTGAAGATGAGACCATTGATAGTGCTTTTGCTAGGTTTAATACTATAATTACTTCTCTTAAAGCACTTGACGAATCTTTTTCTAGTAAGAACTTTGTCAGAAAATTTCTTAGAGCACTTCATCCGAAGTGGAGAGCAAAGGTGACGGCTATTGAAGAATCTAAGGATCTTTCAAGCATGACACTGGACGAGCTCATCGGAAATCTCAAAGTTCACGAGATGGTGATGGAAAAAGACTCAGAAATAGTTAAAGGAAAAAAGGGGGAAATGAATTCCATTGCCTTAAAAGCTAGGGTAGAGTCAAGTGATGATGAAGAGTCTAGTTCGGGTAGCGAAGACGAAGAGTATGCCATGGCCGTTAGAGATTTCAAGAAATTCTTCAGGAGACGAGGAAAGTTCGTAAGACAACCTCGTGAAGAAAAGAAACTCTTCCAGAAAGACCGTGATGATAGGAAAGGAAAAGTAGATAGGAAGTGTTTTAGGTGCAGGGATTCCGGTCACCTAATAGGAGAATGTCCAAAGCCTCTGAAGAACAAGTCTCAAAGAGCATTTGTTAGTAGAGCTTGGAGTGACAGTGAAGGCGATGACGACAAGCCTAAGAATGACGAAGTTACTCTTATGGCTAATGACTCTAATGAGGTACTATCTGACTCATCCTACTCCTCTATTGATGATGATACAGTAGAAATAGAATATAACAAACTGTGTGAAATTACCCTTAAAATCATAAACAAAAACAAGTTCTTAAAAACCAGAAAGGAGTTTTTGAAAAACGAAGTATATTGGTTAAAAGAAAAAGCTTTAAGATTATAAAAGGGCAAAGATGTTAAGGAAACATGTGTCTCATGTCAGGAACTTAAACTAGAAATAGAAACACTTAAGTCCACATAGGAAAAACTTATCAAACTAAATTCTAAATTTAAAAGGTTTGACAAACACATTTGTTGTATGGATGATATAATGAAAGCTCAAAAGTTGGATCTTGATAAAACCTGTAAGATTCTACAAAAATCCGTTGTAATAAATCTTGTTGATTAATAATAATCTTGTGTTACCATTTAATAAAACCCATTTTTACGGGGAAATTTAAAATTTTCTCTTATTGTTACTATATTCACGTTACGTTTTCACAATATATGTTAAATGACTACACGTACTCGAGACACATATATATCACGACACCTCATTCTCACTAAATTCAAACGCCACAAACAATAACAAGTGATAATGAAATGCCTACACTAAAAATATTTACACTTTCCTAATTTCACTAAATTATACCTAAATAATTTCAATTAACCTAACACTAATTATTTCACTAATCCTATACTACAAACCAACCGGACCCTAACCCTTTAGCCCACCACACGAGCCCATCACAAGCCCATCACCCTTCATATATTTTTTTCTTTCTTTTCTTTCTTCCTTTGTTACCCGATCACAACCCACTCACCAAAAACAAATCGTATCTCCCTAATATCGAACATAATCTATACATGTCCTTACGCCATAATGATCACCACCCATCAAACTATCTCTGTGCAAATTCCCAGCTCCAAATGACGAATATTAGTACAGAAAACAAAGTCGTTTCGTTTGTCCCATAAACGACCTATGCGTATAGAAATAAATCGCAAAACTAAACCATTTTGTTTCCTGATTTTTCCTACGACCTTCTGGGATTATTTCTAACATAAGTAGACATTTGAAATGAAGTTGGAACAGCAGAAGACAATGTGGTACGTTGGCTTCATGTTTTGAACTCGATAAAAAGGAAAACGTGTATATATTTGTAGTATAAACCAAGATAAGACCACACCAACTTCCCATATCTTATCCATGATCTTATATGTCAATAAACAAGCCTAGGTGTCCTCTCAATCTACTGGTCATCCACAGTAGCTCCAAATGATTAACTTTGAAAGTCAATAGGTCAATGAAACGTGTGATATTTTTGCTATAAGATTACCCCATCCTATCCCACTCTACCCTACCCACATTTCACTTTCTTTCACCTCACAAAATACCCTACAAAGTCCAGAACCTTTCTGTCTCTCCTTGGGAAGCAAAAGAGTTAAGAAGTGAATACGTGAAAACGTATTCGAGCTCAGTGGAGTGCCTTCCTTTCTTCGTGCTCTCCTTCGAACATCACAGCCTCATCACCACCTTTCAAAGGTGTGGTATTTGTTCATGCCCTTCTTCTCTATATCTTTTACACGTTAAATCACATATTCATGCATGGCATACATACAATTTCGAACACATCAAATTTTCTTACTACGATAAAATGAGATAAGAAACCTTATGTGATGATCACAACACGTTAAGAACCCTTTTAGATCAACTATGGTCATGATAACACACTCACGTATCGCATATACTTTTCGAACGCATGACATTTATATTTGACGTGCATATTTAGAACGTATAAAACATGTGATAATAGCGAGTGAACTCATACAAAACCCTAATGATCGTATTTCCCTCTCCTCTCCACTCCACAACACGTCGAACATGTTAACTTGGACCACAAACACATAAATCTACACGTTCAACACATACGTAATCGAACCATAAATTTTAACTAAGTCTTTTATATTTATAACGTGCCAAGTCGCCTAGTAAACACATGTATATTTCATAGATGCAACATACGACCAAGTATTTATTTACATGACCCATTTAACCACCCAACAAGCTATGTTTTTCATTTAGATAACGTGTCATGAAACACACAACTCGACACTTTAAACGGGACAAAGTATTTCGCAAAATCTATTTTGAAAACCCTTTTATATATAACGAGTAAACTGTGATCCCAACTCACTGATTTTAATAAGCTAGTATCATGGCACTTTTGGAATAAGCTTTTAATGGAAAAATAAGCATCTTTAATAAGCCAAACCTTCCCCACGACTAACGAAATCATATATGTTAATGGGCCGCTAAATAACACGTTAAAAGCCCAATAATGGCCAAAATAAGCTAATGGCCTAATAAGCAGTTGAAATAAGTTAAAAATCACTTAAATAAGCCTTAGGAAAACTCGGCATATTTTTCCCTACATTTTTGACATTTTTGGACTAAGAATGTAACGCCATCTAACTAGAAGGACCAAAACTGCCAAACCAAGAACTATGTGGACTGAAGCCGTGAAAACAGATTGTATAGGTTAGAAATGGACATATGACTAAATGCTAAGCCGTATATGTACATATGGACAAGTTTTGGACTATTTATGGACTTTGGACTTAACGAAGGACTAACGACGTAACGCAAACACAGTTAGGGCAAAAAGTGTAAAATCTGGAAAAGAACAAGGGCCTACTGTTTTTACTTGACATTCTTATTTCATTTTCCATTTTTCGTCTCGTCTTTACGTCGTATGCATATTTACACATTTTATTTATGTATTATTTAACTTTCATTTTGAGTTATCATTGCATAGCATTTTAACGCATTTGAAGAATAACATTTCGGACTACTTAACTTAAAAATCAAGATAATTATAATAGATAACATTATTCTTGCATTGTAAGCATTTCAAGCATAACTCATTCGCACTTAACGATCAGATCGTTATTCATCACCCGTTATTCATCATTCGTTATTCATTTCACACCCACCACTATTATTTAGTCAGATTCTCAGACACTTGTATTTACCAGGTTTTATTTTGGAGCCGTTACTATATATCACACCCGAATTTACTTTTACCGTCATCAGTATCACTTAAGGTGAGTCATAGCCTCACTTTTACTATTTGGAGCCGTTACTATAATCACACCCGAATTTACTTTTTAAATCATTTAAATAGTTTAAATCAGTTTTTAATTCATAAAAAGTCAAAAAAATAAATTTCTTTTTTATAAAATTTTCTTTTTATATTTAGAGTTTAGGAAAATTATTTTTACATTTTTAGTACTTAAATTTTAGAAAACCACTTTTTATTTACGTCGCGTTCGTTTTTTAAAATTCGTTTTTTCGTTTTTAGTATTACATGCTTAGCTTAGTTGTACCCTTAGCATAATTAGTTGTTTTCATTTAATATTTCATTGTTCGTAGTATAATATCACCAATCAACCACTCTTTTTCACACACATTCACCACACAATTCGACAACGTTAACGACAACTCGATATTCGACCTTCGTTGGGACACGACCCGGGGAAAACGCATACGTTGCCTTTTCCTTTGGAAAAATAAATATATACTAAAAATGAACAAATCAAGGTGATTGTAAACCTATATTAAATATAGCAGGAGGTCGGGATGAGAGTATAATCACACCCGAATTTAGTCAGATTCTCAGACACTTGTATTTACCAGGTTTTATTTTGGAGCCGTTACTATAATCACACCCGAATTTACTTTTACCATCATCAGTATCACTTAAGGTGAGTCATAGCCTCACTTTTACTATTTTACAACTTTTAAACTCCGTGAGGGAGATACATGCTATAAAAAGATCACAAGTATTTTTCTGTATGCTTACTTGATTTGATATATGCCTAAGTTACCTTATTGCCACAAGACCCTTTATCATGAGCCATTAATCACTTGTATGTGAACGCGAATATAATGAATAGATCTATTAGAGGCTGTCGACCTGTCCCACTAATACTTTGACGGAATGCTTTTTGCTAGTCGTATTAGTCGTGATGCATTATATTTGAGAAAAATAAGAATTGGCAAATCACCTATTACTCGAGGGCACATATCCATCAGTATCCGTGATGCGACACCTCCGTTTTACGGTACTTTGTTAACGTTTGCGTGTCATGAGACTTAGGGCAATATATATGAACTGCAATATCAATTTTTCAAACTGATTGTATTCCCAATACAATCCTACTCGTGTATCGAACTGATTATTAAACTTCAAACTCTATGATTTCACTCAACATTTTGTTGACTTTTAAGCATGTTATCTTAGGAAATTAGCTGTGGAGCAAAGGCATGGAGCTGGCAGTAACCTACCTTTAATAATGGTGTAAAATAAAGTTGTAATTCAGTTAAAACGATGTTCCTTCAAGGAATTTTTAGCACTTTGATATAAAACTTTGTAACTGAATTCGTATTATGGACCTATGATATTTAAAAACGTCTCTTTAGAGTCGTTTTCTGTAATTGTGTCTTCGATCCACTCGGTAATACCCCAATTAGACTTCCGCTGCTATCTTGAAAATTTGGGGGTGTTACAGATTGGTATCAGAGCCTTGGTTATAGAGAACCAAATATTTTCAAACATTGGACTATAACCACATTTTCCAAACAAATTAATTTTACACCATATTATCTTAAGCCCTCCGTGCCTGCTTGCTACCGCGCTCAATACGTTATTCACCAGGATTATTTTACACAAGACTTTACATGATTAATATTTACTATGCACAACTAGATCATTTCATGCTTATATTACACCACTTGATGTTAGTAATTACTTACTTTTACTATATGTGGAAAACTAGAAGGGGGGGGGGGGGGTTGAATAGTTTTACGTCTTTTTAATTTTATTATGAAAACTTTGTTTTCTTTTAAAACCTTAGATTTGAGTTTATATGAAAAATTATACTTGAACAATATTATTAATTATATGTGTATCCTTTTAGATTTGTTATAAAAGTTTTCTTTTCATGAATGGAGTTTTAAATTGATCTTTAGGTGAAATCAACTTCTAATTAATACTAACAGTTATATATGCCTATATGTATGAAAGTAATGACGATATAAAGAAATAAGTAAGATATGGAAAGATCAAACCGAGACACGAGGGATTTATAGTGGTTCGGCTACAAGGACACCTTCCTTGCCCTACTCCACTCCCCGAGCACACCTTGCTCGAGAGTTTTCTTCACAACTTCAATAAGCTCCCTTAGGGCGGAGAAAACCGTACACAACTTTGGCTTACACGTGTTTAACGACACAAAGCTAAATGTCGAGTTCTAATCGTAGCTAGAACCAATCTCACAACTTCACAACACAACTTCTTCACAACTTATTCACGACTACTTCACAACGGCTTCACGGCTGCTTCACGACTTCTTCACGACTTCAACACGACTGCTACACGACCTCTATGCTGCGGCTTCACGAATCTAACACTAGGACTTCACGACTAGGACTTTATGGCTTTAACACGACCGCTACACAACCTCTATGCTACGGCTTCACGACTTCAACACTAGAACTTCACGACTAGGACTTCATGGCTTCAACACGACCGCTACACAACCTCTATGCTACAGCTTCACGACTTCAACACTAGGACTTCACAACTAGGACTTCATGGCTTCAACACGACCGCTACACAACCTCTATGCTACGGCTTCACGACTTCTAGGCTATGGCTTCACAACGGCTTCAAGACTTCTCTACTTCACAACTTTACAAGGCTTCTACTCTACTTCTTTACTCCACAACTACTTATCCACCTTCTTCACTACTTACACACTACTCTAGCCTAATCACTTATGTTTACAACTTACATACACACTTTACACAAATGAATGAAAGATTTACAAAGTATACAAAACAAACAACTTGAGTAACAAGATGCTACTAAGTTGTAATACTTCTAGTCTTGATTGATAGAAGTATTCTTCTTTTGCACTTGGATGGTGGAAGCTTGGATCACTTGGAAACCAATGCTTAAGATTACATGATCAAAGGTTTTTTGAAGATATGAAATGAGATTTACAACAGAAAGTTTTAGTGCAAAAGGGTGAGTAAAAATCCAGGGGAAGGCTGGTATTTATAGGCAGAAAAACTGGACAGCTGGAACCTACTGGAGCGTGGCCGGCCCCCTTAATTTTAAGGGGGCCGCCTAGCAAAATTAAGGGGGCCGCCCATGCCAGCCGTTGCCCAGTTTTGTCTTTTTGTGGGGAAGGTTTTTCTGGAACATTTTTACTGATTTTGGTTAAAAATTTGAATTCATAAATTTATAATGAATTAAACCTTTTTATTTATTACCAAAAATGTTTTTCTAAAATATATAAAATGTTTTTGAAATTTTATAAAAAATCTAGTTATTAAGAAAATGTTCCTTTGATCATATAATGCATTAAGCATTAGTTCATTCATACCTTAAGTGATTTTAGTTGTAGAAGTGAATATTTACAACTAAGTACTTGTTTATTTTATAAGTTTATATTTTAATGAGTTTACATTTTGTGATCATCAAAACATAGAGATATGAATAAATATTGATAATGTTTTTAGGCATTATTTATGTCAACAATCTCCCCCTTTTTGATGATTACAAAACCTAAACTCATTAAATCCAAAAAGTTATTTTTGGACAAGTATTTAGTGAGTTTATATTCACTTCTCCCCCTTTTTGTAGCATCAAAAAGGTTGAGCCGACAAGTTTTAGAGACAAAATTTGTCGGAACGAGAACTCCCCCTTGATGTGTGCTCCCCCTCGTTTGAGGGCACCAAGGAATCGATATATGAAATACTTGCAAGAAAAATATTAGAAGCACAAGCATATATATAGCAAAAATAAGCATGCATATAAAGACATTCATTAAAAATGTTGTGTATCAATACACAACCATCCAAGATTATATTCAATCCTACATTAGCTAGTAAGTAATGCAATCTACATAATCATTCTAGGAGTACATGATCATTCATGGGGCTTGCACACAAAATGGTTTTAAAAATTATTTTTGATTAAGCATTGCATATGCTTAATTTGGTGAGAATGAAGGTGGTGGTGGTGTAGTGGGTGAAAATGGTGGAGGTTGTGGTGGAGGTTGGTTGTTAAGCATGTGTTCAAGAGATGAAAACATGTAGTGTATCTCATCTCTAAGACCAAAGATGATGGTTCGGTTGTGGATGCAACAAAGGCAATTGTCTCAATGGGCTTCAAGTAAAGCCCAAGGGATGGGAAAGCATGGTGGTAGTATTGGTGATGATGAGAAATGAGCATCAAGAGGTGTTATTGGTGATATGGAAATGACAAGTTGGGTGAATGGAGGTTCTTGAGTAGGAGGTGGAGTTGATGCTCTTGATGGTGGTGATGATAGGTGTTAGTTGATGTAGTTATTGATGGATGAAGTGGAAGGTATGGATGAAGATGATGTGCCATGAGTGGAGGGTGTTTTTGATGGTGCATTTGGTGCACTTGGGGATGAACATTGAGGTGGTGGTGATGGAGTTTTGGTGTCTTAGAGATGATTTTGGTGATAGCATGGTGAATGAAAATGGGTGTTTGATGGAGGTGATGGTTGATTTAGGTAAGGTTTGGAGGTTTTGTGGTAAAATTCCAATACCAGTTCGTCCTTTAAGAGAAATGGTAGCTGGGGCTAGATAAAAGGGGTCGCAAGATGCAAAAGAAAACAGTAAATTTTACTGCCCAGATGGCCGGTCCCCTTAAAATTAAGGGGACCGCCTAGGGAATTAAGGGGGCCGCCCATCTGGTGTTTTCCCAGGCGACCAAATTTGAAAATTTTCCAGAAAAGGGTCATTTTTAGGGTGTTTTTGCAGCAAGCTCCATTTGAATCATGTACATCAAGAATGATTAAATAGTGGCATAAACATGTTAAATACGCATGCATACATTTAAAACATATTATGGAATAAGCATGTTATTAATCATCAAGCATGTATATATATCATGATATTGAGTATACAAGCAATAAGCATAACAATCATATATTAAAGACAAGAAATAAAGCATTCATTAGTTGAAAATAATTATGTTAAAAACATAATTATTGATACAACACATATTTTGCTTATAGCATACAATAAGTAGAAAATTTTAAATTGCCTAAGAGATCCATTTGACTTGCTTGAGACATGAAAAAAAAACTTGAATTATTTTGGATGGATGATGGTAAAGAGGGGGTAAAAATGTTGAATTAATGGGGTTGTAAGTTTGGGTGTATGGATGTTGGAGAGAGTGTTGATGGAGGAATTGGAGGTGGAGAGCTTGGACTTGACCATGTTGAATGAGGGTTTTGATGTTGTTCAAGTGGTGGTGTTGGATTAGATCTAGTAAGAAGATACTCAATCCAAGTGAGACGCTCATTTAAGGCGATGGTTTGATTTTGGAGAAAGATGCAACAAGGACAATTGTTGACATGTTTCTCAATTTGACTCAAGTGATGTGGTGATGATGGTAATGATGGTGAGATGGATAGTGATGGGTCTAAGTTACTTTGAGCAAGGTGCAAAGCAAGGAGAGCATTAAGCTCATGGGCTTCCTTGAGTTCTTCAATGAACTTCAAGTGTTGAGTGGAAGGTGATGATAATGGAGAGTGGTTGTTATTTGGTGGAAGTGGTGGTGACACTCTTGGTGGTGGAGACATTTGTGAACTTGGGTAATTATGAGTGAATGAAGGTAGACATATGGATGATTGGTTATGTGTGTGAAAGGGTTCATTAGGATGAGGTTTAGGTGTTGGTTGAGTTTGAACAACATCATTTGTTGGGTTATGGCAAATGTCAAGCTTCCTCCTCCAAATGGGCCTCACTGAGATTTTAGCAACTCTTGAAGGCTTGGATCTTGGGTGGTTAGATGATGACATGTTTGGATGGATGATATGGATGAGCATTTATGATGGAGTTGGGTATTTATGGTGTAGTGATGATGTGATTGTGGAAGGTAAATTTTGGTGGGTGGTTTGTGACAAAATGTGTTTGTGAATTTTGGGAAGTATAGGATAAAATGGGCTAAAAAATAGAAAAAGGGAGCAGCACCTTCGACCATCAGATGGCCGGTCCCCTTAATTAAGGGGCCGGTCCCCTTAAATATTAAGGGGGCCGCCTAATGAATTAAGGGGGCCGCCCATCTGCTGATTTCCAGGTTACTGGAAATGGGTTTTTGGCAGAAAATTGTTGAAAGGGTTGTGTTTTTGGGTTTAGTTTCAAGCAAGTCCAACTTCTTTTGAGGCAATTTAGGATTTAATAACTTATGTATGCTAAGCATATTCATTAGACATTATTATCTAGCATGCAAACAACTCATTTAGCATGTAACATATATATGTTAGACAAGAAAACACTACATAGCACCAAGTAATTCATAGTATCATATTTAGGAAGATTAATAAGCAAGTTAAATAATCCTAATGAATATCTATGTGCATGGGAATGTAGAGTTGTGATAGCATGGACTTCTAGACTTGTACCAAGTGAGGTCTTAGTGAATAAATTATGGTTATTTTCAAATTTAGTTCACTTATAAATGTCACATACATAAATATAGATGACAGATATGAGATCACCATGCATGATTTAAAGAAATGTTTTTGGCATTATTCAACAATGTTTGAAAGTGGGTTTTTATGTGGATGTGAAAAATATTTTAATGAAATAGTTTTGGTTTTATTTCAAAATGTTTTTATGAGGAAAGAAAACATATTTTTCCAATCTTTGGTTTTGATAAACACGTAATTATGGACACAAGTTTGGAAGAAAGGTAGGATGGTGAAACATGTAAAATAGAAATGTGTCATAATCTTTTGAAAAATCATTTTTCCAAAATGTGAAGTTTTTGCAAATTTAAAAATAAGTCCATTAATTATAGGTTTAAAAATAGTGGTTTATAAAAGATCTCATGCTCAAGGGTATTGGTTAAGTTTATTGTCACATGCTACCTCTTTCTACATATCCTATGGCATTTAAGCATGTATTATGACTAAATACAAAAATACATCATGTCAGAGTAGTTAGAGAAAAACAAAAGCTATTATAATGACAATACATTCAACAACTAAACAAATAATTATGAAGGCATACAGTCAAATCACATAGGAGCAAGTAAACATCTAGAAATTTTATATATACAAGATGACATAAATCTAGGAATGAAAAGCTCTAGTGAAAAGCAAAGTTCATAACAGTAAACTATCGTTAGGTATATTTAGGAAGAATAATGTATTCAAGTTGGAGAATAAGTATGAGACTATTACTAGTGGTGCTCAATTCAGGCTAAACACGATCGTTTTTACGGGTTACACACACCCAACTTCTCACATAGAAGCAATTCAACCGTTAGGTCAAATTGAGTTTCTAGTCAATAGATTCTCCAGTAGTCATTCTCTTTTTAGAAGAAATTAAGTTCCTAAATTTACCTATCGAAGAGTACCAAATATGAAGATTGCTTGGTTTACTAATACTTAGGGGGGCTAACTAAAGGGTTTCTAGTTCATTAAGCCACAGAACGAATATAACTAAAGTGTAAAGGCAAAGCAACCTATCAGACTAAGCGTATCCTAAGGCATTAATAAGATTATATGCACGAAGTAATTACTTATGAAATTTAAAAAGAGAACTTACCTCACGTCCTAGCTTTTCTTCGTAATGTCTCAGATGATGATCGACGTGTGAATGATAGGTGAGTCGGATGATGATCTTCTCCTTCGTCTGTGTCACTCCATGATTTTGGATTGAGTTCACTTTGGAGTTGATTCATGTAGTCTTCGTCGTTAACACCTTCATTAACAACATTTGAACTAGTAGCACATGTATCTATTTTATTTAAATGTTTATCTATTAAATTTTCTAAGATGACTAATTCATGTACAAGATCAAAATCCTCATCTTTGGCTTGACATTTTTCTTGATGAAAGTTTAAGAGATTTTTCCAAATATCATTTGCCGTTTTACAGAAAGATATTCTTTCATATTCAACTTTCGGCAAGGTTTTGTAAATAATTATTTTAGCTTTATTATTTATGTCATTCTTTGTTTTCAAATAATTAATTTAACTTTCAAACTCCGTTTTTGCTTGACTTTCAAAATCCGTTTTTGTTTGACTTTCAAAATCCGTTTTTATTTGACTTTCAAAAACCATTTTTGTTGATTGAAAATCACCAATCGAAATGACATGCCAAATATCTAGATCAATTGATTTCACATAATTTTCAAATTTATTTTTCCATTCAAAAAAAAATATAGTTTTCAAATAGCGGTAGTTTTTGCATAAATTCCCCTTCTAAATATTTTTCGAATTCCATAGATCGATTCAAGTTTTAAAATATAGTATATTTTAAAGATCTTGATTGACGTGGCTCTTGATACCAATTGTGGAAAACTAGAAGGGGGGTTGAATAGTTTTACGTCTTTTTAATTTTATTATGAAAATTTTGTTTTCGTTTAAAACCTTAGATTTGAGTTTATATGAAAAATTATACTTGAACAATATTATTAATTATATGTGTATCCTTTTAGATTTGTTATAAAAGTTTTCTTTTCATGAATGGAGTTTTAAATTGATCTTTATGTGAAATCAACTTCTAATTAATACTAACAGTACGTTATATATGCCTAGATGTATGAAAGTAATGACGACATAAAGAAATAAGTAAGAGATGGAAAGATCAAACCGAGACACGAGGGATTTATAGTGGTTCGGCTACAAGGACACCTTCCTTGCCCTACTCCACTCCCCGAGCAAACCTTGCTCGAGAGTTTTCTTCACAACTTCAATAAGCTCCCTTATGGCAGAGAAAACCGTACACAACTTTGGCTTACACGGGTTTAACGACACAAAGCTAAATGTCGAGTTCTAATCGTAGCTAGAACCAATCTCACAACTTCACAACACAACTTCTTCAAAACTTATTCACGACTACTTCACAACGGCTTCACGGCTGCTTCACGACTTCTTCACGACTTCAACACGACTGCTACACGACCTCTATGCTGCGGCTTCACGAATCCAACACTAGGACTTCACGACTAGGACTTTATGGCTTTAACACGACCGCTACACAACCTCTATGCTACGGCTTCACGACTTCAACACTAGAACTTCACGACTAGGACTTCATGGCTTCAACACGACCGCTACACAACCTCTATGCTACAGCTTCACGACTTCAACACTAGGACTTCACAACTAGGACTTCATGGCTTCAACACGACCGCTACACAACCTCTATGCTACGGCTTCACGACTTCTAGGCTATGGCTTCACAACGGCTTCAAGACTTCTCTACTTCACAACTTTACAAGGCATCTACTCTACTTCTTTACTCCACAACTACTTATCCACCTTCGTCACTACTTACACACTAATCTAGCCTAATCACTTATGTTTACAACTTACATACACACTTTACACAAATGAATGAAAGATTTACAAAGTATACAAAACAAACAACTTGAGTAACAAGATGCTACTAAGTTGTAATACTTCTAGTCTTGATTGATAGAAGTATTCTTCTTTTGCACTTGGATGGTGGAAGCTTGGATCACTTGGAAACCAATGCTTAAGATTACATGATCAAAGGTTTTTTGAAGATATGAAATGAGATCTACAACAGAAAGTTTTAGTGCAAAAGGGTGAGTAAAAATCCAGGGGAAGGCTGGTATTTATAGGCAGAAAAACTGGACAGCTGGAACCTACTGGAGCGTGGCCGGCCGCCTAGCAAAATTAAGGGGGCCGCCCAAGCCATCCGTTGCCCAGTTTTGTCTTTTTGTGGGGAAGGTTTTTCTGGAACATTTTTACTGATTTTGGTTAAAAATTTGAATTCATAAATTTATAATGAATTAAACCTTTTTATTTATTACCAAAAATGTTTTTCTAAAAGATATAAAATGTTTTTGACATTTTATAAAAAATCTAGTTATTAAGAAAATGTTCCTTTGATCATATAATGCATTAAGCATTAGTTCATTCATACCTTAAGTGATTTTAGTTGTAGAAGTGAATATTTACAACTAAGTACTTGTTTATTTTATAAGTTTATGTTTTAATGAGTTTACATTTTGTGATCATCAAAACATAGAGATATAAATAGATATTGATAATGTTTTTAGGCATTATTTATGTCAACACTATATATGGATTATTACAGTACCTTGTAATTCGTTACGCACTTTAGTGTATCATCGGATTCTGATTCAGAGGGATCATTAGCATCAGTTACGTCACCCTTACTCCCTGGTACCTTAGCACCCGATACCGTACCTGACGAGACTGAGCCCTTCAGGGAGGGTGAAGCCACCATGATGAAGCGAAAAGTGTACCGCTTTTAGGGGGTCATTTAAGCCCTAATTCGTGATTATTTGATCAAATATTGCCCTAAATCGTTCATTTTGTCAGTTTAGGTACTTCGGAGAAGAAATCTGGAAAAGGAAGCATTTTGGATGTTTTTGGAGCGAAAAGTGAAGAAAACGACAAAGTCTCAAAATCGGCTGGAAAAGTACCTGTGACGGTGTCAAGCCCAGTGTGACGCCGTCAATCCTTGATAAGCCAGAGAGGATTTTGGAAGATTAAAGGGGGACGGCGTCAAGAAGGCCATCAAGAAACCCTAACCGCGGCGAATTGACGGCGTCAGGACTCAACCTGACGACGTCAGAAGCCATTGAGTGACAACGTCAGAATGACAACTTGCACAAGAAGAAACCCTAGTAAAACCGTCACATGCTGATCAAGACAATCACAACTTACGCGCGGAGTAGCTGTCACTGTTTTGGCCATAAAATCTTCATACGAACTCGGATTTGGGTGATTTAAAAGGCCACGCGAAGAGGACGAAAAGATCTACAATTTGGTGAAAATGGGAAGTTGTCGCCGTCACTTGTACGAGCTGACGCCGTCAAGCCTTTCCGACAGAAATATTGCCTATAAATACAACACCATAACTTCATTATTTGTAAGCCCTAAACCCTAAGTCCGATTCTAGGGTTTAGGTAGGTGTTTTTCCAGCAACTTAGAAGGTCTTAATCACTCCATAAACATCTTGTAATGGTATGTTGATTCTATCTTAATTATGTCTTCCATTATTATTGTTGCTTGTTCTTCATTGATTATGTTTTACTAAATCACCTAGTGTTTACCTATGATTGTGTGAAACTTGTGTATAACTAATTAGATCTTATTGATTTCTTGTTGATGTGTGTGTCCATCTCCATCAATTAGGGCGTGACAACTTCAATAGATCTAATTGGTTTAGCTTATAATTCTTGTTTCCTATTGTCTCTTGTATGATTGGATGATATCGATGTTAGGCTTAAGAAAACTGGCTAACCTCATATACGGTAACTTGCTTGAACGTCTTAAGAAACATGAACCAAGGTGTACTAAGGTTAATTGGTTGTATTTAATGCATAAGCGAATTCTAGTGATCCCATGTTAGAAGCTTCTTAGCCGGCTCGACATAGGAGTGAAGTAGGAGCTTATAGAGTTGGGGAAGATCGTACACACCCCCACGATTGGTATTAAGGAATACAACCCGTCAATTAAATCAAGGTGTGACAATTCAATAGGTAGAATTGGATAGCTAGCAAGGAGTAACATATCATAGGTAGACATGCTTCACTTCCCTTGTAGAACCCTAGTTTACTTTTCTTGCATATTAGTTTAGTTAGTAGCTTTTGGGTTAGTTGATTAGCAACTAATTCCGCCCCTTCTTCCAAAACACGAGATTTTTACTTGCTTTCCATAAAATATAAAAATACAAAAAGAATCATCCTTCACCTCTAGACCTAGTTAGAATAATTTCAATCCTAACGAACACTATTCTTTGAGTTGAACGATCAATCCCCCGGTACTTGCCACTTTACTATACTACAACGGTCAGGTACACTGCCTGGTGGGGATTGCAAGCCTCTTGAGATCCCTTGAGAGGTAAAACCTACTGCGAGGGCGCAATCTCACGCATCAAGTTTTTGGCGCCGCTACCGGGGAGTAGTTATTGTTTAGGTTGAAATTTTATTTTTATTAGGTCTACTCATTAGATTCCTATCTAGTGAGATTTTTATTTTCTTTTTATTAGCTTTCTCGTAGTCTATCTTTTCTTTGTGCTTTTGTTCGTAAAGTTTTTCCATTGACTCTTCCGTTCGCCATTATGGAGAACGTGAATCTACCAAATCCGCGACTAGAGTTTTACATGAAGAAATATAATTTTACTAATTTGGATAAATCAAGATGGTGGAATGAAGTAATGAGAACAGGATCTTACATAGATTTTAGTGAGTACCTTGAGAAAAGAGACCAAGTGCATAAAACTTTTGAGGAAATCACCTTAGGAGCCCCATCAAACCCTCAAAATACCTCATTAAGTGAAACCTATGCACCATATGAGCCTTCACCTAGGATAGTTTCTTATGAACCCGACCAAGATTGTGAGATGGTTAATGTTGAGATACCTAGGTGCATGTTGGGGATAGACTTCAACAAATCACATAATAAGCACATAGGTAATCAAGATAAGATGGAGGATAAAGTAGAAAATCCAAGTCCACCAAGTACTCCACAAAACCCACCATCATTCGAGGCACCCACACCGCCCGTGACTTACCCGGAAGAAGTAGAAGAGACTTTAGGAATCCCGATGGAGGTAGAACCCTTGGACCAAGCACAACTAGAGGATATAGGTTTGAACACTTTTAGTGATGACCTTACTCTTAGTTCTAGGGAATTTCCTAGTGTTGATGAGCCGGAACCTCAACCGTTACACAACTTTTCATCCTTAGATTTACATCTAGGAGACAAAAGAGGAACCGACCCACCCATAAACCAATATTATCCGGGTAGTTTTAGGATGAAGGAAGCCATTCACTCACCCCCTTCACCTCACGTGGCATATTTCCACCCTAAGGGTGTGTATCGCTACTTCCACCCGCACTTAATCCTAAGTGTAGGGAAAACCTCCCCTATTTCCGTTAAATAAGGGTAGAGTCAGGCTCGTGACTCGAACAAAAACAAGCGCTTCTTGGGAGGCAACCCAAGCTTTATTTGCTTTGGGTGTTTATTTGTTTGTTTTATTTGATTTTATTTGTTTCCGTATGCAAGTTTAATTGTTATTGTTTGTGCTCATGTTTCAAAGTAAATTGTGAAAATGCTTTATTTTGTTTTTAACTTCGTCTTAACTACATATAAAGGTATTTTGCAAAAGATAAGTGTAAGGGAATCCAAATTTGTTTACAAGAACAAGATTGAACATGAATCACAACAATATTAAATGAGCATGCATACTAGTAATTGTTAGAGTCAAAAGCTTGTATCGAGTCATAATGAATATTTTGCAGGATTTCCAGGAAGTGAGGCATAAGTTTTTCCAGAAATTTTCCGGAAACTAACCATAAAATTTCTGCAGGTCACTTCTGACGGCGTCAAGGTTAACACCCTGACGGCGTCAAGTGTAAAATTCTGGAAATTTTGCAAGTTTTGTTTTTCTACCGGAGTCATAAAGTTTTTGTTAAATCTTTAGTTTTATAAACTCCAGGAAATCTGCAAATATTCATTCTACAAGCATTATATCTTTAATCGTTTTGTTTTTATTTCTAAGTCTGGAATTACACCTAGTTGTGAGTTTTCTTTGTTCAGGTTGATGCTTTGGGTTTTTTTTTGTGTTTGTTTTCTCAGGTTTAACAGGTTATATTGGACAAGAAGATGATTTATATTTCGGAAGGGAAGCTTTCAACGTTCATTTTCTTGGAGGAGGATTTAACCATGTTACCGGATTATCCACATCGAACGAATCAGGGGAGTATTTGTTTTCATTCTTTTACCTTATTTACTTTTACATCCTTTGAATGAACATTAGGGACAATGTTCAGCTTAAGTGTAAGGGGAGGGCAAATGATGATACCTTAGAGAATACAATTGCACTTGATTTTTGTTTGTTTGATGGTAGATGTGTAATAAAACTGAGATAAATACTTGTTAGGGCAATTTTAGTGCCAAATTTAAAATTTTTTACAACATTTAGGAGTGAAACTTTGGTCTTAATGAGCGTCTCACGGATAGGAGTTATATGACTAGCACAAAACCGTACCACTAAAAAATTTTCCACCCCCAAATATGTGAGGTTCGCCCCTAGAATTGGTAGGAAAAGCATTTATGCTATGATGTGTGTACCGGTAGCACTTAGATTCTAGAACTTGCGTTAGGACCATTCCGAGGCCAAAAGTGAGACTACGTTCGTGTAGTTAGATTTACTACATGATAAGAGGCATTAGGATTAACCCATTGTTTTACAACTGTGTTCTTGTTATAATTACATTGGCTACATTGGTCAAGTAATTCTCCCACACCCTTTGCGTTGTACTCATTTTTAGTACACGATACCCCTAGTACACCCCTCAGAGCCTATCTTTTCATTTCTAACTTTAAGCATTTTACTTAAAGTAAGAATTTGTTTACACCCCACTTAAATGTACACCCAAATCGCCTTAGCCTACCTTGTATGCACTCATTTTTAGTGCATTATTGTGACAACATTTGTTTAAACCCCAAGTTAATTATCTAATTGATTACATGGTTGCTAAGTCGAGTCATATCCTTGTACATATTGCTTTGGGACGATTGGGACTGATGGGTAAAGTACTAATGTAATGGAGTAATGGGGAAGAACAACATTATTACCCCCATATGTGCTAAATATTTTCAAAGTACTCCAAGTGTTTCGATTATCTTAATTCGAGTCATTAGAATAGTTAATTGTAAAGTATGTAAAAGTTCAAGTGTAAGGGGAGAACCGAGGCCCCTATGATGTATTATTTTGGATGGTAGGGCAAGAGTGTATGAAAAAAAAATCGAAAAAAAAATCAAGAAAAATACAAAAAAATGAGAAAAAGAAAAGTAGAAAAAACATACGGACTACCATCCCGTTTCATTTTATGTTTATTTTATGTTTTTGTTATTTTGTTCATTAGTTTAAGTCGAGTCTAGTCTTGGCTTAGCAACTCCATATTATACATGTAATTAATCAAGATCTTTAACTCGCCACCAGTAAAATATCCTTTAAAACCGTGTTTATCATATCCCTACACCTAACGTTATAACCCATTTAAAAGCTCTCTTTGATAGTTTATCTTAGGTGCTTACGCCTAGTGGTAGAGGCGTGATCCTTTCCCAAGCCTATGGTAATCTATTTTCTATGACAGGTAGTGAGCGATATTCTTCCATTTCCATTTATGATATATAAATTTACAACACCCGAGGGATGAGAGTATCCAAACACTTATTGTGAGGTGCTAGTGTATAATTTCCGTGCTTATTTTGACCAAGGTGGAATGATCATTTGTTGTAATTACTTTTATATTAATGTTAAATGACCCCTAACTTGTATTTCAATTGGTGGAAAAGCTCATTTGCTTGAGGACAAGCAAATCCCAAGTGTAGGGATATTTGATGAAGCGAAAAGTGTACCGCTTTTAGGGGGTCATTTAAGCCCTAATTCGTGATTATTTGATCAAATATTGCCCTAAATCGTTCCTTTTGTCATTTTAGGTACTTTGGAGAAGAAATCTGGAAAAGGAAGCATTTTGGACGTTTTTGGAGCGAAAAGTGAAGAAAACGACAAAGTCTCAAAATCGGCTGGAAAAGTACCTGTGACGGCGTCAAGCCCAGTGTGACGCCGTCAATCCTTGATAAGCCAGAGAGGATTTTGGAAGATTAAAGGGGGACGGCGTCAAGAAGGCCATCAAGAAACCCTAACCGCGGCGAAGTGACGGCGTCAGGACTCAACCTGACGACGTCAGAAGCCATTGAGTGACGACGTCAGAATGACAACTTGCACAAGAAGAAACCCTAGTAAAACCGTCACATGCTGATCAAGACAATCACAACTTACGCGCGGAGTAGCTATCACTGTTTTGGCCATAAAATCTTCATACGAACTCGGATTTGGGTGATTCAAAAGGCCACGCGAAGAGGACGAAAAGATCTACAATTTGTTGAAAATGGGAAGTTGACGCCGTCACTTGTACGAGCTGACGCCGTCAAGCCTTGCCGACAGAAATATTGCCTATAAATACAACATCATAACTTCATTATTTGTAAGCCCTAAACCCTAAGTCCGATTCTAGGGTTTAGGTAGGTGTTTTTCCAGCAACTTAGAAGGTCTTAATCACTCCATAAACATCTTGTAATGGTATGTTGATTCTATCTTAATTATGTCTTCCATTATTATTGTTGCTTGTTCTTCATTGATTATGTTTTACTAAATCACCTAGTGTTTACCTATGATTGTGTGAAACTTGTGTATAACTAATTAGATCTTATTGATTTCTTGTTGATGTGTGTGTCCATCTCCATCAGTTAGGGCGTGACAACTTCAATAGATCTAATTGGTTTAGCTTATAATTCTTGTTTCCTATTGTCTCTTGTATGATTGGATGATATCGATGTTAGGCTTAAGAAAACTGGCTAACCGCCTATACGGTAACTTGCTTGAACGTCTTAAGAAACATGAACCAAGGTGTACTAAGGTTAATTGGTTGTATTTAATGCATAAGCGAATTCTAGTGATCCCATGTTAGGAGCTTATTAGCCGGCTCGACATAGGAGTGAAGTAGGAGCTTATAGAGTTGGGGAAGATCGTACACACCCCCACGATTGGTATTAAGGAATACAACCCGTCAATTAAATCAAGGTGTGACAATTCAATAGGTAGAATTGGATAGCTAGCAAGGAGTAACATATCATAGGTAGACATGCTTCACTTCCCTTGTAGAACCCTAGTTTACTTTTCTTGCATATTAGTTTAGTTAGTAGCTTTTGGGTTAGTTGATTAGCAACTAATTCCGCCCCTTCTTCCAAAACACGAGATTTTTACTTGCTTTCCATAAAATATAAAAATACAAAAAGAATCATCCTTCACCTCTAGACCTAGTTAGAATAATTTCAATCCTAACGAACACTATTCTTTGAGTTGAACGATCAATCCCCCGGTACTTGCCACTTTACTATACTACAACGGTCAGGTACACTGCCTGGTGGGGATTGCAAGCCTCTTGAGATCCCTTGAGAGGTAAAACCTACTGCGAGGGCGCAATCCCACGCATCAAGTTTTTGGCGCCGCAGCCGGGGAATAGTTATTGTTTAGGTTGAAATTTTATTTTTATTAGGTCTACTCATTAGATTCCTATCTAGTGAGATTTTTATTTTCTTTTTATTAGCTTTCTCGTAGTCTATCTTTTCTTTGTGCTTTTGTTCGTAAAGTTTTTCCATTGACTCTTCCGTTCGCCATTATGGAGAACGTGAATCTACCAAATCCGCGACTAGAGTTTTACATGAAGAAATATAATTTTACTAATTTGGATAAATCAAGATGGTGGAATGAAGTAATGAGAACAGGATCTTACATAGATTTTAGTGAGTACCTTGAGAAAAGAGACCAAGTGCATAAAACTTTTGAGGAAATCACCTTAGGAGCCCCATCAAACCCTCAAAATACCTCATTAAGTGAAACCTATGCACCATATGAGCCTTCACCTAGGATAGTTTCTTATGAACCCGACCAAGATTTTGAGATGGTTAATGTTGAACTACCTAGGTGCATGTTGGGGATAGACTTCAACAAATCACATAATAAGCACATAGGTAATCAAGATAAGATGGAGGATAAAGTAGAAAATCCAAGTCCACCAAGTACTCCACAAAACCCACCATCATTCGAGGCACCCACACCGCCCGTGACTTACCCGGAAGAAGTAGAAGAGACTTTAGGAATCCCGATGGAGGTAGAACCCTTGGACCAAACACAACTAGAGGATATAGGTTTGAATACTTTTAGTGATGACCTTACTCTTAGTTCTAGGGAATTTCCTAGTGTTGATGAGCCGGAACCTCAACCTTTACACAACTTTTCATCCTTAGATTTACATCTAGGAGACAAAAGAGGAACCGACCCACCCATAAACCAATATTATCCGGGTAGTTTTAGGATGAAGGAAGCCATTCACTCACCCCCTTCACCTCACGTGGCATATTTCCACCCTAAGGATGTGTATCGCTACTTCCACCCGCACTTAATCCTAAGTGTAGGGAAAACCTCCCCTATTTCCGTTAAATAAGGGTAGAGTCAGGCTCGTGACTCGAACAAAAACAAGCGCTTCTTGGGAGGCAACCCAAGCTTTATTTGCTTTGGGTGTTTATTTGTTTGTTTTATTTGATTTTATTTGTTTCCGTATGCAAGTTTAATTGTTATTGTTTGTGCTCATGTTTCAAAGTAAATTGTGAAAATGCTTTATTTTATTTTTAACTTCGTCTTAACTACATATAAAGGTATTTTGCAAAAGATAAGTGTAAGGGAATCCAAATTTGTTTACAAGAACAAGATTGAACATGAATCACAACAATATTAAATGAGCGTGCATACTAGTAATTGTTAGAGTCAAATGCTTGTATCGAGTCATAATGAATATTTTGCAGGATTTCCAGGAAGTGAGGCATAAGTTTTTCCAGAAATTTTCCGGAAACTAACCATAAAATTTCTGCAGGTCACTTCTGACGGCGTCAAGGTTAACACCTGACGGCGTCAAATGTAAATTCTTGAAATTTTGCAAGTTTTGTTTTTCTACCGGAGTCATAAAGTTTTTGTTAAATCTTTAGTTTTATAAACTCCAGGAAATCTGCAAATATTCATTCTACAAGCATTATATCTTTAATCGTTTTGTTTTTATTTCTAAGTCTGGAATTACACCTAGTTGTGAGTTTTCTTTGTTCAGGTTGATGCTTTGGGTTTTTTTTGTGTTTGTTTTCTCAGGTTTAACAGGTTATATTGGACAAGAAGATGATTTATATTTCGGAAGGGAAGCTTTCAACGTTCATTTTCTTGGAGGAGGATTTAACCATGTTACCGGATTATCCACATCGAACGAATCAGGGGAGTATTTGTTTTCATTCTTTTACCTTATTTACTTTTACATCCTTTGAATGAACATTGGGGACAATGTTCAGCTTAAGTGTAAGGGGAGGGCAAATGATGATACCTTAGAGAATACAATTGCACTTGATTTTTGTTTGTTTGATGGTAGATGTGTAATAAAACTGAGATAAATACTTGTTAGGGCAATTTTAGTTCCAAATTTAAATTTTTTTACAACATTTAGGAGTGAAACTTTGGTCTTAATGAGCGTCTCACGGATAGGAGTTATATGACTAGCACAAAACCGTACCACTAAAAAATTTTCCACCCCCAAATATGTGAGGTTCGCCCCTAGAATTGGTAGGAAAAGCATTTATGCTATGATGTGTGTACCGGTAGCACTTAGATTCTAGAACTTGCGTTAGGACCATTCCGAGGCCAAAAGTGAGACTACATTCGTGTAGTTAGATTTACTACATGATAAGAGGCATTAGGATTAACCCATTGTTTTACACCTGTGTTCTTGTTATAATTACATTGGCTACATTGGTCAAGTAATTCTCCCACACCCTTTGCGTTGTACTCATTTTTAGTACACGATACCCCTAGTACACCCCTCAGAGCCTATCTTTTCATTTCTAACTTTAAGCATTTTACTTAAAGTAAGAATTTGTTTACACCCCACTTAAATGTACACCCAAATCGCCTTAGCCTACCTTGTATGCACTCATTTTTAGTGCATTATTGTGACAACATTTGTTTAAACCCCAAGTTAATTATCTAATTGATTACATGGTTGCTAAGTCGAGTCATATCCTTGTACATATTGTTTTGGGACGATTGGGACTGATGGGTAAAGTACTAGTGTAATGGAGTAATGGGGAAGAACAACATTATTACCCCCATATGTGCTAAATATTTTAAAAGTACTCCAAGTGTTTCGATTATCTTAATTCGAGTCATTAGAATAGTTAATTGTAAAGTATGTAAAAGTTCAAGTGTAAGGGGAGAACCGAGGCCCCTATGATGTATTATTTTGGATGGTAGGGCAAGAGTGTATGAAAAAAAAATCGAAAAAAAAATCAAGAAAAATACAAAAAAATGAGAAAAAGAAAAGTAGAAAAAAACATACGGACTACCATCCCGTTTCATTTTATGTTTATTTTATCTTTTTGTTATTTCTTTCATTAGCTTAAGTCGAGTCTAGTCTTGGCTTAGCAACGCCATATTGTACCTGTAATTAATCAAGATCCTTAACTCGCCACCAGTAAAATATCCTTTAAAACCGTGTTTATCATATCCCTACACCTAACGTTATAACCCATTTAAAAGCCCTCTTTGATAGTTTATCTTAGGTGCTTACGCCTAGTGGTAGAGGCGTGATCCTTTCCCAATCCTATGGTAATCTATTTTCTATGACAGGTAGTGAGCGATATTCTTCCATTTCCATTTATGATATATAAATTTACAACACCCGAGGGATGAGAGTATCCAAACACTTATTGTGAGGTGCTAGTGTATAATTTCCGTGCTTATTTTGACCAAGGTGGAATGATCATTTGTTGTAATTACTTTTATATTAATGTTAAATGACCCCTAACTTGTATTTTAATTAGAATAAAAGCGCATTTGCTTGAGGACAAGCAAATCTCAAGTGTAAGGGTATTTGATGAAGCGAAAAGTGTACCGCTTTTAGGGGGTCATTTAAGCCCTAAATCGTATTTATTTGATCAAATATTGCCCTAAATCGTTCCTTTTGTCATTTTAGGTACTTTGGAGAAGAAATCTGGAAAAGGAAGCATTTTGGACGTTTTTGGAGCGAAAAGTGAAGAAAACGACAAAGTCTCAAAATCGGCTGGAAAAGTACCTGTGACGGCGTCAAGCCCAGTGTGACGCCGTCAATCCTTGATAAGCCAGAGAGGATTTTGGAAGATTAAAGGGGGACGGCGTCAAGAAGGCCATCAAGAAACCCTAACCGCGGCGAAGTGACGGCGTCAGGACTCAACCTGACGACGTCAGAAGCCATTGAGTGACGACGTCAGAATGACAACTTGCACAAGAAGAAACCCTAGTAAAACCGTCACATGCTGATCAAGACAATCACAACTTACGCGCGGAGTAGCTGTCACTGTTTTGGGCATAAAATCTTCATACGAACTCGGATTTGGGTGATTCAAAAGTCCACTCGAAGAGGACGAAAAGATCTACAATTTGGTGAAAATAGGAAGTTGACGCCGTCACTTGTACGAGCTGACGCCGTCAAGCCTTGCCGACAGAAATATTGCCTATAAATACAACATCATAACTTCATTATTTGTAAGCCCTAAACCCTAAGTCCGATTCTAGGGTTTAGGTAGGTGTTTTTCCAGCAACTTAGAAGGTCTTAATCACTCCATAAACATCTTGTAATGGTGTGTTGATTCTATCTTAATTATGTCTTCCATTATTGTTGTTGCTTGTTCTTCATTGATTATGTTTTACTAAATCACCTAGTGTTTACCTATGATTGTGTGAAACTTGTGTATAACTAATTAGATCTTATTGATTTCTTGTTGATGTGTGTGTCCATCTCCATCAATTTGGGCGTGACAACTTCAATAGATCTAATTGGTTTAGCTTATAATTCTTGTTTCCTATTGTCTCTTGTATGATTGGATGATATCGATGTTAGGCTTAAGAAAACTGGCTAACCTCCTATACGGTAACTTGCTTGAACGTCTTAAGAAACATGAACCAAGGTGTACTAAGGTTAATTGGTTGTATTTAATGCATAAACGAATTCTATTGATCCCATGTTAGGAGCTTCTTAGCCGGCTCGACATAGGAGTGAAGTAGGAGCTTATAGAGTTGGGGAAGATCGTACACACCCCCACGATTGGTATTAAGGAATACAACTCGTCAATTAAAACAAGGTGTGGCAATTCAATAGGTAGAATTGGATAGCTAGCAAGGAGTAACATATCATAGGTAGACATGCTTCACTTCCCTTGTAGAACCCTAGTTTACTTTTCTTGCATATTAGTTTAGTTAGTAGCTTTTGGGTTAGTTGATTAGCAACTAATTCCGCCCCTTCTTCCAATACACGAGATTTTTACTTGCTTTCCATAAAATATAAAAATACAAAAAGAATCATCCTTCACCTCTAGACCTAGTTAGAATAATTTCAATCCTAACGAACACTATTCTTTGAGTTGAATGATCAATCCCCCGGTACTTGCCACTTTACTATACTACAACGGTCAGGTACACTGCCTGGTGGGGATTGCAAGCCTCTTGAGATCCCTTGAGAGGTAAAACCTACTGCGAGGGCGCAATCCCACGCATCACACCACCACACCTTTATTTGAGAACCCTCATGTGCTGGTTTCACTAGCACCTACGTTACCGCCACATTTTGTTTATGACTCATATTCTCCTTTTTATATACCACCCCCTGATGACGTATATATGGAAAGTCAGCAATGGCTTCCTGCTGATGATGCGCCACCAGAGTTCCACCATGTTTCACCACCCTTACCACTTGACCGTTTATTTGACTCATGTACTCAGACATACCCGCTACCACCTCGACAGCAAGACCTGATTCCTACAGAGGATATACCCTCATCGAGTCGACTTCGTATCACCGACCCGACACACCCATCTTCACCATCATTACCCTTTCCCCTGGTTTCACTCCCCCAGCCCAGATCCCTGATGCTAGGGAAGGATTCAGACCAGTAGTCACTCATACTCTCATACCATCTACAGTGGTGACACGATTGGAGAGTCACGGAGAGCAGATTGACTCGCTTTTTCGGATGATTGATCACGTACCATTTGATTCCCCGGGAACTATCAGTGACACTTAGCATAGGTTAGCTTCCAGTAGAGCAGCTGTACAGCAGTGTTTGACACAGATGCGGTCAGATCTAGCAGACACCCGTTCTTTCGCGATATCGCTGCGGAGAGAAGGACAGGCCCTAGCTTGGGAGGCTCATCTTGCACAGCGTAGAGCCGACACGTTGGAGAACATCATAGGAGATATACAGGTTGAGCATCAGACGGAGATACGAAGACTCCGAGACCAGATCTCAGGGCTTACGAGGCGTACGGATGGACCTAGTCATTAGAGGTAGTTAGCATTTTGTATAGTTTGAGACATTGTAGCCTGCCACATGTGGCATTTAATAAATATTCTTGTATCGTTTTGTTATGTAACTCAACTGATCAAGTTATTAATGTTATGTCGCCGGTTATGATATGCTATATATTGATGTTGACTTATGTATTATGATTGTTCGTATGTTTTGTAATTGTATCCAGACATGTTGTGATGTTACTTGTTATTATGATGCTTTAAAAAGTTGCAAATGCTGTAAGATCCCAAACTCATGAGAAATAGGAAATTCAAATATATTTGATGAATGTAGAGAAAGTTGCTGAACTTCAGTTTTTCTAGATGAATCAGTTATTCCTTAGCAATCCTATATCAAAACCTAATCATTTACTCATAACTTCATATTGCTATAACTCGTATACCCATCCCTCCATTACTCGACTATCCTATGCGAACTCTAAAGTTTGTGTTCTTGTGGCATTAATAGAAAATGGTGCGTACTAGACACAAAACTACCAACCATACCGCAGCACTAACGCCAGAGGATGTTCAAAGAATGATTGAAGCCGGCATCGCCGCAGCACGCGAGGCCGGTGCTGCAACCCGCTCGAGCAATAACATAGGAGCAACGACTGAAGGTGAGGCATCTACACAGCGTAAATGCACTTACAAAGACTTCATGAGTTGTCAGCCAACCACCTTCAAGGGTATAGAAGGAGTGACAGAGTTAGCTCAGTGGTTTGAATGTAGTGAAACTGTATTCATGAGAAGCAACTGCGCTGAAAACAACAAAGTCACTTTTGCTACTGGAACCTTAAGGGGAGATGCCCTATCTTGGTGGAATGCTATTGTCAAGACCATGGGTGCTGATGCAGCATTTCAAATCTCCTGGACTGAGTTGAAAGATAAGATGTTAAGGAAGTACTGTCCTTGGACAGAGGTTAGAAAACTAGAAGATGAGTTTCATCAACTAGTGGTGAGAAGTAACGACCTGAAGACGTACAACCGAAAATTTCAAGAGTTATCTCTCCTATGCCCATCCATAGTGCCAGACTTGGAAAAGACGCTAGAATACTATGTGGAAGAACTGCCCCAAAGCATCGAGGGGGACGTCACCGCATCCAACCCAAAGTCACTGGAAGAAGCAATGGCGCTTTCACAGTGATTGTTGGATCGAGTGATCAAGAGAGGTTCTACCTCCACAGTCAATGAGCACAAAAGGAGTTTTGATAACCGTGGGAACAACAGTCATCGCAGCAGCAACAGAAACAGCAACAGCCACTACAACAACAACAGAAGTTACCACGGCAATGACCGGAGCAACAACCGCAACAGAGACCACCAGCAGAGCCGCAACGACCATCACCATCAGCAAAATCGCCTTCAGGAAGCCGCCAGAGCTTATGTGGCCGTACCCACTGAAGGAAAGATTTATGCCGGGATAAAACCCCAGTGTAATAAGTGTAAGATGCATCATACCGGACCCTGTACCGCAATCTGCGGCAACTGCCGAAAACTAGGTCATGTGACCAAGGACTGCAGGGCCACAGGGGCGAATGCACAACCATTAGCAGTAAAGTGCCAAGGTTGTGGTGAATTGGGACACTACAAGAGTCATTGCCCAAAGAACAAACACAATGTTGCCCGTGGAAGAGCATACGTACTTGGAGATGGAAACGCAGTACAGAACCCCGACGTCACTACGGGTACTTTCTTACTAAACCAACGCAGTGCTAAGATACTATTTGATTCCGGAGCTGATAAGAGCTTCGTGTCTACTTCATTTGCTTCATTGCTTAATATTGCTCCCGTATAATTAGATACTTCATATGAAATCGAAATAGCTAACGGAAATCTTCTAAGCACCAACACCCTAATCAAAAATTGCACCCTAACACTCCAAGACAAATCCTTTCCCATCAATCTCATGCCTATCCAAATCGGAAGTTTCGACGTCGTCATAGGCATGGATTGGTTATCCAAGCATCATGCCAGAATCATTTGTGACAAAAAAGTCGTCCAAATTCCTCTCGACAACGAAACACTTATTGTTCGTTGTGATCACCATAAAACCCAACTCAATATCATCTCGTATATCAAGACGGTGAAATACATAAACAAAGGATGCCACGCGTTTTTGATTCAAGTGACGGAAGGTGAATCAAGAGAGAAAGAGAAACAACTGGAAGAAGTACCAGTCGTAAATGAATTTGCGGAAGTATTCCCTGAAGACTTGCCAGGTATCCCACCAATTCGGCAAGTGAAATTTCGAATCGATTTAGTGCCTGGAGCAGCACCTGTTGCGAAAGCACCATATCGATTAGCCCCCTCCGAAATGAAGGAGTTATCTGAGCAGTTGAAAGAACTGTCAGATAAGGGATTTATCCAACCAAGCTAATCACCCTGGGGAGCACCAGTCCTGTTTGTCAAAAAGAAAGACGGAACATTCTGAATGTGTATCGATTATAGAGAGTTGAACAAACTCACAGTGAAAAATTGATACCCATTACCAAGGATTGACGATCTATTTGACCAACTGCAAGGATCGAGTGTTTACTCCAAGATCGATCTGAGATCGGGATATCATCAATTAAGAGTCAGAGAAGAAGACATTCCCAAAACAGCCTTTCGAACACGGTACGGGCATTATGAATTCCGAGTAATGCCATTTGGTCTTACCAACGCACCAGCAGTGTTCATGGATCTAATGAACCGAGTATGCAAGCCATACTTAGACAAGTTCGTAATTGTATTCATCGATGACATTCTGATTTACTCACGTAACGAAAAAGAGCATGCGGAACACTTGAGAACCATTTTGGGATTACTCAAGCAAGAAAAACTGTATGCAAAATTTTCCAAGTGTGATTTTTGGATTTCCACTGTTCAATTCCTAGGTCATATAAAGATCGAAGCAGTTAAAGGTTGGGCATCGCCCACCACTCCAACTGAAATCCGACAATTTTTAGGACTCGCTGGTTACTATCGAAGGTTTATTGAAAACTTTTCAAAAATCGCAAAACCTTTGACAGAGCTCACTCAGAAAAACAAGAAGTACATCTGGGAAGAGAAACAAGAATCAGCATTCCAACTCTTAAAACAAAAGCTTTGTGAAGCACCAATTTTAGCACTACCGGACGGAAGCGACGACTTTTTAGTATATTGTGACGCATCGCATCATGGTTTAGGTGCGGTACTAATGCAAAGAAACAAAGTTATAGCTTACGCCTCTCGACAACTCAAGAAGAATGAGGAAAACTATACCACTCATGATCTAGAACTAGGAGCAGTAATATTCGCTCTTAAGATATGGAGACATTACCTATACGGTACAATGTGCACGGTTTTCACCAATCACAAAAGTCTTCAACACATACTGGATCAGAAGGAGCTGAACATGAGACAGCGCCGATAGTTAGAACTACTCAACGACTACGACTGTGAAATTCGATACCACCCCGGTAAAGCAAATGTCGTGGCCGATGCATTAAGTCAGAAGGAAAGAACCAAACCCATTAGAGTCCGATCGTTAGGAATGACAATTTGCTCACCGCTTCCCTCACAAATTCTCATAGCTTAATCAGAGGCTCTTCAGGAAGAGAATCGAACTCACGAGAGAATTGATCACATGCCGGAAAGTGAGAATGGATTCGTGAGAAGAGCTGATGGAATGTTATGCTTCAAGAAAAGATGTTGGATTCCTCTCTACGGAGGTATTCGAGATCTTATTATGCATGAATCTCACAAGTTCAAATATTCCATCCATCTAGGATCCAACAAGATGTACCAAGATCTCAAACAACTTTACTGGTGGCCAAACATGAAAGTCGACATCGCAATGTATGTTGGGAAGTGTTTGACTTGTTCAAGAGTCAAGGCCGAAAGCCAGAAGCCATCCGGACTACTTGTACAACCTGAGATACCAGTTTGGAAATGGGAAAGAATCACTATGGATTTTATTACCAAGTTACCAAAAACGTCAACCGGATTAGACACTATCTGGGTTATCGTCGACCGTTTGACCAAATCTGCCCATTTTCTACCTATCAAAGAAACTGACGAGATGGATACTCTCACTCAGTTATACTTTAAGATCATAATCTGACATGGAGTCCCAATCTCCATCATTTCAGACAGAGACAGCCGATTTACTTCAGGATTTTGGCAATCTCTACAGAAAGCTCTCGGTACTCGATTGGACATGAGCACCGCTTACCATCCACAAACTGATGGACAAAGTGAAAGGACAATCCAAACCTTGGAAGATATGCTACGAGCATGTGTTATTGACTTCAGAAAAGGTTGAGATAAACACTTATCATTGGTTGAGTTCACTTATAATAATATTTACCACGCTAGTCTAAAAGCCGCACCTTTTGAATCACTTTACGGGAGAAAGTGTCGATCACCTGTCTGCTGGACGAAAGTTGGAGACATGCAACTTACCGGACCAGAACTGATTCACGACACGACTGAGAAGATATTCAAAATCAAACATCGTCTCCAAGCCGCTCGTGACAGACAAAGGAGTTATGCAGACGTGAGTAGGAAACCCATGGAAGTTGAAGTTGGAGATAGAGTTATGCTAAAAGTTTCACCCTGGAAGGGAAGGATACGCTTCGGAAAGCGTGGAAAGCTAAACCCGAGATACATTGGACCTTTTAAAATCCCCGAGAGGATTGGTCCAGTTGCTTATAGGTTAGAGCTTCCAGAAGAACTCAGTAGGGTACACCCTATATTCCACGTATCACAGCTTAAGAAATGTTTGTCGGATGAAACTCTCGTCATTCCTGAAATGTTTGCTTGTGAAACATAAACTACCGGAGTTTCACGGGAACCAAGACCTTACACCTTCCGGAATAAAGGATCCAAGGGCCGTTACAACGGAGAGTTCCAAGACTCTAAACATTCCTGAAATGAGGATCCAAGGGTGTTAGACCAAGACCTCACACATTCCTGAATTAGAGGTCCAAGGGCCGGTGTAAGAGGGTAGCCAAGACCTAAACGCCTTCCGGAAAAAAGGACCCAAGGGCCGATCTTGAACCGTAGCTTTTTTAGCACATACATTTATTACTTAACTTTTGCATTACTATGACATATGCTTGTTCCGAAGTTTAAATAAATCTTTGAACTAGTATTTTTCAAAATCGTATAAAAAAATGATTTTGTGTGTTCAAATGTTTGAAAATTAGCACTTATTAAGTCAGATTAGTTATCTCCTGGGAGGAAAAGCCATAGATTACTTATATAAGCTCTAAAGAAAACCACTATTCTATGCTTAGCATTTTCATTTGCACATATCGTAAAACCTTAGTCTAATCGTTAAGGAAGCAGCCAGATCAACACTCTGGCAGAGTCGGGATTCCCCTTGTTCTAACCTAATCAAGACTAAACACTTATCTTTTTTTTTCTTTTTATTTATTTATTGCAATTTCTTATCTAAAAACGAAAAAATTTTGAAAATTTTGGCCAAAACGGGGGTACTAGGGCACTAGAAGGTACATATGTGACAAAAATCGCGAGAATTCCCCCCCCCCCACACTTAGAATTGAATATTGCCCTCAATATTTAAAGTACCGGCTATTATGCCGACACTTAGAACGTAAAAAGGTAATACTAATAGCCAAGTGTGTGACAGAAATCTCACTTTTCATAAACAGGATTAAAAAGATATCCCTAGATAAACGTTAGCAAAAAGATCGGATATTGGGCGGCTGGATTGAAAACAGGCGCATCAATCATCACGATCTAAGGGAAACCTGCAAACAAGAGCAAACAACACACAAAACAAAGCACAGTAGAGGAATCCCCCCCACACTTAGTGTCAGAAAATAGAAAGATGTCAGAAACATGGGTTGTCACCCATGAAGTGCTAATGTTTTTGTTAACCGAGTCACTAGCTTGACTCGACCCCGAATTCATTTGTTCTTGGGGAAGCATGTGGAAGAGAAAATCTCCATCGGACTTTCATTAAAAATGTTTGGATAAACATTGAAGTTCTTGAAAGTTCCACTCCGATGAGATACACCCGGCTCAAAAGAATGATAACTTGATATGCCGGGGTCAAAAACTTTTTCCTCATTTCCAAAGGAGAGAAGGAGAGGACAAGTCACCGTATAGGTGAAGAAGGGCAGAAAAACTCGAACGACATATGTGAAATCAATATAATGGCGATCCTCAACGGGAAATGTCACATATGTCGGAGAAAGAATGTCTTTATGAATCTCGGGATTAAGAGTTGAGGTCATATCATCAAGTTTATGAGTAATAGAGTCCTTGACCTCATTGTTCTCTAACTCTTCATCAAAGAGAGGATTTATGTTGCTAGAAAAGTACTCGTCATCAAATTCAAACAGAGAGTTAGAATAGACTTTGAGACTTTCATTTTGAACGTCCTCATCAGAAAGTGATTCGTCATCACTAGAGGAAAAATCATCGTTGGATTTGAAAAGAGGGTTAGAGAAAATCCCAAAAAAATCATCCTCAATGCCGAGAGGATAATCATCACAAATTGACAAATCACATTCATTGTCCGATATATCCTCAGACTCACTTGGGATTGGGATAAGGTTCTCAGCACTAGACTTTATGAATTTGTCCGATTCCTTTTCAGGAATAGTGCTAAGATGCTCATCCCCCATAATAAGAGAGTCCTCGGGGTTCATAGTTGGAAAGAATGATGTGATTGCAATAGACTGAGGGAGTTGAGAAATGATATCGCTCAAAGGAATAGTACTCTCTTCGTCGTCCTCATCTTCGTCATCGAGCATGCAAGCCTGATTAAACAAGAAACGCTTGTGTGCTGCTCGTTCTTCGGCGAGTAAATCTTCCATAGATTTACCATGACGATCATCTTGGGGGATTTTATTAGCCAAATCCTTAACTTCTTCGATTAAATTTAGAACATGGAGAAGTTCTTGAGGAAGTGGCTGAGGTTGAGTTTGATTCATTTGGTACTGTGGAGGTTGGTCATGATAAGAATAATCATAATTGTTACAAGGGCCATGCTCATGGACAAGCGGGGTCCTCATTTGACAATCGGATTCATAATGCGGACCTCCACAGAATTCACAACAGTAAAACTGTTGTGACTGACTCAGTGAATCATATGGATATTGGTCATAACCAAAATTTTGATCGTTACACGAAACCTGCTCATAGACAAGCGTGTTCCTCGTTTGACAGTCAAAAATTTGGTGAGGACCTCCACAATTTGCACAAAGATCATTTGGCACATTTTCAAACAATGTATCATTGAAGTTTTGATAGCACGGATCTTGCCCAAATGAATCCTGAGGAGGGTGGCTGAAATCGTTTTGAAAATTTGGATAAGTGAATGTATTTTCGATTTCAGAAGTGCAACATATACAAAGTCCGTGAGTAAACCCACATTCCTTGCAAAAACACCGTTCACAAAGTGAATCATCTCCCGACGGATCTCCACAATTAAAGCAATTTTGCTGATTGATTGGAGATGGCTGGGAGTGTAGAGGGTAGTCGGAAAAACCTTGAGAATTATCGACGGAATTAGGATTTGATTTGATGGATAATTCACACCAATAACAAGATCCGTCTGGTGCATTATTTCCACATCGCTCACACGAACACTTGGAACAACGAAGATCATCACCCACTGGACCTTTACAATGAAAGCAGTGATAGCCGGGTGACGACATAAGAATTAAACATGAAGGAGGGATAAAAGAAAATAGAATTAAACGGACAGAGGGTGAGAGATAAAGAATTAAACGAATAAGAGGAAATAAGAAGAATATTTTTGGATTTTCAGAATCATTTTGAAAAATACAAAGGAAAAAGGAAAATAGATTTGAAAAGAAAATCTTTTTGAGTTTTTTATAAGAAAATATTTACGAAGAAAACGATAACTTCTCTGGAGAAGGGTCTTCAAAACACGCAACGACAAACGAGATTTAAAAATTCGCTTCAATCCTTCCCCGGCAGCGGCGCCAAAATTTGATTCGTCGAAATCAACACATATTTTTCATCAAGGATTTACAAAGGAAATATGTAAACCCGAGTTGTTATCCCCAACGAAGGTTTGAATGGAATTCGTGATCTTGATTCATGAATACGTGTTTGAATAGTGGAAACAAAGGGATTTTGGGTTTGTGTTTGTGTGGGTTTATTAATTTAAGTGGTTAGTTTAGGATTAGGAATGGAAATAAGTAGTAAGTTTAGGGACCAATTCCGCCAAATTTGGAAATTACTTCCTGGGACCAATCTTGACCTTATGATATTCCTGAGGGTTGACTGTGACAATTTGAGCATAATTGTGATCCAAACTCGTAAATTCCTTTCCCGGTATCGGCTTTTGAACTTTTTCCAATCTTGTGCTCGGTTTTGTCTGTTTTTGCCCCGTTTTCAATCCTTTTGTACCTGAAACACATAAAAATACAAACCACGAATATTTGCAACAATATTTGATCTATTAGGGTGTTTTTGGTCATTTTTGTGTCTTTTATGGGTATAAAATGATGAGTATTTACACACTCATCAAGAGGACCAACATACACATGGGAACGCGAAGACCAAATCCGTGAAAAATATCCACACCTATTCTTGTAAACCACTCTTGTAAACTACCTCAGACTTGAATTTCGGGGTGGAATTCAGAATGACGGGAGGGTACTGTAAGATTCTACAAAAATCCGTTGTAATAAATCTTGTTGATTAATAATAATCTTGTGTTACCGTTTAATAAAACCCATTTTTACGGGGAAATTTAAAATTTTCTCTTATTGTTACTATATTCACGTTACGTTTTTATGATATATGTTAAATGACTACACGTACTTGAGACACATATATATCACGACACCTCATTCTCACTAAATTCAAACGCCACAAACAATAACAAGTGATAATGAAATGCCTACACTAAAAATATTTACACTTTCCTAATTTCACTAAATTATACCTAAATAATTTCAATTAACCTAACACTAATTATTTCACTAAGCCTATACTACAAACCAACCGGACCCTAACCCTTTAGCCCACCACACGAGCCCATCACAAGCCCATCACCCTTCATATTTTTTTCTTTCTTTTCTTTCTTCCTTTGTTACCCGATCATAACCCACTAACCAAAGACAAATCGTATCTCCCTAATATCGAACATAATCTATACATGTCCTTACGCCATAATGATCACCACCCATCAAACTATCTCTGTGCAAATTCCCAGCTCCAAATGACGAATATTAGTACAGAAAACAAATCCGTTTCGTTTGTCCCATAAACGACCTATGCGTATAGAAATAAATCGCAAAACTAAACCATTTTGTTTCCCCATTTTTCCTACGACCTTCTGGGATTATTTCTAACATAAGTAGACATTTGAAATGAAGTTGGAACAGCAGAAGACAATGTGGTATGTTGGCTTCATGTTTTGAACTCGATAAAAAGGAAAACGTGTATATATTTGTAGTATAAACCAAGATAAGACCACACCAACTTCCCATATCTTATCCATGATCTTATATGTCAGTAAACAAGCCTAGGTGTCCTCTCAATCTACTGGTCATCCACAGTAGCTCCAAATGATTAACTTTGAAAGTCAATAGGTCAATGAAACGTGTGATATTTTTGCTATAATATTACCCCATCCTATCCCACTCTACCCTACCCACATTTCACTTTCTTTCACCTCACAAAATACCCTACAAAGTCCAGAACCTTTCTGTCTCTCCTTGGGAAGCAAAAGAGTTAAGAAGTGAATACGTGAAAACGTATTCGAGCTCAGTGGAGTGCCTTCCTTTCTTCGTGCTCTCCTTCGAACATCACAGCCTCATCACCACCTTTCAAAGGTGTGGTATGTGTTCATGCCCTTCTTCTCTATATCTTTTACACGTTAAATCACATATTCATGCATGGCATACATACAATTTCGAACACATCATATTTTCTTACTACGATAAAATGAGATAAGAAACCTTATGTGATGATCACAACACGTTAAGAACCCTTTTAGATCAACTATGGTCATGATAACACACTCACGTATCGCATATACTTTTCGAACGCATGACATTTATATTTGACATGCATATTTAGAACGTATAAAACATGTGATAATAGCGAGTGAACTCATACAAAACCCTAATGATCGTATTTCCCTCTCCTCTCCACTCCACAACATGTTGAACATGTTAACTTGGACCACAAACACATAAATCTACACGTTCAACACATACGTAATCGAACCATAAATTTTAACTAAGTCTTTTATATTTATAACATGGCAAGTCGCCTAGTAAACACATGTATATTTCATAGATGCAACATACGACCAAGTATTTCTTTACATGACCCATTTAACCACCCAACAAGCTATGTTTTTCATTTAGATAACGTGTCATGAAACACACAACTCGACACTTTAAACGGGACAAAGTATTTCGCAAAATCTATTTTGAAAACCCTTTTATATATAACGAGTAAACTGTGATCCCAACTCACTGATTTTAATAAGCTAGGAATAAGCTAGTATCATGGCACTTTTGGAATAAGCTTTTAATGGAAAAATAAGCGTCTTTAATAAGCCAAACCTTCCCCACGACCAGCGAAATCATATATGTTAATGGGCCGCTTAATAACACGTTAAAAGCCCAATAATGGCCAAAATAAGCTAATGGCCTAATAAGCAGTTGAAATAAGTTAAAAATTACTTAAATAAGCCTTAGGAAAACTCGCCATATTTTTCCCTACAGTTTTGACATTTTTGGACTAAGAATGTAACGCCATCTAACTAGAAGGACCAAAACTGCCAAACCGAGAACTATGTGGTCTGAAGCCGTGAAAACAGATTGTATAGGTTAGAAATGGACATATGACTAAATGCCAAGCCGTATATGTACATATGGACAAGTTTTGGACTATTTATGGACTTTGGACTTAACGAAGGACAAACGACGTAACGCAAACACAGTTAGGGTAAAAAGTTTAAAATCTGGAAAAGAACAAGGGCCTATTGTTTTTACTTGACATTTTTATTTTATTTTCCATTTTTCGTCCCGTCTTTACGTCGTATGCATATTTACACATTTTATTTATGTATTATTTAACTTTCATTTTGAGTTATCATTGCATAGCATTTTAACGCATTTGAAGAATAACATTTCGGACTACTTAACTTAAAAATCAAGATAATTATAATAGATAACATTATTCTTGCATTGTAAGCATTTCAAGCATAACTCATTCGCACTTAACGATCAGATCGTTATTCATCACCTGTTATTCATCATTCGTTATTCATTTCACACCCACCACTAGTATTTAGTCAGATTCTCAGACACTTGTATTTACCAGGTTTTATTTTGGAGCCGTTACTATAATCACACCCGAATTTACTTTTACCATCATCAGTATCACTTAAGGTGAGTCATAGCCTCACTTTTACTATTTTACAACTTTTAAACTCCGTGAGGGAGATACATGCTATAAACAGATCACAAGTATTTTTCTGTATGCTTACCTGATTTGATATATGCCTAAGTTACCTTATTGCCACAAGACCCTTTATCATGAGCCATTAATCACTTGTATGTGAACGTGAATATAATGAATAGATCTATTAGAGGCTGACGACCTGTCCCACTAATACTTTGACGGAATGCTTTTTGCTAGTTGTATTAGTCGCGATGCATTATATTTGAGAAAAATAGGAATTGGCAAATCACCTATTACACGAGGGCACATATCCATCAGTATCCCTGATGCGACACCTCCGTTTTACGGTACTTTGTTAACGTTTGCGTGTCATGAGACTTAGGGCAATATATATGAACTGCAATATCAATTTTTCAAACTGATTGTATTCCCAATACAATCCTACTTGTGTATCGAACTGATTATTAAACTTCAAACTCTAGGATTTCACTCAACATTTTGTTGACTTTTAAGCATGTTATCTCAGGAAATTAGCTTTGGAGCAAAGGCATGGAGCGGGCAGTAACCTACCTTTAATAATGGTGTAAAATAAAGTTGTAATTCAGTTAAAACGATGTTCCTTCAAGGAATTTTTAGCACTCTGATATAAAACTTTGTAACTGAATTCGTATTATGGACCTATGATATTTAAAAACGTCTCTTTAGAGTCGTTTTCTGTAATTGTGTCTTCGATCCACTCGGTAATACCCCAATTAGACTTCCGCTGCTATCTTGAAAATTTGGGGGTGTTACAAAACCAAGCTAGATTTTATGAAACTAGATAACTTTGAGAAACAAACTGTGAAAGTACAAGAAACAGTTCCTACAAAGTCAGACACCCACGGATCTGGCGGACCCAAAAATTTGGTTCCGCCAGTAGTGACCAAAGGGTCCGCGGGTACTGTTGCTGAACAGAAGGTTTGTACTTCGGATCGTACTGAATTCGTTAAGGTCACAAGAAAACCTAGCACTAGTAAAACTGTTAACAAACAAAAACCAGCAGTTACTATAGGAAAAGGTCAGGTTAAAAATGAGTTTAGGATTAAAACGGTTCAACAGAGACCTAAAACTAGTTTTCCCAAACACCCCTTTCCTAAGAGTAACTTTAATTCACAACATCATCATCAAAATAGTTGGAACCAAAACATGTCTAGGAACTATCAAGGTTCCAACTACATGCCATGGAACACTTGTCCACCATTTCCATACATGAACCATGATAATGTAATGTTTAACCCAAATGGACCCATGAGATATTGGGGACCAAACGCTTGAGTTTTTCTTTAACTTAGGTGTGCTTGAAAGTCGGGTTAGAACCGGACGAATGGATCAAAGATAGTGGGTGTTCAAGACACATGACGGGAAACAAAAGCCTTTTCTCAACCTACCAAGTGTACGACGGAGGTAATGTCACATTCGGTATCAAGCTTAAAAGTAAAATCATCGGAAAAGGTACAATCTCTCATGACTCTCTCACTATTGATGATGTTGCTCATGTAGATAACTTAGGATTTAACTTGCTTAGTATTAGTCAATTATGCAGTAAAAAGTATAACGTCATTTTCAGTGAAAATGGAAGTAAAATACTTAAAGACGGTATAACCGTAGGAAAAGATGTTTTAAAGAATAACGTATACGTTATGAAATTAGACAAAACACCTAAAGACAAACTTTGTCTCACCTCTTTGGACGAAAACTCAACTCTATGGCATAGACGCTTAGGTCACGCCAATATGAGGCTAATCCAATCCTTATCATCTAAGGAACTCGTTAGGAACCTACCCAAGTTGAAATACAACCAACACTTTTGTGATGCTTGCAAAATTGGGAAACAAGTTCATAATAGCCATAAGGCTAAAAACATGGTGTCTACATCTAGGTGTCTAGAATTGTTACATATAGATTTGTTTGGTCCATCCGCTATAAAGTTATGGGGAAACTTCTATACTTTGGTAATAGTAGATGATTACTCTAGGTATACTTGGACTAAGTTTTTGAAAACTAAAAACGAGGCATTTGATAAATTTGAAATTCTAAGTAAGAAAATTCAAAATCAAATAGGAAATAACATTGTGTCTATTAGAACCGACCACGGTCGTGAATTTGATAACGAAACCCAATTCGGAGCCTTTTGTGATGCTAATGGCATAACACATAATTCTTGGCTCCTCGAACTCCTCAATCTAATGGTGTAGTAGAACGCAAAAATAGGACAATTCAAGAAATGAGTAAAACAATGTTAAATGAACAAAACATACCACAAAAGTTTTGGTGTCACGCCGTAGATACATCCACATACATCTTAAATAGAGTATTAATTAGACCATTTTTGAAAAAGACTCCATATGAGTTATATAGAGGCAAAAAGCCTACTTTAGGATATTTTAGAGTTTTTGGAAGCAAGTGCTTCATTTTAAACACTAAGGATTATCTCACCAAGTTCGACCCAAAGTCGTATGAAGGTGTGTTTCTTGGGTATTCGCAAAATAGTAAAGCCTACATAGTTTTGAACAAAGAAACCTCAAGAGTCGAGGAATCGTTGAACGTAACATTCGACGAAAGTCCACCTCCCTCTAAGACATCACCTTTGGTAGATGATGACTTAGTTGAAAGTCAAATGGTTGAAAACCAAGAAAATATAGAAAATGACAAAGAAGATGAACCCGTGAATAGGGAAATAGTCAACATCAAAGAATCCAAAAGTCATCCATTAGACAACGTCATAGGAAAAATTAACGAAAGAACCTTAAGGTCAAAAGTCCAAAACCAAAGTAATTTCTTTTGTTTTGTTTCAACCATTGAACCTAAAAATGTTAATGAAGCCATAAAAGATGAATCTTGGGTCGTAGCGATGCAAGAAGAATTAAACCAATTTATTAGGAATGACGTTTGGACATTAGTCCCTCAACCTCAAAATCAAACTATAATTGGAACTAAATGGGTATTTAGGAACAAAATGGATGAAAATGGAGTAGTGTCTAGAAACAAAGCTAGGCTAGTAGCTCAAGGCTACAATCAACAAGAAGGTATAGATTACGACGAAACATTTGCACCTGTCGCTAGGCTTGAGTCAATTAGAATATTACTTGAATATGCATGTGCGCACGACTTTAAACTATTCCAAATGGATGTTAAAAGTGCTTTTCTAAATGGCTTTATTAATGAGGAATTGTACGTTGCACAACCTCCCGGCTTTGCCCATTTTGAAAAACCAAATCATGTCTACAAACTTAAGAAAGCTTTATACGGACTTAAGCAAGCACCAAAAGCTTGGTATGAACGACTTAAGACTTTCCTAGTTGACCATAAGTATACCATGGGCCTAGTAGACAACACTCTTTTCACCAAGAAAAATGGATCACATATTATCATAGTCCAGATATATGTGGATGACATTATATTCGGTTCAAGTTGTCAAGAATTATGCGATAATTTTTCGAAAATCATGCATGATGAGTTTGAAATGAGTATGATGGGGGAACAAAACTTTTTCTTAGGTCCCCAAATTAAACAATTAGATGATGAAATATTCTTCAACCAATCTAAGTATATAAGGGATATGCTTAAGAAATTTGGTCTTGAAGACTCCATACCTATGAAAACACCCACGTTCTCCGAAACCATACTCACCAAGGATGACGAAAGTGAATCCGTAGATAGCACTAAATATAGAGGAATGATTGGTAGTTTACTCTACCTCACGGCTAGTAGACTGGACATTATGTTTAGTGTTTGTCTATGTGCACGCTTTCAAGAAGATCCCAAAACATCCCATCTTGAGGTCGTTAAACGGATATTTAGATATATCAAAGGCACTACACATTTAGGATTATGGTATCCCAAAGGAACGGGTATAGAAACCATAGTGTATGCCGACTCAGACCATGCCGGTGACTATGTCGATAGAAAAAGTACAAGTGGTATTTGTACTTTTGTTGGGCATTGTCTCACCTCATGGTTTGCCAAGAAACAAACGGCCCTTGCAATATCAACAACTGAAGCCAAGTACGTGTCTGCAGGAAAGGCGTGTCAACAAGCACTGTGGATGAAACAAGCTCTCGTCGACTATGGAATTGAACTCAACGACATTCCCATTCTTTGAGACAACAAAGGAGCTATCGACCTTAGCAAAAATCCAGTCCAACACGCTAGAACCAAACACATAGAAATACGTCCTCATTTTCTACGCGACAATGTTCAGAAGGGAAACATCTCAATCGAGAAAGTATCCTCAGAGGACAACATTGCCGACATTCTCACTAAACCTCTTAAGAGAGCACCCTTTAACTTTCTTAGACTTGGTTTAGGACTAATGAAACCTAGTGAGTAGCTTGAACCTTAGATTAACCAAACACAACAAAAACCAAAAATTGAGTCTGATTCTGTGGAACCAAACGACAACAAGGACGGACCCCTTGTTTTGGTTCCGCCGAATCCGTGAGTCTCCAGGCTAGTTTTTCTAGTTTATTAAACAAACACCCTGTACTGTATATCACAACTCCCAAAAATATACCACCCACTGGAACTCGACTCAAAATCAACCAAACTCACAATTTAGGTCATCTCCTTCCACCAATTTGTGCTCTAATCATCTCTGTAAGTATCCTAATCACATCTACATTCCTGATCTGAGTCTAGGATTTCAATTGCATGCACAAAATCAAAACTTGGGGTTTATGCATAATTTTAGTAAAATCATGAAGCATATTTACTAAATTACATAACAAATCATATTTTCTTTAATTAGGAATTGCATATCATATGGCATTATCATAATTAATCAAAAACCCCATGAGAAATTTTTATCAAAATCTTCTCACGACTAGGAAAAATGGTTTTTGAACATTGTTCATACAAATACAAAAACGTTATGTTTTAAACACCACTTGCATAATGTCTCTTGAATGTTAAAGGGAATACATAACTAATATGTATTGTGGAAAACTAGAATGGGGGTTGAATAGTTTTTACCGTTTTCAAATTAATTCGCTTTGTGACTTAACGTGATTTCAAAGTAAATACTCACAAACAAGCAATATAAGTAAAGTAAGTAAGGATAGGAACAATCAAACCACAACACGGAGATTTATAGTGGTTCGGCTACAAGGACTCTCTTCCTTGCCCTACTCCACTCCTCGAGCCTCTAACTCGAGAGTTTTTCTTCACTAAGAAACAAATTCCCTTCTCGGCGGAGAAAACCTTTATACATGTCGCTTACACTTTATCCGGTACTAAACTAAACACCGGGTTCTTTACAAGGGTACAACCACTCCCGTTGGTTCTTTAACAAGGGTACAACCACTCTCGTTGGTTCTTTCATAAGGGCACAACCACTCCCGACACTCTTTGTGTTTTAAGGACTAAAACACTAACCAAATTCTACTGAATGAAAGATATAACAATGATGTGTGAACTAATACAAAATCACACAAAACCTAACTAATGAAACTTGCAATAGTAAGTATGTTGAAGCTTGTATGCTTGATCTTCTTTGCTACAAAAGTGAGATCAACAAGAATGAAATGAATGATATGGGTTAGTGATATGCAAATGAATGATTATATATTTTAAGCTATATGAGTGATGAAAGAGCCTGAATGATCAGCTTGCTATTTATAGGCAAACTGATAAAACAGTTGGCGGATTTGGCGGATCCCTAAATTTGGATCCGCCCTTGTATGGGTTTGGATCCGCCAGTGCAGGACAGCTAATAGATTCTCAAATCTTTCCATACCTTGCACAATCTTTCCATATCTTCAAATTTCAACTCTTTATCTTGAAGATCTATACAAGATATCTCACAAATCTTTCTAAGATTATGTTCATGATGCATGCCATGATGTCATCCTAAATATTTTTAATTTAAGAAATAAAAATGTAAATGTACATAATGTTATTCCTAGTAATCTTGTAATGTGTAAATGTGTTTTAAAAGACTTATCACTATAAATGTAAAAGATTTAATCTTATATGTTGGGAATGCTTCTCGTACTAAAATGTGACAACATATTTGGGATTATATTAGTTATTATGTTTGGCTCAAACACATGGACTGAAACCGTCAATATTGTAAAGTTATGTGTTTGATGCCCTATTTAAGCCCTCCTAGCCTTCACAAGGAGGTTGAAGCTTGATTGTGTAACTTTACCTTTCATTAATCTAATAAACATCAGGTTATCCACACTCTCTCTCTAACACTTTCTCTCTCTAACCTTAACCATGGAGATGATGTTCTTTCATCATCCAAGGCCTCCCGATTCACAATATTTTAACCAAAACACGATCCGTCAATTGGTATCAAGAGCCATGGTATTAGTTTTGGTTGTTTTGAGTGATTTTTTCTTGTCAAAAGTCGTATTTTTTTATGTGTGGATCTAAATGTATCTGGTCCACCTTTATGTCCATATTCAGTCCTGCGTAACTTTATCATTTTTTTTGTGACTAATTGGATTATTCCCGTGAAACCAAAGTGTTCTTGTGTGGTCTGCCATGTCGAAGGAAAGTGTAATCGAAGGAGCTCAGTCAAACGAACCAACTTCATCAAACGAACATCACTCAATCGAGTTAGATTGAGTGATCCAATAACCATTTAGTCGAACGACCAAGTCAAACGACAAAGTCGAATGACCTTGTCGAACGACCAAGTCGAACGACCTTGTCGAACGACCAAGTCGAACGACCAAGTCTAACGAGCAGAATGATCGAAGGAGAACACGGTCAACGGTCAACATTAACCGGTCAACGGTCAAATCTGGTCAACGTGCCAAACTCATCAATATTAAAAGAAATCAGAAGAAGATGAAGCCACGACCAATACATGATGAACTCAAATAAGTACATTTTATTATCATCATTTATCCTATTTATTTGACTTATTTTATTATATTATGTATGAGAATTGATATTTAATCATTTACTTTTGTAATTCTCAGTTAAAAACAAGCATTTGGTGAAACTAAGCGATTATGGACTAAAAATGGAGCAAAATGATCAAGATTGGAAAAGGCTGCTGAAATGAAGAGATTGAAGACCATTGCCTGACTTTGAAGAATGCACGCATGCAATTCTGTCATGCGTTGCATATGAAACTTTGGTCAACAAAGAAGAACCAACTTGTTCTACTCCAGATGCGCCGCATTATACTTATTACATACGGCGCATCACTATCAAGATTTCACCAGTTACGATCCAAGATACAAGAAGACATGCGCCGCATACAATTATGAAGATACGCCGCATCTCAAGGCGGTGTACGAATATTCTGGAATATAATAATCTTGGACCCCACGCGAAGTTACCTTGATACGCCGCATCGGACCAATCCGATGCGCCGTATCGGCCATATACAATCCTTACCAAGAATTCAAGAAATCAAGTGAAGATTAGAAGCTTAATGAAGAAGTCAAGATTACAAGTCGACACTTGAAGATGCTTTCGTATTTTGGCCATAAAATCTTCATCCGGACTCCGATTTAGTTGATTCAAGCGGCCACGGAAAGAGAAAAAGGAGATCTACCTGTATCTGAAGGAGATGCGGCGCATCAGGTCTTTAGATGCGCCGTATTGGGAGATGCTCCGTATCAGATTTATAGATGCGCCATATCGGGTCAGTTTCAGACTTGGAGGCTACGTTTACTTATAGATGCGGCGCATCTAACTCTCTAGATGCGCCGTATCGACCCAGATTTCAGAATCTATAAATACCGAACTCATTAACAAATTAGGGCACCTTTGGGAACCCTTAGGGTCATTCCCAGACGATCACAACCACTCCAAACAGCAGAAGATCACCCTAGAAGACCTAATTATCCTTGAAGAGTATCTCTAATCATTGTAACGTATTCATTATGCTTAATACTCTATTAATTACGATTATGTTTATGCACTTTGTTATAGAGATTATGGGCTAACACCCTTATGTGTTAGCCATGTTTATGATTATTTGATATTTTGATGTGTTTCTAATTCGATTGGTTGCTAAGTCTTCGTTTTAATTATTTATGTTAGTAGTTTGTTTTATTGTAATAGTAAGCTTTAATTCATCAGGATTGGTGGCTTGTGTAATGTGACAACGGAAAGATTGCACTCCCTTTAATATTGCTTTCCCATCAATTAAAGTTTATATGTTGATGTCTTTGGTTACTACTTATTAGTGCATTGATAACCTCTGTGTTTATTAGTGGCCTGCGCATTTGACTACGGAAGAGAATGTGGCTCCCACGGTTATAGCTAACCTGATCAGTTAAATATAACTTTTAGACATAAGTAATCATTAAGGGATTTCTCGCCGATAAGATTAGAGCCAACGAGAAAGGATTAATTACATACACTTCATATAAAACTAGCAATAAAACAAGTGACAAGCTATTTAAACATAAACACAATTATTAAGCACCTTTATGCGGATTCCAATGGAATCTAGACTCTAGGTACAAGAGGTAGGATGGACCGCGCCTAGTCTTGAGCACCAATCACTGCAGGTCTTAGAACTTATTAAAACTTAATCATATATGAAACTTGGTTAACACACTCTTCATATCTTTGGTATTTTCTATTGTTTGTTTATCTTAGTTTAGTTAGAATAAAACCAAACCCGTGCCAGTCTCTCAGGCTGAACCCCCCTTTACGTTAGTTTAGGAGAGTCGAATACCTCTAGAATTAGTATATTAGAAATCTCACTCTTAGTGATCGACACCCTACTTACCAACTAAGCTACATTGATCGGGTACACTGCCCGTTAGTGTTGTTATAGGTTAAGTCGGCAAAATATAAATGTAAAACTTGATAAGGAATAATCACCTATACAACGACACATCAAGTTTTTGGCGCCGTTGCCGGGGAGTGAATTTATCTATTTGCTAGTTTTATTGGTATTTTTTTGTTTTTAGTTTATTTTTGTGTGTTTGGTTTATTTGTTTTATCGTTTGTTTGTTGTCTGTGTGTCTGTCTCAGAAGGGAGATACGACGTATTCTTGTCTGTGAATACGGCGCATTCTTGTCTGTGAATGCGACGCATTGACGTTCTGTTGTAAAAAAAAAAAAAAAAAAAAAAAAAAAAAAAAAAAAAAAAAAAAAAAAAAAAAATTGCAGGAAGCTAATACGGCGTATCCATTGTCTGTTGGATACGGCGTATTAACTTATGTCGATACGGCGTATCTATTGTCTGTTAGATACGGCGTATCGATCTTCTGTGACCCCAAAAATATTTTTCGTTTTTTTTTTATTTTTTGTGTGTGTTTAAATAAAAAAAATAAAAAATAAATAAAAAAAAATTGCAGGAAGCTAATACGGCGTATCCATTGTCTGTTGGATACGACGTATTAACTTGTTCGTATACGGCGTATCCATTGTCTGTTGGATACGACGCATCGAGATTCTGTTACCCAAAAGTGTATTGTTATTATCTGTTAATTTGATTTAGTATTTTGATTAGGTTTTTCTTTTTAGCTTTATTTTTTTTTATTCTAATCACTAACTCTGTTATATATTAGTTAAATTGCATTCATTGTATTATTTGCATATTTTCTGTTTTGTGTGTTATTTGTTTTCTTTTATTTTTGTTTCTTTTCGTTTGTTTTTTTTTTTTTTTTTTTTTTTCTTTTTATTTTTCTGTATTCTGCTATCGTTGTACTGAGCTAATTCAAACGATACGGCGCATCTATTTTCATAGATACGGCGTATTGCGTTTAATTTTTATAAAATACAACGCGTTTAATAAATTCGATACGACGCATCTTTCCCCAAGATACGGCGTATCCTGTTTTTAATAAGAAATTTTTCTAAGCGATAACGCCATACGACGCATCTGTTTTAACAGATACGGCGTATTTATTATTTTAATTAAAAACAGTTTTTCGAATTATTAAACGGATACGACGCATCGATCTTTATCGATACGGCGCATCTACTAAATCAAAAATAGATTATATTTATTAAAATTTGAATTCGTTACGATTTTTGATAATTTAAACTTGATACGGCGCATTCTAATTCATAAGCGGTGTATCTGTTTTCTGAATAAAAGTCTGATTACATTTTAACGTAATAAGATATGGCGTATCCAACTTTCTGGATACGGCGCATCGTCCGCAGATATCAGCCATTTTTATTCTTTATATTCGTTTCTAAATTCATTAATTTATCTTCTAGCGAACAGATGCTACTGACGATTTTACCTATGATAACAGGTTTTGCTATGGAAGATATGTCAATGAACGGATATCTTACTAAAGGAACAAAACAACATGATTAATGGATTGGCAATTGAGTGCACCAATTGTCAACGGTGCTTAACAAAGTTCTTTTGGTAAAACACGATTTGAAAGGGATTACAACTAGAGGCGGAAAGTCAACCTTTCAAATGTGATCGGTATTAAGGAGCTGAACGTGAGTCTAACTTGAAGACTCTGGAATAAAGACAAGTGCTGACCGGGAGACAACCCGGATTTATCTTTTAATTTTCTGTTCTGTGTCGAGTCTGTCAGACCTGCAGATGATGCGGCGCATCTCTATCAATAAGATGCGACGCATCACCTGCACTGGCCATATCTTATTTTATTTTATTTTTCTGCATTTTTATTTTTGACTTTAAAACTTTCTGTCAGTTTATTTAATGCGGCGCATCCCTGGTTAAGGATACGACGCATCTTTTATTCTGATTCGTATTTATTCCAGGCTCAATACGGCGTATCTTTTTCTATAAGATACGGCGTATCGACTGACCTGATGATGTACAGTTTAATATTTCCTACAGGTTGTTGATGCGGCATATCCAATATCCCATGGATACGGCGCATCGACACTCTGACCTGTAATTTTTAGTATTTTTATTTTTCTAACCAATGATTAACGAGATGTTCTCGAGTCTATTTTTTCTGTGGTCTCTATATTTTTACAGGTCTGGGCAATTGAAGGTATTGATGAACTCCCATATTACATAAGCTCACATTCTTACATTGGAGGATCATACCGAGCAAATCTCAGGGGAGTTTTCCGTTCTAATTCTTTTAATTTCCTGTTTTTAATTTCAAATTAAACAACGAGGACGTTGTTTATCTTAAGTGGGGGATGGAGAATTAGAACGTTTACTTGTCCTTATTTTTCAAAAATATGCTTAATATGTACTTAATATGCTTAAATTTAAAATTTTTCTAGCATGTTTTTTGTTTAAGATCTAAGTTACATAGCTGCACACATAACATTATTTCCAAAAATTGTGACTTTTCAAAATTCACAAATCTATGAGTGTGCCGGTGACTTGTAGACTTTAGAACTTGGCTTGTATACTATTCGAGACCACCATAATAAGTATTATTTTATATAATTGGAGTGACTTGTCTAAATTGGTAAAATTTCTAGGATTACACCCAAATAGCCTTTATATGTTATGTGATATTAACTAACTACACTGGTTAGTTAACCCCCGTATAAACCCTTTTGTTACTCTCACTTTTAGAGTAAGATACCCCTAGAAAAACACTCAGAGCCATTCCTTTCGTTTCTTACACCTTTGTTATAATGTTTCGTTACACCCTTACACCTTAGCCTACCCTGTAGATTAAAATCCGTGGTTGGTTAATTGCTTTAGGCAAAGTGTGTTTCCTTACATTACCTGTGTTCGCGTGCGTAATTCATTATCTATGGTTAGGTCGGGAAATTGCACAATGCAATTGGAGTGAAAGTAAATATTGTATATCTTTAAGTTTATTTTTCGTGTGTTTACTACTTCCACTATTACCGTTATTTCTGAAAATATGAAAAGTATAGAAAATTATCCGGAAAGAAAGTGATAGAAAAGTTGTGAAATTTTACACATCTATGTTTATGTTTGATAAAAAAAATTAAAAAAAAAATAAAAAATAAAAAAAATCGAAAAAAATAAGAAAAGAAAAAGAAAAAGGAGGAGTTGGATGTTTGTTTTAACCAACTTATGTAAAGTTTTGTATTAAGTGGTCGATATCACCACTGGTTGTTGTATATTATATCTATGGATTGAATGGGATTTGAACGTTATGGGAACGCCAACTAAAGGTTATTCTTTGATTAAGATCTTGTTGAGTATAATTCGTGTCTACCTAAAGCGTGTGTTTCAAGTGTTAAAGCGTGAGTTATTCTATGATATGAGTCTTATTCATGGGATGGTTGGGATAGTGATTAACCACACTTAGGATTTTAATTTATTTGTTTTGTTTATTTTTCATTTTACACCAATTTATATCCCAAATATTATCCATACCCTATATTATTCTTTATCCAAACCTTTGATTTATTGAGATTAGGGATTTGAGCAATCTTAAGTATCGTAGTCGTGGATTCGGCTATGTATTTATGATTTTGTCGCCCTTTTTGATATAATATTATGGGTGAAGATTACTTGGTCCTATCTTTAGCCTATTCGAGTTAAGGATTTGAGCAATTGCAAGTATCGTGTTCGTGGATTCGATCATGTATTTGTGATTTTGTCGCCTTTTCTGGAATTTGAGATCGATAGAGATTAAGAAGAATGATTAACCCTTAAGCCTCATAACCCTTTTGACCGCTTTAGACTTGTTATTCCTTGGCTTTAGTGGGGAGATGTGTATACTTGCCAAGCTTATGATAGAATATTCGTCACGACTGGACAGTTAAACGATTAGATTTGCTTTTATCAAAATATTTTATTTTATTCCTAATTCGTTAAGTGTTTGGTTGTGTGACTATGATAAAACGAATACATGCTTAAATATAAAAATAAATCCTAATATCTTTTAGGATATATTTTCATAAGATTAATTCTAAGGTTTACTTGGGGACAAGTAAAGTTCAAGTGGGGGGATATTTGATGAACTCAAATAAGTACATTTTATTATCATCATTTATCCTATTTATTTGACTTGTTTTATTATATTATGTATGAGAATTGATATTTAATCATTTACTTTTGTAATTCTCAGTTAAAAACAAGCATTTGGTGAAACTAAGCGATTATGGACTAAAAATGGAGCAAAATGATCAAGATTGGAAAAGGCTGCTGAAATGAAGAGATTGAAGACCATTGCCTGACTTTGAAGAATGCACGCATGCAATTCAGTCATGCGTTGCATATGAAACTTTGGTCAACAAAGAAGAACCAACATGTTCTACTCCAGATGCACCATATTATACTTATTACATACGGCGCATCACTATCAAGATTTCACCAGTTACAATCCAAGATACAAGAAGACATGCGCCGCATACAATTATGAAGATACGCCGCAACTCAAGGCGGTGTACGAATATTCTGGAATATAATAATCTTGGACCCCACGTGAAGTTACCTTGATACGCCGCATCGGACCAATCCGATGCGCCGTATCGGCCATATACAATCCTTACCAAGAATTCAAGAAATCAAGTGAAGATTAGAAGCTTAATGAAGAAGTCAAGATTACAAGTCGACACTTGAAGATGCTTTCGTATTTTGGCCATAAAATCTTCATCCGGACTCCGATTTAGTTGATTCAAGCGGCCACGGAAAGAGAAAAAGGAGATCTACCTGTATCTGAAGGAGATGCGGCGCATCAGGTCTTTAGATGCGCCGTATTGGGAGATGCTCCGTATCAGATTTATAGATGCGCCATATCGGGTCAGTTTCAGACTTGGAGGCTATGTTTACTTATAGATGCGGCGCATCTAACTCTCTAGATGCGCCGTATCGACCCAGATTTCAGAATCTATAAATACTGAACTCATTAACGAATTAGGGCATCTTTGGGAACCCTTAGGGTCATTCCCAGACGATCACAACCCCTCCAAACAGCAGAAGATCACCCTAGAAGACCTAATTATCCTTGAAGAGTATCTCTAATCATTGTAACGTATTCATTATGCTTAATACTCTATTAATTACGATTATGTTTATGCACTTTGTTATAGAGATTATGGGCTAACACCCTTATGTGTTAGCCATGTTTATGATTATTTGATATTTTGATGTGTTTCTAATTCGATTGGTTGCTAAGTCTTCGTTTTAATTATTTATGTTAGTAGTTTGTTTTATTGTAATAGTAAGCTTTAATTCATCAGGATTGGTGGCTTGTGTAATGTGACAACGGAAAGATTGCACTCCCTTTAATATTGCTTTCCCATCAATTAAAGTTTATATGTTGATGTCTTTGGTTACTACTTATTAGTGCATTGATAACCTCTGTGTTTATTAGTGGCCTGCGCATTTGACTACGGAAGAGAATGTGGCTCCCACGGTTATAGCTAACCTGATCAGTTAAATATAACTTTTAGACATAAGTAATCATTAAGGGATTTCTCGCCAATAAGATTAGAGCCAACGAGAAAGGATTAATTACATACACTTCATATAAAACTAGCAATAAAACAAGTGACAAGCTATTTAAACATAAACACGATTATTAAGCACCTTTATGCGGATTCCAATGGAATCTAGACTCTAGGTACAAGAGGTAGGATGGACCGCGCCTAGTCTTGAGCACCAATCACTGCAGGTCTTAGAACTTATTAAAACTTAATCATATATGAAACTTGGTTAACACACTCTTCATATCTTTGGTATTTTCTATTGTTTGTTTATCTTAGTTTAGTTAGAATAAAACCAAACCCGTGCCAGTCTCTCAGGCTGAACCCCCCTTTACGTTAGTTTAGGAGAGTCGAATACCTCTAGAATTAGTATATTAGAAATCTCACTCTTAGTGATCGACACCCTACTTACCAACTAAGCTACATTGATCGGGTACACTGCCCGTTAGTGGCATTATAGGTTAAGTCGGCAAAATATAAATGTAAAACTTGATAAGGAATAATCACCTATACAACGACAAATCAATACACTACTACTTTCGTTGACTTCAGTTGTACATCATCAGTCAAGAAAATCAAAACTTAATAGAAAACAAACTACAAATATTATCGATCTCAGTTTATTGTTCACATATTATCAATCGTTAAAGATTTCATTTGTGTGAACTAATTAGATCACAGACCTATGACCATAACTTCACTGCCAAAAACAAATCCAAATCTTACCAAAACCTTAAACCCTCGCATATCACTCTCCAATTCACAATCAAGCAACACGAGATCTAAACCTTCGACTCGAACATAACAAGAAAATAGTTACTTGATCTCAGCCTCTTGTCTTTCATGTAACTAAAGTAAAATCAAACCTTAAGAGGTCGATTAAACGAAAGAAAGAACATCATCATCGATCTTATGTTTTTTTTATGACCCACTTCAAAAAAATTTTTATATCCGATTATTTTTTAAAAAGAAACAATAACAAGATTGTTATTATTTCTTTTCTCAATCGGTTTCAAACGAAAAACATGATCCAATCAACTTACCCGTGACCTTGGGTCAGGATCTTGAAGGCTCACAATAGCTCTCTCTCTTGATTCGAATAGTGCTGGAAACGAAGATACAAGTTGGGTGAGATTTGATTGTAGGTGATGTGGGCGGACTAAATGAGGTGATGAGATTAGAGTTGATGTTGTGTTTTGGTGGCTGAGTGGAGAAATGATAAGAGTGGGGCGGATAAAAAATGTGATTAGGGTTAAAGATTAGTGCCTTATGACGCTTTATACCCGCATATTTAGGGTTGTTATGGATTTGGATGGGCTTGGTCTTCGTGTTGATTTGAATGGGCTGTTGAATTCATTTTTTGGGCCTACGTTTCATTTCCTGCGTCAAAATGAGCTGAATTTTTTTTATAATGGGTTGAAATTGTTGTGGCTAGTTATTTTTTTGGGGTTCGTTGCGACAAAGTGAATAATTTTCACGGGAATACGTTTTTGACAAGATCGGGATAAAACCATTATCATAGTTCACTTAAACCTTCAAAAGGCTAGTGTTGGGTATTGAACCGCAAGATGTGACTACGGGGATAATTCTTTATTATTTATTTGAGGTTGAAGTGGGATATCACGGGTGCGTGTACTTAGTATCTTGAAGATATCGGGGTTGGTTGGATGCATGATTCTTCAAGATCCTTGTTCGAGCTTATAACCTTCAAAATGATTAAGACTTGAGTTATCTAGTTATACTTGATGTAAGGAGTTACGTTGTTGTGCTCACAGAGTATAACTATCACTTTAAAGGAGTTACGTTGTAGTGCTCAAGTGTCACACAAAGATGTGGATATCCAAGATGAGTTCATATACTGTAAAGGATGGTTGGATGGGTATATGAACCGACCTATGCTTAAAGGAGTTACATTGTAGTGCTCAGTATAGGTTCTTAGTCAGACAATCGTGCAAGTTTAAGTCACAAGTTCGGGTTATTTTACTTCGGTCTCAAGTTCGTAATACTGGGTTTTTCTCCATCAGTGGTCACTACAAAAAGCCGTCAGAATGATAATGGGGTCGGTAAAGAGTTAGATGAGAAGAGTATAGAAGAGTAGAGATTTTATCAGCAGTTGATTCTCACGGGCTATTTATGGTACTTCACACATCTTCGCTTAATTGGACATACAGGGTGTACGCTGCCTCCGTTTCCATCGTAACCATAGTGTGTATGCTTCCGATTCCGCGAAGACATCGTGGGGGAAGAGAGAGTAGATGTGCTTTGACTTTCTTTGACTTTTCTTGCATTTTTTCAGAAACTTTGCCAAAAGGAAGTATATGAAGAAGCCGTTAAAGACATGCAGCATGAATTGGGGGGAAGTTAATCCAGTTCATGTATATTACATCATTTGACTACAAGTGAAGAAAAGTTCTCAAGCCGAGGTACAAGATAAAGACAAAGAGCGTCAACTGTAATCATCCTCAGCACATGAAGAGCTTATGAAGACCTTTCTTTATTTGTATTTTTACTTGTAGGATATGATGTAAGTAATCCCATATGTTGCCACATTGGGGGAAGATTGTTGGGAATGCTTCTCGCACCAAAATGTGACAACATATTTGGGATTATATTAGTTATTAAATAGGGCATCAAACACATAACTTTACAATATTGACGGTTTCAGTCCATGTGTTTGAGCCAAACATAATAACTAATATAATCCCAAATATGTTGTCACATTTTAGTGCGAGAAGCATTCCCAACAATCTTCCCCCAATGTGGCAACATATGGGATTACTTACATCATTTCCTACAAGTACAAATACAAATAAAGAAAGGTCTTCATAAGCTCTTCATGTGCTGAGGATGACTACAGTTGACGCTCTTTGTCTTCATCTTGTACCTCGGCTTGAGAACTTTTCTTTACTTGTAGCCAAATGATGTAATATACATGAATTGGATTAACTTCCCCCCAATTCATGTTGCATGTCTTTAACGGCTTCTTCATATACTTCCTTATTGGTGAAGTTTCTGAATCAGCTTCCCCCCAAACTGACAACCGTCTTCAGCAGATTCGAAACTTTGATGCAGTTAACATGTCTTCTAACTTTTGAAGATTGTAAGTAAGCAGCGGAATTTGTAGATGACATCGTAAACCACACCAAGGAAATCTAACTAGTACTCAGTAACGATTATGCTCAATGTGGAAGTCCCGTTCGGGGGTAACATGCAAGAAATTAGCAAGATCTTCTCACATAAGTAGGCTACTTCGCACATCACACCCTGCGAAAGTTGAAACGATTACACCAAAATCACAAAACTGAACTACTGATCATCTCTGCGGACGTCTTCCGGTAGTAATAAAGTTGTAAGCTCGATCACGTGAGTCTGTTATGTGTCCCTGATGTGCACATTTCTTCCCCCTGAATGCAGATCCATCTGGAAAAAGAGTGTTTTCGCAAAAAATGAAAGAAAAGTCAAAGAAAGTCAAAGCACATCTACTCTCTCTTCCCCCACGATGTCTTCGCGGAATCGGAAGCATACACACTATGGTTACGATGGAAACGGAGGCAGCGTACACCCTGTATATCCAATTAAGCGAAGATGTGTGAAGTACCATAAATAGCCCGTGAGAATCAACTGCTGATAAAATCTCTACTCTTCTATACTCTTCTCATCTAACTCTTTACCGACCCCATTATCATTCCGACGGCTTTTTGTAGTGACCACTGATGGAGAAAACCTAGTATTACGAACTTGAGACCGAAGTAAAATAACCCGAACTTGTGACTTAAACTTGCACTATTGTCTGACTAAGAACCTATACTGAGCACTACAATGTAACTCCTTTAAGCATAGGTCGTTTCATATACCCATCCAACCTTCCTTTACTGTATATGAACTCATCTTGGATATCCATATCTTTGTGTGACACTTGAGCACTACAACGTAACTCCTGTAAAGTGATAGCTATACTCTATGAGCACAACAACGTAACTCCTTACATCAGGTATAACTAGATAACTCAAGTCTTAATCATTTAGAAGGTTATAAGCTCAAACAAGGATCTCGAAGAATCATGCATCCAACCAACCCCGATATCTTCAAGATACTAAGTACACGCACCCGTGATATCTCACTTCAACCTTAAATAAATAATAAAGAATTAACCCCGTAGTCACATCTTGCGGTTCAATACCCAACACTAGCCTTTTGACGGTTTAAATGAACTATGATAATGGTTTTATCCCGATCTTGTCAAAATCGTATCCCCGTGAAAATTTGTAATAACCAAAGTACTCCAACTGTGTCAAAATATTGTACCAAAAAATTGCATAAAATGTATTAAACATAATCTTGCAATTTTCGGATAATAACAATGCAAGCCCACTCCAAATTTGAACATAACCTGGGCCCAATCCAACATAAAATGAACCCTGGGCCCAATGATAATCCAAAAAAAAATAAAAAGATAACAATCCCAGCAAACAACACCAACTGTCCAATACATGAGTGATAAAACGTTTTTATTAAAATTTTGTTACCCTAAAACTTCGCATATATAAGTCCCATTTTATCACCCACTTAACCCTAATCACAAAGTCATCCGCCCCCACACCTACCTTTTATCACCCATCTTTGAAATAACAAAAAAAAACACAGTTCAAAATGATCCCATCTCTTTTCAACCTATTCACAAGCAACGTTATTCCTTCTTCAACACATAAGCACAAGCAACATCCGCATCACACACACCCCACATGAACACCGGTCACCTTTTATGGTTTGATTAAGGCAGTTCGAGCACAAGACAAAGCTTCAAGATCTCGTAAAAGAGGTCTAAGGTAGAGGTAGATGTTATGTGTCGTTGTGTCTTATAACGAAACTAAGATAGATGATAACATAATTGTTGTGTGTCTATCTTTAATTTCGGATATCAAAGAAGAGGGTTGCCTTTTCATAGGTCTATGATGATCTATCTATTCGTGTGATTGAACTTGTAAAAGTTCTTTTGGCTTTGTATAACACGAAAAGAAGTCTGAGATATGAATTAATTTTGGTTTAAGTTATTGTTGAACGATTAGGTAAGTTGGAGGTAGGTTTTGGATAGTGACATGAGTAGGTGTCGGTATGGGTTTTGTATTGACATGAGTTCGTGTGTTTGACATGAGTTGGTGTCGGTATGAGTTGGCAGTTTGGTTGTGATTATTGGTCTGTTACTTCATCTTCATTTCTGTTCATTTTAACTTTAATAAAGTTGACCGTTGACCGGTTGACCATATGTCACAATCGATCAGGGTTCTCCTTCGATCAAATGTCTCCTTCGATCATACCCTAGCTCCTTCGATCATTCTCCTCGTTCGACTATGTCGTTCGACTTGGTCGTTCGACTAGGTCGTTCGACTTGGTCGTTCGACTCATTTGTCGTTCGACTAAATGGTTATTGGATCACTCAATCTAACTCGATTGAGTGATGTTCGTTCGATGAAGTTGGTTCGTTCGACTGAGCTCCTTCGATTACACTTTCCTTCAACATGGCAGACCACACAAGAACACTTTGGTTTCACGGGAATAATCCAATTAGTCACAAAAAATGATAAAGTTGAATCCTGGACTGAATATGGACAAAAAGGTAGACCAGATACATTTAGATCCACACATAAAAAATACGAATTTTGACAAGAAAAAAATCACTGAAATCAACCAAAACTAAAACCTGGCTTTGATACCAATTGTCGGATCGTGTTTTGGTTAATATATTGAATCGGGAGGTCTTGGATGATGAAAGATCATCATCTTCATGGTGAAGGTTAGAGAGAGAAAGTTAGAGTGAGAGAGATGGAAACCTGATAATATTATTGATAAGTGAAAGGTGAAAAAAACAAACACAAGCTTCACCCTCCTAGAGATGGCTAGGAGGGTATTTATAGGTGAACAATCACAAGACATTACATAATTGACACATTTAGTCCTTGTGATTGAGCCTAACTATTAAGCAAATATAATCCCAAATATGTTGTCACATTTTAGTGCGAGAAGCATTCCTAACATTATATTTATGCTTTGCTTAAAGATAAACTTTGCAATTGTCATTAACAAAATTAAGCAAAGATCGTAAAATATAAATAACGTTTTTAGGATGATATTTGTATTAACATGTATTTTCGGGTACATTCAATCGTAGATACATTGAAGTAGGAGCGTTTGGGTTATCTCTAATTTTGTTATAAAACTTGCATAAACAAAATTTTCATGCATCAAAAGGAGTCGAGATAACCACACCTCTACATTGTCCCCATGTAGGCACACACTAGAAATTATTATACGTATTTTTGATAGTTTTAACTAAACTATGTAATTTTTGTTTCTAGGATAATCATGCCTCCCGCGACATACTATGATCACAAAGATACCCGCAAATACCTACCTCAACACCATAAAACCAAAGGACTCTCTAGCGACCAAGTCAAAATCTTTAAGGCTTTAGAAAAACGTTATGTTTACGAGGGTAGAACCGTAGACCCCTCATTCTTAGAAGGCACCAACATTCGGGAACAACTAGCTGCTATCCAGTTTGATTGTTTTCTAGACATAGATGAACCACTAATTCCTACATTCATACTAGAATTCTATGCTAGCGTTGTTCTTAGTACAAACGACTATGGCCTCATGAGCATCCATTTCAAAGCTAACCACCATGAATTCACCATTCCTTTGAACCATTTCGCGGAAGTATTAGGAGTTCCGAATCAAGGAACTTGCTTCTATTCGAACAAATGGTCATTGTCCATCCTCGATTCCAACCTTGATCGTATGCATCCATATGACACACCCCTAACTCCAAAAGAAACCATCCGTGAGCATCTTTTTGTCCCTAGGACCACCCACACTAAGACAAGTAGAGGTAAAGAGGTAGATCGAGATCCGTTTGGCATGGAGCTAAACGAGCTTATGACTCAATTTAAAAAGTTAGAAGAGGTTCTTAGGGCTAACGTCATAAGTACCATAGGGAATAGGGATCATGTTAATGCAAGCCTTTGTTACATACTATATTGTGTGTCTACTCGCCAACAATTCAACTTAGCTTACTATATCGCCAAAATAATGGTCGATATTCCAGTTTTAGGCACCACTGCCATTCCTTACGGAATGCTTATTACCCGTCTCTATCGAGCTTTTGCACCCATTCCTCCAAACGCTAGTGGTTTCGTACCCAACTACAACGAAATTAAACACACCTTTGTACCTCTCAGTGATCATAGGGTCACCGTAGCAAGAGGAAAACGAGCTCATCCTCCCACCTCATCATCATCATCGGTTAGCGAGGATGATGGTTTGCCAAATTCTAGGATTCCTCCACCCGAATACATGAGTCAACTCCCTTCATTCGACAACCAATCCGAGGAGTTTTGACAAACAAGAGGGATGATGAAGAATATTGGACGTTGGATCATGAAGCTTAACAAGAAGCTCGACAAGAAGTAAGGGTTAGGGATGTTTGGTATAAGACAATCTCAAAACAATGATGTGTTGAATTCTTGTGTTCTTAGAATATTATGTTAGTATGATACATTTGTGTGAACTAACATAACTTTGCAGGACGATAACACGTGATGTTATCGATTTTTCATGCATAAGCCACTGTTTAGCTTAACTCTCTTTTATGGTAAGTTTAATACCATCGGATTGATCTCTACGTTCACATGTGTTAAAACCTGTGTTTTTGTGTTTAATCAATCACAACTAATTAATTACATAGGATTTAAGAAAATTTTCAGGATTTCAACGGGTTTCGGGTAGTTTCGTAAGCCCTCTGTTAAGAAAATTTATTCGGCGGATATGGCGGACCCAAGTTATGGGTTCCGTCTGTTGAATATTTTGGCTCCGCCAAATTTCATCCTGCGGATTCTGCGGAACCAAATTTTGGGTTCCGCACTTGTTATCGTTTAGATCCGCACTTCCAACAGTAACTTTTTCAAATTTCCCGACTAATCCCGCTCCTTAGATCATTGATTCTTAGAATCATTATACTGATCATTAGTCACATTAGGAAGATTTAAGCACACTTAGAATCATAGGAAACTCTTTTCCCACCAAAATTTGAAAATTCAAATTTTCTTCCAAGTTACCTTTCTGTAACAATCAAGGACCCTTCTAATTGGTTCCTTAGAATCCGTGAATCAATCACATTATTAGAATTCCACTCACCTTCTGCATCCACTGCAAATCTTCATGTCAACTCCATCTTTATGGATTGACTTTGATAAAATGACAAACTCATTGTCTTGTTCCAAAACATTGGAAACCAACACCTTCCTGTTGGGAATTAAATATTCAAGATGTCTAATATCGGGTTCTAATCCAAGAAATACTCTAAGTGTAATTCTGCTGATAGTGCAAATGGTTCCTGCTGTTAATGTTGTTCCTGCTGATAGAACATTTCACTCTGCTGATAGTGATAAATGATTCTGCTGATAGGCTTAGCATTCTGCTGATTGATCCTGCTGATAGCGATAACTCGTTGCTGCTGATAGTGAACATTCTGCTGATGAGAGGATAAGATCGAAAAGATATTTATTGTATTTTGGTCAACAATATACGGTAGATAATATCTTACCCCATGTGCTTAGTTAACAAGTTGTATACATAGATACATATTGTATCTTATGTTCTGACACTCAAAAGGATAAGTTAACAAAGTAAGTCGGCTAAGACTTTAAGCAATATGTAAAGATCTTTTGGACTATAAAAGAGATCTTAGTTGTGATATTAGTGTAGTGAGTCAAGAGTTATCAAGTGTCTATGCATATGTTATTTTGCAAGAACATATAACTGTTAGATAAGAACAAACACAAAAACATCACAAGTTAGAAAAACTTAAGATTCAAGGTTGTAACCCTAGTGATAGTTCAAGATCACTCGTATTATTATCTTTAATAATATTGAATCGTTTGGTGATAATCTTTATGTGTTCATTGCTAACTAACAAACATAACAATTCCATTTCCATAACATACACAACCTTCTAAGTTTGGTTGAGTGAATTCCGCGCACTTAATCATTTTAACACAACATATCATACACACAAAGTCACAAGGTTTAACCACCTTAATCGTGTGTCCAGGATCCAAGCAAGTGGTATCAGAGCTCAGGCTGATATTGTTGTTTTTAGAAGAATCAAGAAATGGATGTACAAGATGTTCAAACAAATGTTGCTGCAAAGTTGCCCATGATCAAACCCAATGAGTTTGAGTTATGGAGGATGAGAGTTGAGCAATATTTTATGGTTCAAGATTATGCTCTTTGGGACATAATTCAGTATGGTGATTCCTTCACTTTAGGCTATTCAGATGTTCTTGTTGAAGGGAAAACAGTTAGAAAAAGAAATACTGGACCAGTTTCCAATGATGAAAAGATACAGAAGCGAAATGATCAGAAAGCAAGAAACTTGTTGCTTATGACCATTCCTGGTGAGCAGATGCTATCTTTTAGCAAATATCTTGATGCAAAAACTCTTTTTGAAGAGATTTGTGCATGGTTTGGTGGTAATGAAACTACCAAAAAGACACAGAAGACTTTACTAAAGCACCAATTTGAAAACTTTACTGCTTTTAGTAATGAGTCTCTTGATAAACTATTTTCAAGACTACACAAGCTTGTCAGTCAGTTAGCTGTGTTGGGTGTTGAGACTGAGAAGGAAGATCTCAACATGAAGTTCTTGAAAAGTCTACCTGTTGATTTCCATACTCATGTTATTGTCTGGATGAACAAACCAGAAATTGAAACAATGAAGCTTAATGATTTGTTCAACAACTTTAAAATTGTTGACCAAAGTCTAAAGAGAGGTGGAAACTATGGTACTAGTTCTGGGAATGCTGCACTCTTATCAGTTTCTAGTGTTAGTCATACAGAAGAGGTAGATGAAGTTGAAAGTGTTTCTAATGTTACTTATGGTGGTCCTTCTACTAGTTTACAAAAGGATATTGCTGGACTTGGAGATCCAACATTTTATGCCTTTATAACCAGTCAAGCTAGTGGTTCTCCTCTAAATCATGAAGACCTTGAGCAGGTAGATGGCGATGATTTGGAAGAGATGGATATTAAGTGGCAAGTTGCTTTACTTAGCATGAGGGCTAAGAAGTTTTGGCAGAAAACTGGAAAGCAAATTACCATAAATGGTAATGATACTGCTGGGTTCGATAAGAAGAAAGTGGAATGTTTTAACTGTCATAGGTTGGGACATTTTGCTAAAGAATGTAGAAGCCCAAGGAAGCAGGATAATAGGAACACATGGTATAAACAAGAAAGGAATAAGGAAGTACTGGTGGAAGAGCCAAAGGCTATGCTGGCTATTGATGGTATTGGATATGATTGGAGCTCTATGGCTACTGAAGAGGATGCACCACCAAATGCTGCTCTTATGGCCACTGAATTTGCTCTAATGGCTTCTTCTGATTCAGAGGTAGATACCATTCCTACTTGTACTAATTCATGTCCTAATCTTAAAAATTATGAAGACATTAAAAAGAGATTTGATGCTTTTAGAGAAGAGTTAATTGATGCCCTTCATAATTTAGCTAATCATAAGAGGTGTGTAGGAGTTTTAGAAAAACAGATTCAACATTTTAAAAAGAATGAATCTACGTTTACTAATGACTTAAATGCTTTAAAAAGAGGAATAGCATTTAGAGATGAATTACTTAATGATCAAAGTAGACAGTTATCTGAAGTCAAAACTGAAAAAGAAAATGTTAAAGTTACTATAGATACTTTAGCACATGCCTCAGAAGGAATGAATAAGATTTGGGAAGCTCAGGTAATTGATAAAGCTAATTCAGGTGTAGGTTACAAAACTGTCCCTCCACCATATAGAGGTGTTCCTTCACCTCCAGGTGTTGACCTAGCACATACAGGTTTAGCTGAGTTTCAAGAACCAATCATGGAATATGGTTCTAAGGCTAGTAAGAGCCTTAAGGTAGCAAAGATAAGTAAATGTTTAGATAAAACTTTACTTTATCAGGACAAGGTGTCCTTTGCTAAGAAAGGAGAAACTATAGTTGTTGAAGATTTTACAACTGATAGTGATGATGATGAAGAAAATCAGGTTATGTCTAAACCTGTTTTGGTTAAGAAAGTAGGAACAAGTGTTTCTAAGGTAGTCAAACACAATACTGATAGGCCTAAATCAAACATTAAGCATGTTAGGCAACCAGTTAGATATTGTGAGCAATATAGAACCACCAACAAGCCCAGAGGTAACCAAAGGAATTGGAACAACCTCAAGTCTAACCAATTAGGTGATGACTTTGCTTTTTATAATAAAGCTTGTTACACATGTGGTAGTTTTGACAATCTTGCAGCTTTCTGCAACCAATGGGTATCTGGGTATGAAAACCATAGAGTGAACCTCAAAAGGCAATCTCCTAAATCTCACTTTCACTCTAGTTCTAAGAAATCAAACCCCAGAGTAGTCAAAAACAAGTCTATCTCAAAATCTGATCCTGCTGATAGACCAAATGATCCTGCTGCTAGAAAATTTGTTCCTACTACTCGACCATTTATGACTATTAACCCAAAATCAACAGCTAAGGGTGCAAAAACATTTTTCAAACATGCACCAACAACTGTTCTAAGGCCCATTCAAACAAAAGCAGTGGTCCAAAAACAAGTTTGGAAACCAAAGGGTAGAACTACAAAGTTAGCAGATTCTGCTGCTAAGCGTGTGGTTCATTCTGCTGCTAAGGGAAAAAGGGCAAATGCTGTTAAGGCCTCAGCATGTTGGATTCTCAAATCCAATGTTGCATCAACTATCCTCAAAATATTCAATTACATTGATGCAAGAGGCAGATCCAAGTCAGTAATGGCTTAGATCCCCAAAAGAAACTAACACTCTTATTTGTGTGTAGGAACATTCAAATGATCAGGAAGAGGATCAAGGATACTCAGATAGTGGATGTTCAAGGCACATGACAGGCAACATGTCTTATCTCTCAGATTTTGAAGCTTTCAATGGAGGATATGTTACCTTTGGAGGGGGTGTTCGTGGCAAAATTTCTGGTAAAGGTACAATCAAAACCGGAAATTTAGATTTTGAAGATGTGTACTATGTAAAAGAGCTAAATTATAATCTTTTTAGTGTCTCACAAATGTGTGACAAAAAGAATAATGTTCTTTTCTGTGAGACTGAATGTCTTGTACTTTCTCCTGATTTTAAGATGCCTGATGAAAGTCAAGTACTTCTTAGAATTCCTAGAAAGGGCAATATGTACAGTGTAGACATGAAGAATATTATTCCTAAAAAGAATTTAACTTGTCTTGTTGCAAAAGCCTCATTGGATGAATCAATGAAATGGCATAGAAGGCTTGGTCATATTAACTTCAAAACCATAAATAAAATTGTTAAGAATGGTTTGGTAAGAGGTTTACCTCACAAAAAATTTGAAAATGATCAAACATGCATTGCTTGTCTAAAAGGCAAACAACACAAAGCCACTTGTAAGCCCAAGATTTTTAACTCTATCAATCAGTCTTTGTTTATGCTACATATGGACTTATTTGGACCTGTTTCAGTAATGAGCATAATGCATAAGAGATATTGTCTAGTTATTACTGATGACTATAGTAGATTTACATGGGTTTTCTTTTTAGCCACTAAGGATGAGACATCAAGCATCCTTAAGGACTTCATTACACAGATAGAAAACCAAGTAAGCAAGAAAGTGAAAGTCATTAGATGTGATAATAGGACAGAGTTTAAGAATAGAGTTATGGATGACTTCTGCAAAGAAAAAGGTATTAAGAGAGAATTTAGTGTTGCTAGAACACCACAACAGAATGGTGTAGCTGAAAGAAAGAATAGAACACTAATTGAAGCTGCTAGAACAATGTTAGCTGATTCTAAGCTACCAATAAATTTTTGGGCAGAGGCAGTCAACACTGCTTGCTATGTTCAAAATAGAGTTTTAGTTGTGCAGCCTCACAATAAGACATCATATGAACTTTTTAATGGTAGAACTCCTGCAATAGGATTTCTTAGACCTTTTGGATGTCATGTGACAATTATCAATACCTTAGACCATTTAGGAAAATTCGATGGTAAGGCAGATGAAGGTTTCTTTGTTGGTTATTCTCTTAATAGCAAAGCATTTAGAGTTTACAACACAAGAAAAGAAATAGTAGAAGAAAATCTACATGTGGAGTTCTTAGAAAACAAATCCAATGTAAAAGGTCAAGGACCAAAATGGCTATTTGATCTAGAGTATCTAACAAATTCAATGAATTATGTGCCTTTTGTTGCAGAAACTAATGATTTTGCAGGTTCTTATACAACAAATGAGGCAGAGTTAGAGAAAGATCAAAATGATGTGCTAATGCCAATATGGTCAAGTTCATTTGTGGAATCAACTTCGACAACTGATGAATCTTCTTCTAGTAAAGCTAAAGAAGGTGTTGAAGATGAAAATAAAGAATATGGAACTCAGGAACAACAAAATGTTTCTGCTGGTAGTATTTCTGTTGCTGCTGGTAGTGCATCTGTTTCTGCTGATGATTCTGCTGATAAGCTTACTGTTTCTGCTGTTCGGTCAAATGACTCTGCTGCTGGCCCTTCAGAAACAAAAGAAGCAGAATTCTCAGATAATGAGGTGGATTTCAACAATCTTCCATCAAATTATCAAGTTCCTTCTACTCCACAATCAAGAATTCACAAAGTTCACTCCCTGGAACATGTGATTGGAGATATACAGTCAGGTGTGAAGACAAGACAACAATTGATGTCTTCAGACCAACAAGGGCTTCTTGATGCCCTTTATGCTTCAAAACAGCATGAGCTTTTAAACTCTTGCTTGTTTGTATGTTTTCTCTCACAAGCTGAACCAAAGACAATTCTTACAGCCCTAGATGATTCAAGCTGGTTAGAGGCTATGCAAGAAGAGCTTCTTCAGTTCAAGATACAAAAGGGATGAAAGAGGAATTGTGATCAAGAATAAGGCTAGATTAGTAGCCCAAGGGTACACACAAGAAGAAGGGATAGACTATGATGAAGTTTATGCTCCAGTAGCAAGGATTGAGGCAATTAGGCTGTTTCTAGCTTATGCTTCATTTTTAGGCTTCACAGTCTACCAAATGGATGTCAAGAGTGCATTTTTATATGGTAAAATTGAACCAGAGGTGTATGTTTCACAACCTCCAGGCTTCATTGACCCATTACATCCAAACAAAGTGTACAGAGTAGTGAAAGCTCTATATGGCCTTCATCAGGCACCAAGAGCTTGGTATGCAACACTAGCTTCCTACTTATTAGAAAATGGATTTCAAAGAGGAAAGATTGATCAGACACTGTTCATCAAACAGCACAAGAAGGATCTTATGTTATTGCAGGTGTATGTGGATGACATTATCTTTGGATCTACTAGGAAAGATATGTGTTTAGAGTTTGAGAAACTTATGAAAGATAAGTTTCAGATGAGTTCTATGGGAGAACTTACATTCTTTTTGGGTTTGCAAGTTAAGCAATCATCTGAAGGCATATTTATTAGTCAAGACAAATATGTTGCAGAGATACTTAGAAAATTTCAATTTGCTGATTCAAAAATAGCAAGCACACCAATGGACTCTGAGAAGCACCTTCTGAAAGATGAAGATGGAGAGAGTGTGGATGTACACACTTACAGATCTATGATAGGCTCTTTGATGTACCTTACATCATCTAGACCTGATATCATGTTCCCTGTTTGTGTTTGTGCAAGATTTCAAGTTACTCCAAAGGTTTCTCATTTAACTGCAGTCAAGGGAATTTTTAGATATCTTAAAGGTCAACCAAGGTTGGGTATATGGTATTCTAGGGAATCTACTTTTGACTTGGTAGCATATTCGGATAGTGATTATGCTGGTGCTAGCTTGGACAGAAAGTCAACAACTGGAGGATGTCAATTCCTTGGGTGTAGACTTGTCTCATGGCAGTGTAAGAAGCAAACAAGTGTGGCAAATTCAACAACTGAAGCTGAATACATAGCTGCTGCAAGTTGCTCTAGTCAAGTTCTATGGCTTCAAAACCAACTCCTTGATTATGGGTACAATTTCTTAAACACTGTTATTCATATTGATAATAGTAGTACAATTTGTATTATTAAAAATCCAGTGCAACATTCTAAAACAAAACACATTGAAATTAGACATCACTTTATAAGAGACTGCAATGAGAAAAGATTAATTCAAGTTCTTAAAATTGCTTCAGAACATAATTTTGCAGATCTGCTAACAAAAGCTTTTGATGTTTCAAGGTTTCAGTACTTGGTAGCAAGTATTGGAATGCTTAATCTTTAAATTTTCAATATGATGTGTTTTTGTAAATAAATTTTTGTTGTTGCTGCTGATTTATATGATACTGCTGTTATTACAAAATTTGGTGCTAATAGTACAAATTTAAATTGTGTTATTCATATAGTTGGTCTTATGATTATACTAATGCAAGACAAGTACTTTGTATTTTGTTCTTTTGGTTTTAAACTAACAATTTCAGGTATGAATATGTAAACACAAAGGATGTTTTCAAGTGAAATGGAAACAGCAGAATTGAGATATTAGCTGCTGACCATAATAGGTTTATGATGGACTGAGTTTGGGAATTCAAAACTCCTTAAAACTTCTTTCTTGAAATCTAGTTATGATATTTCACATTGAATTGATGACTTAGTTGATTAGATAGTAACTGATGCAACTCACTTTCTATCATTTTATACTTTTAAGTATAATGTTCAAGTCTGAGGACATCTGATAGAAAGAACAGCTAGTAAAAGTGAATCTAACACTTGTGTTAGAGGCAACAATTACTATGAGCTGGAAACCCTGTCAGGAAAACTCTTTGAATGAGTTTATCTTTACACAGGCAGTTATTTATAACTGAAAAACATTGGTTCTCACACAACCAGAGGTTGCTTTAAACCGAAATGTTGATTAAGTGTCTGTTATACACTTGATTCCTTCAAAATGGTTGAAAGTAGTATGATTTTTCAATTCTAAAATCATGAACATACTACTAAGTTAAATGATTTCTTAAAAGGATTTTCAAGGATTCACAAAAACCATCCATTGATGGATCATGAATCAAAATGTCCACTGATTCACCTCTCATAGTAGTTAACACACCTAGAAGTGATGAGGGCAGTAACTTAAACTCTTAAGGAATTGATGGCTTCATGTACAACATTGTCTGACAACAAGTTCTAAATGCTGGATCAGATGATAAGGAAAGATATATTTTGGTACATAGTGAGATCTTCCAAACAAGGGGAGGAAACAAAAGTTATTTGCTTCAGGGGAGGTAACAATCTCAGGGGAGGAAATAATGGCCCAGAAAAGGAAGATAATCCAATAAAAGGAAGGAGAAGACAAGAGCATACAAGATGATGAGGAGGTTGAAAATGACAAGAATAGAGTTTATTCTGGAGTATTTTATATATTCAGAAGGGATGAAGCATTCCAAAGGAGAAAGTTCTATCTAGGTCAAATGAAGAAAAGTTTCAATTTCACTTCAAAGACATGCTGGTTAGATGATTTCACTTGTTGAAACAAGCATCCAAGATACACAGCATCATTGCCTCTTATAATTCCTCCATCCAAGGAAATTGCACCATCTTTTAGTCCAAGATTGGTTCAATATGTTTTTGATATTGTTAAAGTCAAAGAAGAGCAAAGCAGATGAATTACTGAGAAGATATTCAATCTTGAAGAACAGAAGTGTTTGAAAGATCTTCAATCCAAGATTTAATTCAGAAAACATGTTTGAAATGGTTCACATGTTTAGGGGAGGATTGTTGGGAATTAAATATTCAAGATGTCTAATATCGGGTTCTAATCCAAGAAATACTCTAAGTGTAATTCTGTTGATAGTGCAAATGGTTCCTGCTGTTAATGTTGTTCCTGCTGATAGAACATTTCACTCTGCTGATAGTGATAAATGATTCTGCTGATAGGCTTAGCATTCTGTTGATTGATCCTGCTGCTAATGATACTTGTTCCTGCTGATAGCGATAACTCGTTGCTGCTGATAGTGAACATTCTGCTGATGAGAGGATAAGATCGAAAAGATATTTATTGTATTTTGGTCAACAATATACGGTAGATAATATCTTACCCCATGTGCTTAGTTAATAAGTTGTATACATAGATACATACTGTATCTTATGTTCTGACACTCAAAAGGATAAGTTAACAAAGTAAGTCGGCTAAGACTTTAAGCAATATGTAAAGATCTTTTGGACTATAAAAGAGATCTTAGTTGTGATATTAGTGTAGTGAGTCAAGAGTTATCAAGTGTCTATGCATATGTTATTTTGCAAGAACATACAACTGTTAGATAAGAACAAACACAAAAACATCACAAGTTAGAAAAATTTAAGATTCAAGGTTGTAACCCTAGTGATAGTTCAAGATCACTCGTATTATTATCTTTAATAATATTGAATCGTTTGGTGATAATCTTTATGTGTTCATTGCTAACTAACAAACATAACAATTCCATTTCCATAACATACACAACCTTCTAAGTTTGGTTGAGTGAATTCCGCGCACTTAATCATTTTAACACAACATATCATACACACAAAGTCACAAGGTTTAACCACCTTAATCGTGTGTCCAGGATCCAAGCACTTCCCATGAATTAACATTCAAACACATCCCTCCATAAACCTTAGAGACTATAAATTAGAAGCCTTAGAGCAATATCTTTGCAATCCTAAACAACCTTCTTCCTCACAATGCACAAATCAAACAACTCTTCAATGTCCAGACCACACAGAAGGACTGCAAGAATAAGTGTCAGACCATACTGGTTCATAAATCCCACTCCAAATGTAAACTTCCCTACTATATCTACTACTACTACTACAACACCAATCATAATTCCAGTGGTTAACATACCATCACCTACTTCATCTCAACCAATATCACCATCACCTACTCCATCTCAACCAACATCACCATCACCTACTCCATCTCAACCAAGATCACCATCACCTACCATAATACCAGTGGCTACAACACCACCACCCTCACCATCTCAAGTGAGAAAATCATCATCACCTCATCATTTACCCAAACTTTCACCCAATGATATATTTGCCACACTCCAAGCCATTGATGAATCAATGTGGCTAAACCAACCAAACATTCACGGCAATAAGGAACTTGATCCTCTCTACGCCTCTTCAAACATGATGAATTCTCACTTACGTGACACTAAGGATTTAGAATCCATATGGCTTGCCTCCATCATGTCTTCACCAAACCCAACCAACCCTCCAAAATAGATACTAGAATCCTCTCCTTTGTCTTCCCCTATAGGACTTCATAGGATTTTTTAGGAATTCTTTTTAATTTCTAGGATTGTCTTTATTACTGTAACACCTTGATTTGTGACTTTTGTCATAAACAATTTTCAAATGAAAGAAGGTTACATTTATGCTTGTGAGTGATCACTACATATGCATTATATCTTGGTTGGTTTACTAACACAATATGGTTGGTTATAGTATTACCTTTGTTTGAACTTTGTGATTGGTTTGCACAACTTTAGTTAGTTGACTTCTATAGTCAAACGGGTTAAACTACACCGCTTGGTTGAACCTTTCCATTTGCATTATGCTACTTAGTTGGATTGATTCATATACAACTAACCCTTGTTTTGTAGCTTTTCTCATCCTTGAATCATATACGATGGTACCCTAGCAACGGGGAGTATTGATCGAGGGGGAGAATATCATGTACTAATCTCTTGTTTTGTAGCATTCATAATCCTTGAATCATATAAGTCGGTACCCTAGTAATGGGGAGTATTGATCAAGGGGGAGCATATCATACACTAACGTTTGTTTTGTAGGATCATTCATGCATCATGCACTTGGAATTCCCATTAGGGGGAGTATTATCCAAGGGGGAGCTTTAAGTTCTCAAAATCATTGAATCATTCTTGGTACTCCAAATTAGGGGGAGTTATCACCAAGAACCGTTCACCACATTCCGCATTGCATTTCTTCTTTTTGTTTCGACAAAAAGGGGGAGATAGGATTAAGTTCATACATCACAGTACATGCTTTTATGCTTAAAATAGTTTTCACAACTTGCATAAAACTAACTTAATCTATATTTTTAAAAGACTTTCACTTTACTTACTTCATTGCTTAAAAATAAACGTTATGTTTTGTCATCAACAAAAAGGGGGAGATTGTTAATACAAATATCGTCCTAAAAACGTTATTTATATTTTACGATATTTGCTTTATTTTGTTAATGACAATTATAAGGTTTATCTTTAGCAAAGCATAAGTATATGTTAAAGTCTTTTACATTTTAGTAACAAGTTTTTTAAAACACATTTACATACCACATTATCACTAGGAATTACACATTGCACACATATATACATTTACATGTTTATTTTTATTTCTTAAAAATGGAAATACACATGACATCATGGCATACCTCATTAGGAAATCTTAGTTGGCTTTACAATATATTTTGGAAAGATATTGAAGCAAAAGAGTTGACTTTGTAAGATCTTGACAAGACTAGACAAAATATGGAAAGATATTGTAAACTCTTAGTTGGCATGTCCCGGCGGAACCAAACCAATATATGGGCGGAACCCATAATTTGGGTCCGCCGGATTCGCAGCTTGTCTGCTCAGTTTTGCCTATAAATAGCAAGCTAATCATTCAAACACTCTCATCACTTACATAGCATAAAGTACATATCCACTCATTTATACATAACTAACCCATTCATTTCATTCTTAGTGATCTTCCTTTTGTAGCAAAGAGATCAAGCATCAAGGATCAACAAACTGTTGCAATCCTGTTAGTATAGTTACTGTGTGATTTGTTAGTTGTTCACACATCATTGTTATACCATTCATTCAGTAGTGATCGGTTAGTGTTTTAGTCCTCAAAACACATAGAGTGTCGGGAGTAGTTGAACCCTTGTAAAGAACTCGACATCTAGCTTAGTGTCAGAAATTGTATAGGCGACGTCAGGTTGGTTCTACCTTGAACTAGAACCCGATATTTCGCTTAGTACCAGAAAAAGGTGTAAGCGACGTGTGTAAAAGTTTTCTCCGCCGAGAAGGGAGCTTGTTTCTTTGTGAAGAAAAACTCTCGAGTTAGAGGCTCGAGAAGTGGAGTAGGGCAAGGAAAATAGTCCTTGTAGCCGAAATGCTATAAATCTCCGTGTTGTGGTTTGATTGTTCTTTTCCTTACTTACATTACTTATATTGATTGTGTGTATGCATTAACTTGAAATCACGATAAGTCTCAAAGCAAATTAAATTTAAAACGGTAAAAACTATTCAACCCCCCTTCTAGTTTTTCACATAATGATCTAATAAGACATAACTAATTGGTTTTAAAATAGGGTAAAAGCTACAAAATAGACACGTACTTTCAAATTTGTGCCGACTTGAAACACTTACCATTTTATTCAATGACTTCAACAACGTACTTTCAAATTTTGTTTCGACTTCACCAATATGACCTGCTAAACTTACATCGTTAGTCCTTTATATTAACGGCCGTTAGTAAATAACTTATATTTGGTTTTCCTACGTTTTCGTCCGTTTTTACACGTGTAAAAACGGATGAAAACGTGTAAAAATGGATGAATACGTATAAAAACGGACTAAAACGTGTTAAAACGAACGAAAACGTGCAAACATGAATGAGAACGTTTAAAAACTGACAAAAACGTGTAAAAATAGACGAAAAGTGTAAAAATGGACGAAAACATGTAAAAACAGACGAAAATGTATGAAAACGGACGAAAACATGTAAAACGGACAAAAACGTGTAAAAACGGACAAAAACGTTTAAAAACGGACGAAAACGTTTAAAAACGGACGAAAACGTTTAAAAACGGACGAAAACGTGTAAAATGAATGAAAACGTGCAAAAACGGACGAAAGCGTGTAAGAACGGACAAAAACGTATGAAAACACCCTAACCAATAATATTCCTATGACACAACATAAAAAAGCTTCACTCAAAGAAAAAAGAAAGATACAGATAACGAATGTGAAACCCACCACATTGGCACCTATAACACCAACATGCGGTGTAATATAAGTTTTATAAGGGTGTCATAGGTGTCAAAATGACACTTATAACACGTTATGTGTAACTGCACCATGCTCTCTAAGCAGCTTAAAGTAAAAATCTTTAATGAACCACATGACGGTACTATAGCTTCAAATAGGCAAGGACACATTCTAATTTTTTTTGAACGGTGACTTTCATTTTTTGGATTAGAGTCGCACCCGCCACCTCGGCATGCCCTCATCCTCCACATACCCAGACTATGTCAACAGAGCTTGTGGTCCACAAGTGAGGACTTCCCGTAGGTCACCCATACCGGGACTACTCTCACCTAGGCACAGGTAACTGAATAAGCTTTACCCAGTGAACCACAACCACTTTGATAAGGACACATTCTAATAACTTCTTACACTTAAAACACTGGAGCATGAAAGTTAGTTTTACCTCTACGATGATGTGATATATGTAAAAAGAAAATTAGTTTTCGTATTTTATCTACTAATTAAATACAATCATGTTCTGATTTTAACTCTTAATTCTTTTTAGTTAGCAGAAAACTACCTAACAGTGTTTGAGGCTAGTCGTTAATGAATGGTCAGTCGACACTTACGCATGTAAAAAGTTGATGTTTTTTCGCGGATCTAAAACTTTTGAAGAAACCAATAATTAGGGCTGTGAACGAACCAGATGAATATGAATGAAGTCTTTTTCATGTTCGTTCGTTTAAATTTAACCTGACAAATAAACGGACACGGACGCTTATACAAACAAATTTTCTTGTTCATGTTCGTTTATTAAAAAAATTAGTTGTTACTTGTTCATGTTTGTTTATTTTCGTTAATTAAGACACTAAACGAACCCAAAATGAACATAGAAAAACAAACATAAACTTTATTAAATTATGCATAATTTTTGTAACTGTTGTTTCTTTTAATCAAACCAATTTTAAAAGTATATAATTTAAAGATACGAGATACAAGTAAATAAATGAACATAAACATCTATTATACCTAAAGATACGCGAAAGATGTTCATTTCCTCATGGAATTGATTCAGGTTTTTGTTTGATTTCTTTTATGTTATGTTCTTATTGATGATTATTATTTATGTTGTATTATATTGTTGATCGGTCCTAACACACACTATTATCACTATACAGTGTGTTGTAGTAGTAGTAGTAGTATTATCGCTGTTTATACACTGCTTTGCAATTGGGTCTGTTCCTATTAATGATCATTGCCTCCTTCTTCATCAAGACCACGACAACCGACTAAAATTTCTGGCTAGGCTTCTTTTATTTGGTTAAACTTTTAAAGAATAAAACAAAGTTAGTTTGATAAGGGCGTGCACCTCAGTTTTGGCCATGTGATATATTCAACTCAAGACCACCCACATATTGTTGTTGGTCCTTAATTTGTAGCAGTATATATGCAACTTTGATACTTGACAACAACTACCAAAAGAAGGAATGTAGACTAAAAAAGTATATAGCCTCTATAATTTATTTTCAACCACCATTATATAAGTTTTAAAGAGTAACTACAGTAAGTTGTGGTTAAAAAGATAAGATGCTCATGATTAATCTATCTGCATTTTGTTTGTGAAAATTAAGGATTAAATTCGAAGGGCATAGGTTAAGCATAAATGAAAGTAATCACATGGACTTATGATTTGACGATATTCTGCACTTCAAGCATGGAAAAAAACTTTTGAGATTATGACCACGTCTAACTCAACGAAATAATTTAGAGCAAAATTAAACTTTCTAAGGAAAAAAACCAATATTATACCTTTTTCTTAGCGCAATCAAATGTGATGGTAATTAATAATTATCCATAGTTCCGTACCTTGATTTTGCACAATTAAACGAGATGGTTTATTCACCTTTTTTTTTTTTTTTTTTTTTTTTTATTACACAGATTTTTGAAAAAGGTGATAGATAATGCGGATCGTATAAGAAACGAAAGTTGGAAAGCTTGAGAACCAATCAAGATGAAGATGAATATGCAGTAGCTTTAACGCTTTCATTGCATCATCCCTTGACACAAAGGAGAAATCAGTGAGGTGCACTCTAGGCCTGATGTAAACGATGTCTCATCAAATAAGTGTAGTGTTAATTTAGATATATCTGTTGGTTTATGTGGTAACTACTAAAGATAATACGAAGACCTTTTTCCTAAAATGAAATATTAGTAATTTTGTTGCAGATTATCTATTTGTTTGTTTTAGCATGAGGTTGAGTTGGCAATAAAATGTTTCTTTTTACAGTGTTCATTATGGAGTATATAAATGGAAGGGGATTCGACATGAATTGAATCCGTTTGACATGGTGTAAACATGAACCAAACACTTTTAGCCCGAGTTATAGATTATTGTATATTTGAGCCTCACACCGAATGACGTATAACATAATTATATGGCACGCGAATAGTTTAATATGTTATGAGATAACAAGACCCGCGCATCGCATGCACCTTGAATAATGAATATAAAAGAAGTATATAATTATCACATCGATTGCCATGTTATCGAAACATGTTATTTACTCAAAGTAGATTGCTTTTGTATTTATAAGTTATACACTGTTGTATATTTTAGCCTCACCATCACGGTAACAATTCAGCAATTTACTCAGACATTACTCAATACAACATGCTCTAAGCTCGACAGAATACAATTGAATAACTTTAATCATGTGGAAATTATTTACTCATTCACATTAATTGCAGTTAATGAAATTAATAATCAAGGTGAATATGAAGTGTTCACTAAACACACTTTCATAATAATTAGAAAAGTATTTTCATATGTATAATCGTTTCAAATTCATAAGTTACACAAATTATTTAACTATAAATAACACATCAAACCAACAAAAAACCCACTGTAACTCACATCTCACGAACTCAACAAGAAAAAGAAAAATAAAGCAAATCACAAGTTTGTGCACAAAAACCAAAAAAATATATATATATAAAGATAAAAAAAACGAAAAACGAAAAAAATAATTTGATAATGATCTCAGTTAATCCTCATAGATCTTATCTTTTCTTAATCCTTTAATCACACTGTCACAACATCAAAACACGAAAGAAACAAAAACCATCATCGATCTTTGTAGATCATAGCTCTTTTTGTTATTTGAAATATTAAAGGAGGAACAAAAATAAATTTTTCTTTCGGTTTGACATGAACGATAATAACAAAAGAAGAACATAACCGAGACCCTCCAAAGGATCTTGAAGCCGTGTACCTTGAAGCCGTGTACTTGATTGTATATGTTTTTCATATTGACTCGATTGTAACAAATCTTTTTTAACAACGTATACTGGCTATATTTGAGTCTAATCATGTAAATCAGACTTGATTTACATGATTAGACTTAAGTACCAACATTAAGCTTATCAGACTTGATTTACTTACAACTTCTCTAATAGGCATCTAATGCTTATACAACGAAAAACCACTTAATTAATCAACCAAAAGACCATACATACCGTCATGTGCTACCCCGACCCGACAAGGGTAAAGATGCATCAACGTTACGGAAAACAACTTAATTAGTCAACAAACAAGCCTGTGCATCGCACGGGTTGTATGAAGCCTCGAACACATAATCGGAGTCCACGAATATAAATGAGTGAATATGGCTTTTGTTTATTTTCGTTCATTTAATTAAGCGGACATAAAATATCGTTCATTTTCGTTTATTTAATAAATAAACGAACAATTAACCGAATGGTTTATGAAAAGGTCATTGAACGTTTAGTTATTTTACAGCCCTAGAAATCATTATAAAGTAAATTGTGTTGAAGTTTCTTAAAATATTTTTTTTGCTTGTATAAATGAAAAATTAAAATTAATCGATAAACAAGAGTTAAAATATAATTTTCTGAGAGGTATTTATAACTCTTTTTTAAGTCATTGTCTTGACGTTGACATTTTTCATTTGATACTCCATAACATTTAGTGCAATATTCTTTTACCTTTATCATGCCGCGGTACATAAAATTTGACGTTGGATAAATTATTTCAAAAGTGTTAACTCCGTCATGTGTATTTTTTATACACAGAGGCGGAGCCATGTGTATGGTAGCGGGGGGCGTCGCCCCCAACAAAGTTCTCGCGGACACTAAAACCATGTAGGAAAAAAATTAAATTAGTAGTAAAAAGATGTTGTGCCCTCATGAAAATAACCCGAATGCCCTCAACACTCTCTCAGGTTTCCAAAAATGATATTGTTTTTTAAGGCAAATATAATTTTCCGGTGGTTTGGTTTATCGGAAAATTTTGGAGAAGAAGAGTTGCATGGGAAAGTGGAACAATACTTGTGGGATTAGTGGGGTTGCTGATTGGGTATTTGGGAATTGCAAAGCGACAAAAACTTTCAATCAAATAGTATTAATCACTTATAATAGTAAATATAATTTGATATATATTTAATAACAACTGTGTACCTCGTTAGTTTTTATATCTCATGTTTCTTTCATGGAGTATGATAAAATTTTGTATGGCTACGTTGTTTTTAATATGTAAGCGTTAATTGTATATTGTTAAATGTAATCTAAGTTCCGGTTTTGACAATTAATAAAATTTGTTTGTTTAAATTTTCGTAAGTATTTAAAAAGAAAATAATTAAAATTACGAATCAAAAGCTATTTTATAAACATCTACGCATATAGTAAGTGATATCTACATGAAAAGAGGACTTTTAATGCCATTAATAAAACCCGACCCGATTTGTTCAAGTCGTACTAAAAACCATTTTATCGCCGATGCCCCCTGTAATCATAATTTCTGGCTCCGCCACTGTTTATACGCCGACACATATCATCAAACGTCGTTTATGTTTTATTCACTTATTGTTGATTGCATAAGCAATGACGCCACTGAGTTCATACTGCTTATTGTTGATTGCATAAGCGATGACGCCACTGAGTTCATACTGCTTTAGAAATATTCGTTGACGAAGCAAGGCTATGTTTTATATTTTTTTGTTGATAAAAGCATTATTTTGTTTGACCAAAGTACGTCAACAATACTACACGACTCATGTTCATGTAAGGAAAAGTAGTGTATAACATGATTTAAGGTAAATGAATTAAATATTTTAAATATGCGTTTGTTGTAATTAGTAGCAACATCTAATTGTATGATAGATTAATGAAATGCTTAATTTTCAATAACGTTGTTAGGGTGTGAAATCGATTAGCCATGTGTTATGAACATGGACAGATCTACATGGAAGTCAGGGGTGGCACGGGCCACACCCAATTTTAAGTATAGTTTTTTCTCGAAAAGTGTCGTTTTTGATATGTGCAATCTCCAATAATATTTATGACGCTATTTTTCTTTATGGGTTAACTTTAGCTTAGCTCGAAAAATCTCTATGGTGCGAATTTTATTACTTATGATAGAAGAAAATTTGTGTAAGACCTTTTCGAATTTTTTTATGTAACATCCTTATGAAAATTTTAGGTCCGTCCTTGGTTGTGGACATTGTATTAAAAGCAGTAGAAAGTTTAATTGTGATATTGTGATGCACGTATCATAAACATATTTTAATTAATGATAGGTGAGTTTGTGTGAGATAATTGCGTGAAAAAATGTGTTTACTTTAATGAAAAATGAGAAAACATGTCAACCATTTTAAGTGATAAATTCAATCAACATCGTAGTCACTATTGATGCATGTTATATTTGTTGGAATTTAAATATCTTGACATTCAAATAAATAAATAAATAAACATCAAAGTGCATAATAGCGGAAACAAGGATCATATTTAACATGTATAAAGTATTATCGAATATTAAATAGGTACGTACCTTTAAGATTCTAGCAAGAACAAGGATCAAATCTTCTTGTCTTCTCTTCAACAAGAACAAATAGGATTAATGTGGAACCCCTTACCTTTTTGTTCCACAATCCAAGATAATAACTAAAGTAAGTTATATCCGAGTTCATACACACACGTACTATAACCAATCAAAGGTTGATGCTAGTGAATGAACACAATTATTAAACCAAAACTATTTTGTTTAATAAATCTTGAATCTATTATTCAAGAAGGAAATATATAATATATATATATATATATATATATATATATATATATATATATATATATATATATATATATATATATATATATATATATATATACACATATTGTCGATACATATGCATATCACTATTATCATGCATGGTGTCTCCACTGTACATCCATATCTTTCACTAAATATCAAAGATATTATATGTACGATCCATGCAAGGGTTGAATTCATAAAGTCGATTTGACTTTTGAGTATGATTATTTTCCCAGCTTGTCAAACAACCAAGAGAATATAATTAGGTTTTTATTGTGTCGTGTCTTTTGAGGCTAATGAGGGTGTATATATAGCCTCCAAACTTGTTCTCCAAGTTTGAGTCTAATACATACTCAAGTTTAAAAACTCGACACTCAACCCCCTCCTTTATTTACTAACAGTCATTAGTCAATTCTGTTAATTACTTTAATGTCCGTTAGTTATCATTTTGTGTCCAAATAATTAAAATATATAACAATTATACATGTTAATTATTCCTTTGATCATTCATACGTAAAGTGTGCAATCCCTCGGTCCCGGGTTGCAATGTAAGCATGTTTCTTCCCATCTCATGCTTTAAGTCTCAATGTCTCACTTATAACTTAATTAAGTCGTCTAATTTAGAAACTTGTAAATTCACATAGATCCATTACATTCAGTTGATCAGCTAGTAATGAAAAAATGCAATTTACCTTGTCATTAATATCTATGTCAAGGTCTCACGTACGCTAGATATTAACTTCAAGTGTCTCTTATAATTAGATAGCATGAACTTAAATTTTATAGGGTATTTATTTTGATGTTATAATCAAAATATGTACAAAGATGCATGCACTTATCTTTGTATCATAGGTTTTCAAAACAATTTTAATTACTAATTAGCTAAGAGTTAAATCAACAAAGTTTTAATTGTGGCGTTGAGTAACTTACAACTTTGCCTTAAGATGCTTCGTACATATAATTGTGTACTTGGTAAGTCTAATTTGACGCACAGGCGAGCGGAGAGACAAAATGGAGTATCTTTAAGGCCACAATTTAATGCGAAACCAACCTTATACCCACTTTATAGTTTGTCAACATTAGGTCCGCCGCTTCGACCATTTGTACAGTTACATTAATCAATTAAAAATTTATGATTCTAAGTCTTATAAAATTATGTTGTAAATTATTAAATTGCTAGTCTCGCCTGGGAGCAAATTACCGTGCGAAGTGAACCACTGTCGGCACATAAGACTTGGCAATAAATAATTTACCACATCAAGGTTTCATAGTTATTAGGTCAATTTAATTTTTATACCAAAAATCACCCTCTTTTTGCTTACAATTCAAGAACAATTTAAACAAATAAGACAAGTAATTTTAACAAAAATTAAATAAACACAAATAACGCATATAATCTTAACAATTAAATCATATAGCCACATGCAACCTTTTGATAAATCCTATTAATAATCTATATGTGTAATTATTATGTATATAATTAATAAAACTCCCATTGGTTTTCGAGCGCATTGTACCCAATGGACCACAGACGCCAACAATTGACCGCGTAAGTTTTAATAATAATATACCAGGTTGCACATAACTGATTCATTAATTTAATAGATTAGGTCTTCCCTAATTTTAGATTTATCTAAACATGTAGCAAATAAAACAAACCCTAATCCATGAATTCCTTGCATGAAGAATTATGGATTAGCCAGGAACGTAACCCTTTATTCAAATAAACACATAAACATAACATGTCCTAATTTAGGGTTACAAAACTAACTTTTTAATAAAAGAAGGGTCGAACCCCCCCTAAATTATGTACGATTTATATTTTTATGTTCTAAACTAAACACAAATCGCTAACATGTAAATCCAAATCAAGATTCGATTTTTATTATGCGTTTAGGTAATAACAATTACATGTTAAATTGGCTCGTGATGCCACTGTTGGAATTTAAATATCTTGACATTAAAATAAATAAATAAACATCAAAGCACATAATAGCGGAAGCAAGGATCATATTTAACATGTATAAAGTATTACCGAATATTAAATAGTTACGTACCTTTTAGATCCTAGCAAGAACAAGGATCAAATCTTCTTGTCTTCTCTTCAACAAGAACAAATAGGATTAACGTGGAACCCCTTACCTTTTTGTTCCACAATCCAAGATAATAACTAAAGTAAGTTATATCCGAGTTCATACATACACGTACTATAACCAATCAAAGGTTGATGCTAGTGAATGAACACAATTATTAAACCAAAACTATTTTGTTTAATAAACCTTGAATCTATTATTCAAGAAGGAAGTAAATAATATATATATATATATATATATATATATATATATATATATATATATATAATATATATATATATATATATATATATATATATATATATATATATATATATATATACATATTGTCGATACATATGCATATCACTATTATCATGCATGGTGTCTCCACTGTACATCCATATCTTTCACTAAATATCAAAGATATTATATGTACGATCCATGCAAGGGTTGAATTCATAAAGTCGATTTGACTTTTAAGTATGATTATTTTCCGGGTCAGTATATCCAAACCCTCCCTGTAGGGAGGGTGTTGACTTTGTACCACTGCCGCCGCTTGTACTATCTGCTTTGTCGGATTGTACATTCCATCAAAAGTAAGCGGGTCCCATGCATATGGAGGGTATGGTTAGTAGCACCCTTATTTTCCCAGCTTGTTAAACAACCAAGAGAATATAATTAGGTTTTTATTGTGTCGTGTCTTTTGAGGCTAATGAGGGTGTATATATAGCCTCCAAACTTGTTCTTCAAGTTTGAGTCTAATACATCCTCAAGTTTCAAAACTCGACACTCAACTTCCTCCTTTATTTACTAACAGTCATTAGTCAATTCTGTTAATTACTTTAATGTCCGTTAGTTATCATTTTGTGTCCAAATAATTAAAATATATAAAAATTATACATGTTAATTATTTCTTTGATCATTCATACGTAAAGTGTGCAATCCCTCGGTCCCGGGTTCGATTCTAGTCATACACGATTTAATATTTTTCCAAAACTCTAACAAGATTGACGACGACGCTCTTTATTATTTTTAAAAATGCTTATTAGGCGAATAAGCGTAATATGTTCATTGAGAATGATGAAGATAAAGCTTGTTGAAATGGAAAAATGGTTTATTTTGGCTCAATACGGGAAACATAACGCTTGCAAAAACAAAAGTTCAATTTTTATCGCTAAATAAAGCAGCGTTTTCTTTTTCTCTTATTATTATCACCATTATCTTCTAAACACATAGTATAACAAGTTAGGTCATTTGTAACTTCTTACTTTTCTAGCTGAAATCAATCCAACTTACTTAACAATTTACAAAGAGCAACTAAAGATTAATACAAATGATACATCTACCTAATTTCAAACCTAAAAATCTTCCTAATAATAGATGTCAAGAATTAATTAGATAGTAACAAAGTCTGCCAACTTTTTCTCATTCTGTGCACTAGAAATCTTTTTAGAAACATTACCCATAAGATATATACTAATTAGTTCGCTCATCACCTACAAAGTTTTGTGTATATATTGGTCGTTTACAATGTTTTACTATATAAATTGTGTCACTTTTTTCAAAAAGACACTAAAAAAAATTGTCCTTTAGTAACAAAAAAAGAAAAGAAAAAAGAAAGTGTCTTATCAATAGTCAAAAAAAGGCCGCAAAAGGTAGACATAATTACAAAAAACATGTCACTTGTTTTTTTGGGTTTTTCCGACACTTAAAAAGTGTAGGTAAAAATAAAGTAGTTAAAAGTCTATTAAAAAAAATAATAATAATAATAAAAAAAAAAAAAAATACATAGATAATTTTTTTTTGCATTTTATGACATGTAAGGGTGTTTTTTAACTTGTGTCCAAAGACACATGTTAAAGAGGGTCTCAATGTGTTAGAATGGTCAGCATTCACTGATTGGTCCCATTATCCTGCAGCATTAGGCCTAATAAGTAATAACCACTTATTGGCCATTCAGAGGGTGAAATCAAGGCTGTGAGACATTTTTTAACATGTGCCCCTAAATCGTTAAAAAAAAATCATTCTCACAAAAGTTGGGAGTTGATAAATACACATAGACTTTTACTTGATACACATAAAAAGACAAGCATTCAATGCATGAGTACAAGCATTCAATGCATATGTATCAAGTAAAAGTCTATGTGTATTTATCAACTCCCCAAAAGTTGTTATTAAATACTCCGTATCAAAATTTTGATCGTTTGCCCACATTAAAAAAAAAAAAAAAGATTTATTGACACTTTTTTGTCTATCACTGAAAGTCAATTTTATTGTAGCTGAGATCTGACACGACTCATTATTTTCGGGAACTACTATAGCCACGGGGGACAAGGGTGGCAGACCTTGTCTCCCCTCTTTTTTGTCCCCTTTTTTTTCTGCACAGCACAGTTTTTGTCAGTTTCTGTTTCGTATTTTTGACAGTTTTAAGCGTTTGACATATTAAACTTTATATTTTCTGTTCCGCACTTTCAGGTTTATAGCTTTTTGATATAAACAAAATTATAAAAATAAAAAAATAATAAAAAAAAAAAAAAAAAAAAAAAGCTACAAATGTAGCCCCCGTGTGTATAAAAAAATAGCCCCCGTGGGACTAACCCACCCCTTATTTTCTCTTGAAATTGATTTAATGTGAATGGTCAAATTCCTTGTTATAAATATGAGTGATATGTGCAAAAAGTTGTACTTTGGTAGAGTGGAGGACCATATGCAAGACTAACCCGGTAGTTAATGTATGTTTGATTACAAACATTAATTATGACCTTTACTAGTCGTACTACTGTAGCATTGATGATCATCAAAGATTTTCATGTTGTTTTCAAGCATGAGATTGCAAAAGTACGTAGTAATTGCGTATATTATCTAAAAATGATACAATATATTTAAGGATGGGGTGGGTTAGTCACTCACGGGGTCTACTTTTGTAGGCTTTTTTTTTTTTTTTTTTTTTTTTTTTTTTTTTTTTTTTTTTTTGTTTTTTTTGTTTATATCAAAAAGCTATAAACCTGAAAGTGCGGAACAGAAAATATAAAGTTTAATATGTCAAACGCTTAAAACTGTCAAAAATACGGAACAGAAATTGACAAAAACTGTGCTGTGCAGAAAAAAAATAGGGGACAAATTGGGGAGACAAGGTCCTGCCACCCTTGTCCCCCCGTGGGTATAGTACATCCCTTAAGGATTTGGCATTAATCCATTGTGGTCAAAATTTTGGTATAAGTGACCGGTTTAAGCTAGGGTTGTCGCGAACAAAATCAGAGTGTTGTATCCTATAAAAAACTTAAATTATAAATCTAACCAGATAGTATTAAAGAAAAGCTTTATTGAAATTTAGAGCATAGCGTGTCTTAACTTCACACAGTGCCACGTCAGCGGCACGTCAACTTTAATTTTTCCACCTTAACTCAAAAAAATTACCCATTATCATAACTCAACCTTAACTCAACTATTTTCAAATTCAACCCCTAAACTAAAACTAATACTTCATTTAATAAACCACATAACATTAAATCTTAAACATTACAATACGAATTTAAAAAAAAAATTACAACGAAAAAAAAAATACGAAACAAATACTTATTCATCGTCTTCGGAATCTTCTTGTTGTTGTTGTCGTTGAAGATGTTTCTGCCAAAGATGCTCCATAACACGAAACAAATACTATGTCAGTTTCGTAATCTACATCTGACCAGTTCTTTGTCACTTTGATTCGGATTCATTGTGAATGAACAAGGTTTTTTTTTTTTTTTTTTTTTTTTTTTTTTTTTTTTTTTTTTTTTTTTTGAGTTGTGCAAGTGTGAAAAAAAGTTGTGTGTTAATTGGTTATTTATAGTGGTGGAAAAAAGGTTTTGAAAATATTTTTTTATTCAAACTAGCCGTTTTTAAACGTTTTTTTTTTTGGGTGGGGGGGGGGGGGTAATTTTTTTTTTTTTTTTTTTTTTAATTGTTTCTACCCTTAACGTTGCGTTAAGGCTTTAACGCAACCCTTAACGCAGGTGTTTAACGTGGATACCCGGTGTGGTTAACGTGACTTTAACGCATCAAAGTTAAAGCTTTACTCACATGGTAAGTTAACACACCGTGTGCTCTTAGAATCAAGTGATTAACAATGACAACATAAATTAGGCATATGGCGTCACATACTTTTATTTTTACCATTAAATTACTCACAATTTACTTGCATATTAAAATTATAAATTATTGGTTTTAAAAGAAGTGTCAATTATTAATATTTTAAAATAAATATTTATTAAACAAATCAAATTGTTAATGTATAAGACATTTAACAATTTGATTAGTTAACAATGAAATCTTTGTATTTTTCTAAAACTTGTTAAAGTAGATACATTGTATCTACATTAAGAGAATCTTGCAAGTTGTATGCAAGTTGGTATAGGGAGGTCATGCATGATGTCAAGTTGTTAATTTGGAGCCTATAAAAGGCAGAGAAGCACTGCTTCATTCTTCATCCCATCCCATCCCATTCCAACGAAACACAAAGTGTTCTTGGTTTCTTTTTTTCTCCTAGTATTTGTGAGTTAATTTAGAGAGTTTGTAATATCTCCTAATACAAGAGATATCATTATTGGTGTTTATCCTTGTAATTAGAGAGAATGTGTAACTCCTAATTTTCATCATAGTGAAACGTATTTTTCCTTTCCCGTGGTTTTTACCCTATTGGGGTTTTCCACGTTATATCCGTGTGTCATCTTTTATTAGTATTTTCTTATTTTAGTTGCGGGTTTGCTTCAGTTCGGTGTCACTTTTCTCAACAATTGGTATCAAGAGTTAAGGTTGGGTGTGTGTATAATTATTTATCGTATGCTATGTGGTTGCCACTAATTAGTGGACCTCCACATCAAAAGATAAGTAAGATTATACTCACTCAAAAGGTTTTCGTTACTATTGTTAACAAATAATAGTTTTGTCAAAAGGTAGATTGTGATTGTAGCAATGGCGTCGAAATTTGAAATCAAAAAATTCAATGGGAATAATTTCTCGTTGTGAAAATTAAATATGAAGGCTATCCTTAGAAATGATAAATGTTTAGCGGCCATTGACGAAAGGCCACCTGAGGTCACGGATGACAGTAAATGGGACGAGATGGACGGAAATGCTATTGCAAATCTTCACCTGGCGCTTGCAGATGGAGTTTTGTCAAGCATAGAGGAGAAGAAGACTGCAAAGGATATTTGGGATCGTCTTGCTCGATTGTACGAGGCAAGATAGCTCCACAATAAAAATTTTCTTAAGAAGAAACTTTATGCTCTTCGCATGACGGAATCTACTTCAGTGACTGAGCACGTTAATAACCTGAATACTCTATTTTCTCAGCTCACGTCTTTGAGTTGTAAAATAGAGCCACAAGAACGTGCTGAAATTCTACTTCAAAGTTTACGTGACTCATATGACCAGCTTATCATCAACTTAGCCAGTAATGTTCTTTCGGACTATCTAGTCTTCGATGATGTTGCATCCGCCATTTTGAAAGAAGAAAATAGGCGTAACAATAAGGAGGACAGACAGACCAGTTCAAGACAGGTGGAGGCTTTGGTGGTGACGAGAGGGAGGTCTACAGTGGGAGTCACAATCATGGTAAATCTAGAACAGGAAAGAAGAAGAGTTTTAAATGCTACAAATGTGGCAAGCCGGGTCACTTTAAGAAAGATTGTCGGGGTTTAAATACCTATAATCCTTAGGGAAATGTCGCTAGCACTTCAAAAGATGGTAATGCTCTGTGTTGTGAAGCAACGGTTGCAAATGAAGGCAGGAAAAGATTTGCAGATGTATGGTTGTTCGATACGGGAGCTACTTTTCATATGACCGCAAGAAGAGAATGGTTTTATCAATATAAACCTATCTTTGGAGGCGGATTTATATACAGTTGCAATGATCATGAACTAAAGATCATTGGAATTGGAAATATCATGGTGAAGGTGCATGATGGTACAATTTGTACTATTCGGGATGTGCGACACGTGGAGGGCCTGAGAAAGAATCTATTGTCTCTAGGACAATTGGATGATCTTGGTTGTAAGGTTGAAATACAAAATAAGATCATGAAAGTTATAAAAGGCGCGCTTGTGCTTATGAAAGGAGAAAAGGTTGTTGAAAACTTATACCAACTGAAAGGAGAGATAATGGAGGAGGCGGAAGCATCTGTTGTGTGGAAAACTAGAAGGGGGGTTGAATAGTTTTACCGTTTTAAAATTCTTTTGCTTTGAATACTTAACGTGATTTTAAAGTTATGCAAACAATAAACGATATATAACAAGTAAGTAGAGAAAGAAACAATCAAACCACAACACGGATGTTTATAGTGGTTCGGTCTACAAGGACTCTCTTCCTTGCCCTACTCCACTCCTCGAGCCTCTAACTCGAGAGTTTTTCTTCACTAAGAAACAAGCTCCCTTCTCGGCGGAGAAAACCTTTATACACGTCGCTTACACTTTTTCCGCTACAAAGCTAGATACCGAGTTCTTTTACAAGGGTACAACCACTCCCGACACTCTACGTATTTTAAGGACTAAAATAATAACCGATCACTACTGAATGTTTGGTACAACAATGATGTGTGATAAACAACTAAATCACACAGTGACTATTCTAACAAGTCTTGCAACAGTATGTTGAAGCTTGTGATGCTTTGATCTCTTTGCTACAAAAGAAAGATCACTAAGAATGTAATATGTAATGGGTTAGTAATGAAAGAATGAATGAATGCTGTTTATGCTAAAAGTGATGAGTAAACAAGAATGAGTGGCTTGCTATTTATAGGCAAATGGATAAAACAGGCCACGGATTGGGCGGAACCAAATTGAGGGTTCCGTCCGTTATGCAATTTGGTTCCGCCAGTTCCTGACAGCAAATCTCCAAATATCTTTCCAAATCTTGCCAAGATATTACCATATCCAATTCTTTGCTTGAAGATCTTTCCATGGTATTCTCAAAATCTTTCAAGATATCTAAAGATCTCAATATGATGTATGCCATGATGTCATGTACATATTTTCATTTTAAGAATTAAAATGTAAACTATGTAAATGTATATATGAATGTAATATGTATATACTAGTGAACATGTAGCATGTAGATGAGTTTTTAAAAGCTTGTAATTATAAATGTAAAAGACTTAACTTATATTTATGCTTTGCTAAAGATAAAGTTTATAATTGTCATTAACAAAATATAGCAAAGATCGTAAAATATAAATAACGTTTTTAGACGATATTTGTATTAACATGTTGCTTCACATAGTCCAAGTCATAGAGCTGTAGTAACATGGCATCAGAAGCTTGGACATATGTCAGAACAAGGAATGAAGATTCTTGTGGAAAGGAAGTTAATTCCTGGCCTCACAAAGGTTTCTTTACCTTTCTGTGAGCATTGTGTTATCAGCAAGCAGCATCGCCTAAAATTCAAGACATCAAATTCTAGAAATGTTTCTGTTCTAGAATTGGTTTACTCTGATGTGTGGCAAGCACCGGTTCAGTCCCTGGGAGGAGCAAGATATTTTGTATCTTTCATTGATGATTATTCCAGGAGAGGTTGGGTGTACCCAATCAAGAAGAAGTCGAATGTGTTTGAAGTTTTCAAGGTTTACAAAGCGCGGGTTGAACTTGATTCTGGAAAGAATATCAAGTGTTTGAGGACAGATAATGGAGGCGAATACACTAGTGATGAATTTGATACTTTTTGCAAGTAAGAAGGAATCAAAAGGCAGTTCACAACGGCATACACTCCTCAACAGAACGGAGTGGCATAGCGGATGAACAGAACCTTGTTAGAAAGAGCAAGAGCAATGTTGGCAACTGCAAGCTTGGAAAAATCGTTCTGAGCAGAAGAAGTCAATACCGCATGTTATGTGATAAATCGTTCACCTTCAACTGCAGTTGAGTTGAAGACACCGATGGAGATGTGGACGGGAAATACAGTCAACTATTTAGACCTTCATATATTTGGAAGTCCTGTGTACGTGATGTACAATTCTCAAGAAAATACAAAGCTGGATCCGAAATCCAGAAAATGTTTGTTCTTGGGGTATGCTAACGGAGTAAAGGGGTATCGCTTGTGGGACCCCACTGCCCACAAAGTAGTCGTCAGCAGAGATGTTGTCTTTGTAGAAGACAAAATTCAAGAGAATGAAGAAGGTGATAGCACTACAAGAGAAACTACATCAATACAGATGAAAAAGCAATTTCAGTCAAGTGATTCTTCTGAATCCATACCACAGCACGAAGTGAATGAGAAAACCGAGTCTCAAGCTCCAACGACTCGTACTCTTAATCGTGAAAGAAAACGTCCGGTGTGGCACTCGGATTATGTTATGGAGAGCAACATTGCATACTCTCTTCTTACGGAGGAATGAGAGCCATCAACTCTTCAAGAAGCACTGAATAATTCAGATGTGTCGTTCTGGATGGCAGCAATGCAAGAAGAAATTGAAGCTCTTCATAAGAATAAAACATGGGAACTGATGCCACTACCAGCAGGAAGAAAACCCATTGGAAACAGATGGGTGTATAAGATCAAGAGGAACGATGATGACCAGGTGGAGAGGTATCGTGCAAGATTGGTAGTCAAAGGATATGCTCAGAAAGAGGGAGTCGACTTCAACGAAATATTTTCCCCTGTTGTTCGAATGAAAACTGTTCGAGTGGTTCTGGCAATGTGTGCTACGTATGATTTACATTTAGAGCAACTAGATGTGAAAACTGCATTTCTTCATGGAAATATTGAGGAAGAAATTTACATGCTCCAACCAGAAGGTTTTAAACAAAAAGGAAAAGAGAACTTGGTTTGCAGGTTAAACAAATCTCTGTAAGGTTTAAAGCAGGTGTTGTGGTGTTGGTACAAGAGATTTGATTCTTTCATCATTGGCCTTGGATATAACAGACTACACGCAGACCCTTGTGCATATTACAAGAGGTTTGGAGACAATGATTTTGTCATCTTGCTGTTATATGTTGACGACATGTTGGTTGCAGGCCCCAACAAAGATCGTATCAATAAACTGAAGGCACAACTCGCTAGGGAATTCGAGATGAAAGACCTTGGACCCGCAAACAAGATTCTAGGGATGCAAATTCACCGAGATAAGCTTAGTAGGAAAATTTGGCTTTCACAGAAAAGTTATGTGAAGAAAATCTTGCAAAGATTCAATATGCAAGATTGTAAGCCAATATCAACCCCGTTTCCTACTAATGTCAAGTTATCCTCCAAGATGAGTCCTAGCAGTGAGGAAGAGAGGATGGAGATGTCTCGAGTACTGTATGCATCAGCAGTGGAAAGTTTAATGTTCGCGATGATTTGTACAAGACCAGACATTGCACATGCAGTGGGAGTAGTGAGTCGGTACATGGCGGAACCTGGTAGAGAGCATTGGGAAGCTGTGAAGAGGATCCTTAGATACATTAAAGGAACCTCAGATGTTGCATTATGTTTTGGGGAATCAGACTTAAATGTCAAGGGATATGTTGATTCTGATTACGCAGGTGATCTTGACGGAAGTAAATCAACTACCGGGTATGTATTTACACTTTCTGCCGGAACAGTAAGCTGGGTTTCAAAAGTGCAGTCAGTTGTGGCCATGTCAACAACAGAAGCAGAATATGTTGCAGCTGCTCAAGCCAACAAAGAAGCAGTATGGTTGAAGATGTTGTTGGAAGAGCTCGGGCACAAACAAGAGAAAATTACTCTATTTTGTGACAATCAGAGCGCCTTGTATTTGGCAAGGAATCCGACATTTCATTCAAAGACAAAGCATATACGAGTCCAGTATCACTTCGTTCGTAAGAAAGTGGAAGAAGGAACTATTGATATGCAGGAAATTCATACTCATGATAACGTGACAGATTATCTGACGAAAGCAATCAACAGTGACAAGTTTATATGGTGCGGATCCTCATGCGGCCTAGCGTAAACGTAGGCAACATGGAAGTGCAAGGAAGGATAACGGTGTGAAGATCGATTTAGCTTCAATCGGATATTTAAGTGGGAGATTGTTAACATAAATACACTGTATCTACATTCAGAGAATCTTGCTAATTGTATGCAAGTTGGTATAGGGAGGTCATGCATGATGTCAAGTTGTTAATTTGAAGCCTATAAAAGGCAAAGAACCACTGCTTCATTCTTCATCCTATCCCATTCCAACGAAACATAAAGTGTCCTTGGTTTCTTTCTTTTTCCTAGTATCTGTGAGTTAATTTAGAGAGTTTGTAATATCTCCAAATACAAGAGATATAATTATTGGTGTCTATCCTTGGAATTAGAGAGAAGGTGTAATTCCTAGTTTTCATCATAGTGAAACGTATCTTTCCTTGCCCGTAGTTTTTACCCAATTGGGGTTTTTCACGTTATATCCGTGTGCCATCTTTTATTAGTATTTTCCTTTTTTTTAATTGCAGGTTTGCTTCAGTCCAGTGTCACTTTTCTCAACAAAACTCCGTGCCACTATCAAAAACTCTAAATGGACAAGTGAACAGAAAAGGAAAAACTACCATAATATGATTACGTGGATGTGATTGACGCAAAGCTTTTAAAATCACTTAAGAGCGTCGAGTGTTTTAATGCTCATTTGGCAAGCAATAAATAAATATATCTTTTTTTTTCGTAATGCTTCTTTTCTGATATTTCATGAAGTAACATTTAGCATTTCGGTACTGTGATAATACAAGATTACGTCACTTTACACATAATAATAACAAACATTTTTGATAAAGAAAACAACTACCGCTAACCGCCAATTTTGTCCCAAGGCTCTAAAAGGTAAATCATAATAATAGGTAAGTGACTGGTACACTTCAAAAATTTATTAGAAAACTCAATGTACAAACAGTTAATGCAAGTTATACTTAAAATATAATTGACTACTACATAGAGCAGAGTGTCCAAATAAAATTTTGAAGTATCACTTTCACATAAGTTAAAGGGGCTGCATTATACAAACCCTACCTATATTGTCATATCAGAGGAGTTTGGTCAAACTGTACAATCCGTAATGCACACGTCGATGTGTATGGGAGAACTTGTACTAAGGTTAAAAGATGAGTAAGTAAATGATTGATCCAAAAAGACTTTACAAATTGATAAAGTCAAAAAAGTAAGAAAAAGATCCCCCACTAAGCATCTATATATATTCCACATTTCCACATACAAATTGAGATCATGCCTGTTAGTTTGATATTAAGTGAGTTTGTTTGTCACTTTGCTCCCATTTTTCAGGTCCATTAATTCAATCTGCATATCATTTATTTCTCTATATATATTATATATATATATCCTAATAAGCCGAATATTGATAATAACATCATCATATCATTTCAATCGTATCATTTCTGTGGCTATTATCGAAAATCACAAATCAATAGGTATAAATCATCATTGCTACTGTTAAATCAGTAATCATCACTTTATCTAGTCTAACTGGTTTCGTTTTATTATCTTATTATGTGATTACCTTTTTTTTTTTTTTTTTTTTTTTTAATGGATTTAGAAAACTGAGATGATTTAAGGTTTAGTGATTGTTTTTAATGAGTTGAGGTGTGGGTAGTTGCTACTGTAGTAGATTAATGATTGTTGATGTTTAATGTTAGTACATGTTGGAGTTAATGAAGGTTGACTTTTTTTGGTCTTCACTGTCAACTTTTTGATATATGGATTTTTTTTTATAAAGTATGATGTTAATGTTCGAGTTTAGTAGTTTAAGTTGTGTTTTCGAAATCTGATTATTTTGATCTTAATAATCACGAAATTGTGATTTGTATAAACTGATTATTGCAACTCTAAACACACATCTAAACACCCCCTTAATCTATATTCAGGGGCGGAGCCAGGATATTTTCCGAGAGGGGGCAAAATATGATAATTTTTAGAAACTACACTAAAAATTGGTTCGTTGGGGGGGCAAATTACAAAAATAGCCGAAAAATTTCGAAAATTTACACTACAATTTTTTTCGCCGGGGGGTCACGTGACCCCCCGGACCCCCCCCTGTCTCCGCCTCTGTCTATATTCCCGACTGAACATGTAACATATCATGGATTCTTTTACGCACGTTTTTGAGTGGTTTAGATAATTTATTTTTGCAGGAAAGAGGAAACAAATGAAGTTGATAGTTTAGGAGCATTAAGTTGGTCGTAAGCCGGGGAAGATGGGTTATAATCCGTTAGTGTCCTATTGTCGTCCGGTGGAAAATGGGGTATGGGCCACTGCGGTTGAAAATGAATTCGGGCCATACACACCTTGTGCGACAGATTCTTTGGTCACTGGTATTTCACATTTGGTCCTTTTGGGAATGTGTTTATACCGGATGTGGGTCACGAAGAAGAATTTCAAAGTGCAAAGGTATAAACTTAGGTCAAATATCTACAATTATTGGTTGGGGTTATTGGCTTTTTACTGTGCTGCTGAGCCGTTGTATCGATTGATTATGGGTGTTTCGGCTTTGAATGTTGATGGCGAGTTTTCTCTTGCTCCATACGAGGTTTGTTCCGTTTTGCTTTAGTTGGTGGCGTATTTGTACATGCTTTATTACGACAATACATTTTATTTTTCATCTATTATTGCAGATTGTCACCTTAGTTCTCAAGACAGTTACTTGGATCTGTATGTTGGTCATGATTGGTCTCGAAACAATGGTTTATGTCTGTGAAGTTCGATGGATGGTGAGGTTCGGTGTCGTTTATGCTTTGCTAGGGGATGTCGTGCTGTTTGATCTTGTGATGTCTGTGAGCAACTTTTACACCAAGTATGTTTTTATACCACTTGAACTGACGTCGTGTTTTGATATTAAGATGCTATATATAATTATATATGTGTGAACTTTGACATCTTGTAGTGAGATCTAAACTGCAAATGAACGTAAATTTATTGAGTGAATCCTATTCCTTCTAGAAAATATTTATACAACTTTGTAATAGGTGGACTTACTGAATTATTATTGAACTTTTTCCTTGCAGGGAAGTACTGTATATCTTTATCAGTGAGGTTGCCGTCCAGGTTAGTCATTTCTCCTGCTAATTAGTTTGTCCTTTTTGTATTATAACTCCAACTAATGTACTACCAAACTTACTGTATTGTACTTTGTTAGTTTATTTATGTAGTATATAGTAGACTAACTGTAATTCCACTTGCACAAGCAAGTAATATTGTGCATGTATATGGTTAGCACACTCATAGTCTCGTCTCGTATGCATATATTATACCCTATCTCTAATCTATATAGATGTTTCCTCAGTGTGCCTCATTATGAGTTGCAAATTTGGCCTTATTGTATCTCATGCTGATAACATTGATAAATGAACTCATAGGTTTATACTTAAATGAGATGCATGTCAAACAACCTGCTATAACTCTTCTTACTAACACCTTTTGCTTCTTTGGATTGTAATTGCAAACTATTAATGAATTCAAATATGTTTTAATCCCCTTGTGGCCACGGAGGTTCACCTGCGCCGACTCCGGGCTATCCAAAAGGGTAGTCGCCCTGGGATTAGTCGGCTCGCAATGTCGAGTCGGAAACCCAGGAAACCAAAAAAAAAAAAAAAAAAAAAAAGCTTCTGCAGTGATAGTTGCAGCATGATTATATGTATTTTGAATTGTCATTACCTTTTGAAAATTACATATCTCACCCGTATAACTTAAGTGCTACTATCATATTGTTATTTAAGTTATAAGTTATAATTAAAATTGATATTGGAAGTATAATACATTATAATATTAGTATTTTTGGACGGTTTAACAACATAAATATATATATATTTTTCTTTTATTGTGATGTAGGTTCTGTTTGGGCTATGTTTGATTTTCTATCTTCCTACTTTGGATCCTTATCCGGGCTATACCCCAATAAGCGAAGAGTCTCTAGATGATGCAGAATATGAAGAACTTGCTACCGGAGAGCAAATTTGTCCTGAGAGGCGTACCAACATTATATCTAGTAAGTGCTACTAGTCTAATTTGCTCAAGGCTCTGATATATGAAAGATATTGTAATCTTTTATTGATATTAATTTATATTTCCTTGAATATTAATTATAACATGTATGCTTTGTCGTATCTATTATTGATATATTTCTTGTTTTTTTTTAGGTATCTTCTTCTCTTGGATGGACCCACTCATGTTTTTAGGATACAAGAGACCTCTTACAGAAAAGGATATATGGAAACTGGACGACTGGGATACGACAGAAACACTAAACAGCAGGCATGTTATTGTTTCTGCGCAAATATTTTTTTTCCTACGCAACACGATATATAAAATTTGTATCGTAAATTATTCTTATGCACTTCATTTAAGCTCAATAAGGATTACATCTTCGCTTTTCAGATTCCAAATATATTGGCAAGAAGAGGTTCGTAAACCTAAGCCATGGCTCTTAAGGGCTTTACATCGTAGTCTTGGAGGAAGGTCTGTATATGACATGCTTTTTAAAAATTTATGATGGCTTATGGATGAAAAAAATCTGAATATATAGCGTTTATTTGGTTACAGGTTTTGGTGGGGAGGCTTTTGGAAGGTATGTAATGAATATTTCAGTTTTAAGTTCATTGTGTTTTGCATGTGAATCTAACGTGTTACTGGCTTTTTAAAAACATCCTCATTGTTGACTGGTTAACAGAAAACCATGTTAGAAAGATTCTGATAATGTCATGAATATTGACTTTTGTTTTATGTTTTAGATTGGCAATGATCTTTCTCAGTTTGTTGGACCTCTGATCTTGAACCAGCTGTTATTGGTGAGTATGCTATTTCTGGGCATATTCAGTGAAGATTTGTTAGTCTTCTTTTTCTATTCTAACTGTTTGTAATTTACAGTCTATGCAAGAACGTGGTCCAGCTCAAACTGGTTACATCTATGCGTTCTTAATTTTTGTTGGAGTGGTACAGTCTCTTATTATTATTGTTATTTTTATTGTTCTTTGTTAATTTAAGAAATGCGTATGACTTCCAAACATTGTTTATTCCATCAGATTATATGCTAATGCCAACACTAACAAATAACGGTTTCCATCAACTGGTTTTACTTAATTCAAAGTTTTAAAGATAAGTTATTTTGGCTATTTAGGTACTCGGTGTCCTGTGCGAGGCTCAGTATTTTCAGAATGTTATGCGTGTTGGATACCGCCTTCGGTCTACTCTGGTAATTATTGGACACTCATCAAGTGCAATATTTGCTTGTTTGATATAGAACATAAAGTTGTATAGTGGTTGCTTCACCCGTAAAAATCAGAATCTATTGCTCTAATATGAGCTACTAAAATTTTTAATTCTTTTTTTTGAATCTTTCCTATTATCTTTTATTCTAATGGAATATAAATCATACAATTTCTGTCATTTCATGCTATAATTTTATCAACCAGAAGTGTCATTAGTGCTATTTTTCTTTCTGGCTTTTTATTGGATGTTTGGACATTGTCTGGGTACACCTATATGAACCTATGGTTTCTTATAGATTGCTGCAGTTTTCCGGAAGACTTTAAGGCTAACTAACGAGAGTCGCAGAAAAATTCAATCTGGGAAGATAACCAACTTGATGACAACCGACTCTGAATCTCTCCAGGCATGTCGTATTTGTATTAATGTCTATTAGGGTCACGTATTTGGTAACCTTAATTACAACCATTATGATAATTTCTGTTTTTAAGCATGAAAGCTATATTGAAAGCTGTTGTTTGCTTCATTGAAAGTAGAGTTGACAAAATTGGTGGGTCAGTTAACGGTTCAAAACGTCCATCTTTTGTACAGATCAAAAGTGGTTGGTTGAGTTGATCCTTCAAAATTTTCGTCCAATTTTGTTATCACAATTAATGAGCTATTATAAATACAAGAATAATGTTATCTCAATAATAATATAACCTTTTGAATAAAATGATTCAAAACGTCTTATGCATAAAAGATGCACTTTTGTCAACGTTTAATCCATCTCCTGTTGGACTATTTTTTTAACTTAAAACGACGCGTTCTTAAGAAAAAAGGACCATTGAATGTAAAGGGAGTTTATGCTTCCAATTAGTTCAATAGCTTATTTTATTTTAATCTCTTTCTTGACAGCAAGTAAGCCAGTCACTTCACACTTTGTGGTCAGCCCCTTTCCGTATCATTCTTGCTTTGGTTCTTCTGTACCAACAATTGGGCATCGCTTCACTCCTTGGTGCATTATTGCTAGTTCTCATGTTCCCCATACAGGTACTATGACATTCACAACATTAATTACGCAAAATTACATAATTCTTAAAATATATGTGATACTCATGCAAAACAATGTTTATTTTTCTGGAAACAGACTGTGGTTATCAGCAGAATGCAAAAAATGTCCAAAGAAGGACTGCAGCGGACTGACAAGAGAATTGGTCTCATGAATGAAATTTTAGCAGCCATGGACACTGTGAAGTACTCTCTCCTTCCTTCTTAATATATTTTCATTTTACTTTCTAAATTTACTAGCTTTTACTAATATACGAATGCTGAAAATTGACATTTTTTTGTTTCATTTTATTGTGTTTCAGATGCTATGCTTGGGAAAATAGTTTCCAAGATAAGGTCCAAGGCATTCGGAATGAGGAGTTGTCATGGTTTCGGAAAGTACAAATGTTGGGAGCGGTATGTTCTTTAATTATTTTTTCTACTTTTTTTCATAATTTTTGAATGGCACTAGGAGTATAATTATGTTGTACATCCTTAATATATATCTTTGAAAGTCAATGTACATCCATGTTTCTACATGATTTCATGGGTAAGTTACAGATGTTATTAGGTCTCATTTACTATTGATATTTTTTTGCAGCTGAACACTTTTATATTAAATAGTATTCCGGTGGTGGTAATTGTGGTTTCATTTGGGTTGTTTACATTACTTGGAGGAGAGTTGACACCTGCTAGAGCCTTCACATCACTCTCATTGTTTGCTGTATTGCGTTTTCCGCTCTTCATGCTTCCAAATATGATTACTCAGGTTTTGTATAATAGTCAATGAATTTACTCTTTATGTATTTTAAGCTAGGACGCTTCATTCTATTTTTCTATATTTATAATACATTTATTTGCAGGTTGTAAATGCCAATGTGTCCTTGAAACGTCTAGAAGACCTACTGTTAGCTGATGAGAGACTTCTTCTTCCAAATCCACCTCTTGAACCAGGACTTCCAGCTATATCAATTAGGAATGGAAACTTTTCATGGGATTCGAAGGTCTTGTTTTCATATTTTTATTTTTGGAAATGTATAGTAAGAAGATATGGTTTAGTTTATTTTCTGTCTTGATAAATCTTGTATAATATGTAAATACAACCAATGCCCGACTTTCAAGTAAATTATTCCATCCGATGTTGACGTATTTATGCATATTTAAGGCTTCTTATTTCCTGTTTGCAGGCAGATAAACCGACACTGTCAAATATTAACTTAGATATCCCGACGGGTAGCTTGGTCGCAATCGTCGGAAGTACAGGCGAGGGGAAGACGTCGCTTATATCTGCAATGCTTGGAGAACTTCCTCCAGTTAGTGATGCACATGTTGTTATCAGAGGATCAGTTGCTTATGTCCCACAAGTCTCTTGGATTTTTAATGCAACAGTATGTCAAGGCATCCTTTATTGTCAATTACAACATACTGATTGAATTTCTTATTCATGATTTTTCTTGTCCTTATGAAATTATTTCGTGTTATCATATTAAAGAGGCGGCACCTTTAAACCTATGACTTTGTTAAAGGAAATTAGATCATTTTTATAACAGTATCTTTCTTGTAATCATCTATAAAACACAATGGGTCGAGGTTTCGAGACACACTTGGGACATTGGTATAGTTTAGGGTGTGTGAGTTGGCATTGCAGAATAAATAAATAAATAAACAAGTTGTACAAAAACATAGGTATAGTTTAGGGTGTGTGAGTTGGCCTGTTTCTACCCTCACAAAATTACCCATTTTGACTAGTTACCAAATCCGCGAGGCCCGTCCATTTAACCACGTTCTAGTATGAGTTTCTCATTGTTATTGAATATTTAAGTGTGATAGTGAGGTTAATGGGTTAAAAAATATATTTTCCTTTTATAGGTACGTGACAACATTTTGTTTGGATCCGCCTTTGATGCTGCTAAGTACGAGAAGACAATAGATGTAACTGCATTGCACCATGACTTGGACTTGCTTCCTGTAAGTGTTATTATATTTCATTAAAGTTTGAGCACCTATTACAGTCACGGCATATCTCAACGTGAATTATATATTTTATGCTCTTATGGTAGGGTGGTGATCTTACTGAGATTGGTGAAAGAGGTGTGAATATTAGTGGGGGGCAAAAGCAAAGAGTTTCCATGGCTAGAGCTGTTTACTCCGATTCAGACGTATATGTGTTTGATGATCCTTTGAGTGCTCTTGATGCTCATGTGGCTAGACAGGTAAAAATACCGTTAGAGCTTACTTAAATATTACGAGTATCAATCATGAAGGCTTAGTATCCTGAATTTACAAATTTGAGTGCATATATGTAAAATGTATGTTCACAGTAGTGTATCTAATTAGGTTGATTCTCCTAGAAAATTTATTATATGAAAAAACCTTTATTTATTTATTATTATTTTTTTTAATTGTCTTTGAAACACAGACCATATATATAGTCTTAGCACTCCTGAAGTGACGTGCAGAAGTCCTAACAATGCTATGAGTCTATGTATCTACTATCCAAGAAGTCTTGGTGGGTATTTGGTTGTGCATTTCACTGATTAGTGTGGCTAGAAGTCAATATAGAATATAATGTAAAAAACTCACTATGGTTATTTAGGGTAAAAACAGTCTGTAGCTGAGAAGCAAGTCAGAAGTTGCTGTAAGAAAATGATTCTTGAGATAAATATATAATTACCTAACTATACCTAGCTTTAGTTCTTCAAATTGCAATACTCACTTTCACAAATGCACATCCAAACACCCCCAACATATTCCTTCATCATCATTTTTTTTAGCGTGCGTCTTAAGGTGGTTTACTGTGGAATATGAATATATTTTTGACTTCCAGGTGTTTGAGAAATGTGTCAAAGAAGAATTAAATGGAAAAACACGAGTGTTAGTTACAAATCAGCTACATTTTCTTTCACAAGTGGATAGGATCCTATTGGTTCATGAAGGCATGGTGAAAGAGGAGGGATCTTATGAGGAACTCTCACAGAATGGTGTACTCTTCCAGAAATTGATGGAAAATGCAGGAAAAATGGAAGAATATGTGGAGGAAAAAGAAGAGGTAGGTGAAGCTGATACAAAGGCATCAAAACCCGTTACCAATGGTGAATTAGCTAAAGATGCTGATAAAAAGAAAGAAACCAAATCTGTTCTTATTAAGCAAGAAGAACGGGAAACAGGTGTTGTCAGCTTCAATGTTTTGACGAGGTAAAAGTTTGAATTTGAATTTATTTTCATTGGACAATGGACATCATATTTTCAGCTAATTATTGGAACTTTTTATTAGTATTTTTCAGATAAAATAAAATTGATTACTATATATAGATCCTGTACACAGTTATCTTCACTTATTGGTTGCAGTTCTTCCTAAGTTATAAAGTTACTTCTGTATGGAATTAATAAAATCCAAAAAATCTATCAATTTAATATTTGATCTTATCGATTAAGTGATAATATTTTTTAACTTACGACTGTTTAGGTTTTAGAAACAGAACTTTTGTCAATAGAGAGAACAAACTATCTATTTACTTTACTATTTTTTGTGTTTGTTATTTTCAGGTATAAAGATGCATTAGGAGGCTGGTGGGTCATTGTTATACTATTTGGGTGTTATTTTGCAACAGAAACTCTAAGAATATTGAGTAGCACATGGTTAAGTATCTGGACAGATGAAAGCACTCCAAAAGTCTACAGCCCGTTGTTCTATAATATTATCTATGCGCTTCTATCGCTTTGTCAGGTACGTTTCAAATCTATTTGAAAGTCATGTACTCATTTCCCTTTTGTAAATGAATATAAACTAAAGGATTTACTTACTGGTTTCCAGGTTTTGGTGACTTTGGGAAATTCTTATTGGTTGATCATGACAAGTCTTTATGCAGCTAGAAGGTTGCACAATGCTATGCTTAACTCCATATTAAGGGCTCCTATGGTCTTTTTCCACACCAATCCACTTGGACGTATCATTAATAGATTTGCAAAAGATTTAGGTGACATAGATCGAAATGTTGCCCCGTTTGTGAACATGTTTTTGGGCCAAGTCTCACAGCTGTTGTCAACCTTTGTTCTAATTGGATTATTGAGCACCATGTCTCTTTGGGCTATATTGCCACTTTTATTGGTCTTCTATGCAGCTTATCTTTATTATCAGGTATGCCAGTTTTACATGTATATATTTAAAGATATTTCCATGTTTGAAATTCTACATGTAGATGTGGCAAGTTGAGTAACGGGCTAAAATGGGGTCGGGCTGTAACTTGTCATCTATATAGTACGGGTGGAAACAAAAGGGCTGGTTGGCTTGACCCATAAACACTATTTATGTGGTTTTTATTCTATAACTTATTTATGAGTCAATAATGAATATAAAAACAATATTACGATAAGAATCTAAGTATGTGACCAAAAAAGATTTAGGCGGTTGTATGCAACAAAAATAGACTTTTTGGTGACTTAAAGTCAAAAATTTTAATTTGGCTCATTTGATATAAGATTTAACCCAAATAGGCCCATTCATACGCAAATGGGTCAAAATGGCCTTTACATATATGGGTAAATTTACATTTATCTTGTGTTAGTTCCCTCTTTATTTTTCTTATTTCTGTATTTAATCTATTATCAAATTCTTCAGAGCACTGCCCGTGAAGTAAAGCGACTGGATTCAATTACCAGATCTCCAGTGTATGCACAATTTGGGGAAGCACTAAATGGTCTATCCACCATTCGTGCATATAAAGCATACGATCGAATGGCTAAAATCAACGGAAATTCTATGGACAATAATATCAGGTTCACATTAGTCAACATGAGTTCAAACCGTTGGCTTGCAATCCGTTTAGAAACAGTTGGCGGTCTCATGATCTGGTTAACTGCAACTTTTGCTGTTATGCAAAACGGGAAAGCAAGAAATCAAGAGGCATTTGCATCCACAATGGGTTTACTGCTAAGTTATGCATTAAATATTACAAGTTTATTGACTGCTGTTCTTAGACTCGCAAGTTTAGCTGAAAACAGTTTAAATGCTGTTGAACGTGTTGGTACTTATATTGAATTACCTTCTGAAGCTCCTACTGTCATTGATGATAACCGCCCACCACCTGGATGGCCTTCAGCGGGTTCTATAAAATTTGAAGACGTTGTTTTGAGATATAGACCTGAACTTCCTCCAGTGCTTCATGGTCTGAACTTTTTGATTCCACCAAGTGATAAGGTTGGAATAGTTGGAAGAACTGGTGCCGGGAAATCTAGTATGCTTAATGCTTTATTTAGGATTGTTGAATTGGAAAGAGGAAGAATTATTATTGATAATTGTGATATCGCAAAATTTGGGTTGACTGATCTTCGTAAGGTTCTTGGTATTATACCTCAAGCACCTGTTCTTTTCTCAGGTACATCAAAGCTGCGATTAAATAATATCACTGCTACTTATTCTACTTACGAATGAGTCAATTTCGTAATTTGGCTTATTTCTAACGGGATAAACGAGTAAATATATGAATTTGCTTAAAGGGAAAAGCATCAAGTGAGTGGGTCAAATAGTCTAAAGTCGCCCAGAGGGGTTGTTTAATGCATAAGACCTATATTATTTCGTTAGCAAATTAGATTAGTATTAAAACATTACGATCTCTGTAATCATTTCAAGTAAACCTTCCCCACGTACCCGAACCATTTTAACCTGAGCTTAAAGGGAAACTGGCCAAATGATTAGTTTGTTTTCCTGATTTGCAATAATTGTTTTGTATAGGTACGGTGAGATTTAACCTTGATCCCTTCAACGAGCACAACGATGCAGATCTTTGGGAATCTTTAGAGAGGGCCCATCTAAAAGATGTCATCAGGAGGAATCCTTTGGGTTTAGAAGCCGAGGTACGTGTTCATTAACTTTTCTTGCATCTGTTTTAAACTATTAATCAAATTGTTTATTGATTAAGTTCCATTGACTTGTTTTTATTTTTCTATTTCTTGTAATACAGGTATCAGAGGCTGGAGAGAACTTCAGTGTTGGACAACGACAGTTATTAAGTCTTTCACGTGCATTGCTTAGAAGATCAAAGATTCTTGTTCTTGATGAAGCGACTGCTGCTGTTGATGTTAGAACAGATGCACTTATCCAAAAAACCATCCGTGAAGAATTCAAGTCGTGTACTATGATCATCATTGCTCACCGTCTCAATACCATTATTGATTGTGACCGTATTCTTCTGCTTGATGCTGGTCAGGTATTGGTCGCTTTATCAACTTATATAAATGTTTCTCAAATAATTTTTTCTAGCAACAAAATAGTATACTGATGACGAGTCTTTATAGTCACCCTCCAATAATTCAAAAATGCAGCCATATTATAAATGAGGTTTTAACAAAATGTCATAGGAAAATGATTAAGCTTCCTAATTGTAAGTATCTTGAGGTGATTGATAAGTCATAAAGTGGGGCAAATTCTTCACTCTTTGAATTCAGGAGATCTGGGATTAGAGAAATTTGTATGGATGTTTTTAAGAGGATATAACATATTAACATTACTCAGTATGCTAATCTTTTGTCTTCAAACAAAAATAGCCATCAATTCCGCAATATTTTTTTTGTAGATTTAAAAGCGTTCTTTGGGGAACTTATTTCCTTCCCAAAATACCTGAAAAATGCCAGATTAAAGTTCAAAATTGCCGAAAATAATAATTGACATACAAAAGAGTCGTCTGCTAAAAAGATAATGATCCAAAATTGATGGCAAAAAACACAAATTTTAAAATGATTTGCTAAAAACCATCTCTATTTAATTAAATTTCCCTTTAAGTTAACCAATACCAAGTGATTACTCCCCTTTTTTATTACCCTGCTTCAATAAGTGATTAAAACTGCTTTTTCTACATATTTCATTTCTAATGCAATATTGAAAAAGAAGCTATTTGGTATTATAATTCCAGGTTGTTGAGTACGATGCCCCAGTGAAACTTTTGAAAGACGAAGGCAGTGCTTTTTCAAAAATGGTTCAAAGTACAGGGGCTGCAAATGCACAATATTTGCGTAACTTAGCATTTGGCGCAGAAGGAGATAGGGCAGAGAAGGCGGCAATAGATGGTCAGAGGAGGTGGCTCGCCTCTTCACGCTGGGCGGCTGCCGCCCAATTTGCACTTGCTACTAACCTCACTTCATCTTCAAATGACCTCGTGAATATGGGAATTGAAGATGATAATAATAATATCCTCAAGAAAACAAAAGATGCGGTTGTAACTCTTCAGAGTGTCTTGAAAGGTGAACATAATAAAGAAATTGACGAGTCACTTGATCGATCACAGGTCCCCAGGGAAAGATGGTGGTCAGCTCTTTATAAAGTAGTTGAAGGTATTTAGTATCTCTACATCCCATTTCAATTTGTTTATTCATGTCTTTAAAAGAGGTGCGGAATTGTGACTGTTTAAACAGGTATTTTGGTACGGGTCGGGTTGACCCAAACTATTTTTTAAGATATAGTTAAACATACATAAATGCCATTTTGTTAAAACTAATTTGAGAATTTTGCTGATTTTACTTTCGTCTCAGTGTGTATCCGTTTTTTTTCTTCACAAATTGTTGGTTACAACTAAATACAATAAAAGCATTTTAGCACACAATCTCCTACAACCCTTTTTTTACTATGGTTTTTTATCCGACATGTAAATGTGACTCGATTGTTTGTGCTTCGTATCGTCTTCAGGTTTGTCGGTGATGAGCAAGTTGGGTCGTAACAAGCTCCAACAATCAGAATATGATGATGAACCAATTGCCTGGGACCATGTTCAAATGTAGAATTTTGCCTATCAAGTCAAGATCCATGTTGGTTGACCTACAATGCACCAACTTGAAATGTAATTTCAACTACCACTGTAATTTTGACATACCGATATTTTCATACTCTGAATTTAGATAGCCGATAGATGGGTGTGGTCCCTTATCGAGATTTTGTTAATTAAGTGTGAGACTTCATAGATTCGAATAATTTAACGCCAAAGGTGGATTTTTGTCTCTTTAAAGTTTGAACTATTCAGTTATTTAGGATAAAAAAAATGCGCTTTGATTCTAAATTGGATTGTAAGTGAAAAGTTTGTCTTTAGTAGGGGAACTGTTGATATCTGTTGTGTCATATACCTTTGCATCTTGTTGCTGAAAGTCTGAAACCAACTTAATTTGGAGTGAATGCAACCCAAGTTTACATGGTAAATAAGCAAGCTGAGTCTAGCTCAATCTAAAATCGATTGTAATTTACACCGACTTTAACTATTCGATAACCTCGACAAGTCTTATTCCTGCAGACTTGAGCTCAACTAAGGGATTTGACATTTTATAAGATAATTTGGATCAACTAGACCAATAAAATCTAAACTTGATAATATATTCTTTCAAATTTTACTTTCAGTAAAAAGTTTGTATGTTTTTAAAAAATTTAATATTAGCTAACTAATTTAATGCATAGAGAAGAAACAAGAATAATTTGATAAAAGTTCTGGTACAATTGTGAAATTTTCACTCAACTGGAAAGAGTCGAGCTCCATTAAGCGCAAATGGTTCATATTTTGTCATGTCAAGATCCTACAATAACAATGAATATTACTTGATTTCACTCGAACTCAAAAGAGTTGAGATCAATTAAGCTTAAATCGTTCATCTTTTGTCGTGCCAAGGATCCCTCAATAACAATAAATATTATGACTGGGGTTTACTATTGGGGTAGAATTCGACGCGTTTTATACCTTTCCAATGACGTAGCACATGACCAATCCGAGTTACGATTAATTTTATACGATTTAACCAAAACTACATAAGAACTGCACCATAACCTACGGCTTTGCTACTTTGAAAAACAGACCCAAAACACTTTCAATTCGCCCTGAATCATCTTTATGGTACCATTATTAAGTTAATACCAAAAGTGGGCTTCATCAAGCAAAAAAATAAATAGTGTGAATGTGTTATGTATTACTATTTTTGTTTAACTGAGGTATGCTTATATGGTGAGTTTGATATAGGCTTTAATGATGGAAACGTATGCTAATATGATGCTGATGTGACATCCGATCACACCACGATCACATGAAACCACTACATTTACAAACATTTGCCAATCCAAACACTTCAATCAAGCTACCTCTATTTAAAAGACAGGAAAAAATCTAATAAACACATGAAATTAGGGGTGAGCTCGGTTCCGGAATCGCATGGAACCGACCCGAAACAAAAAAATCGAGAACCGAAAAACGCATATTTTAGGAACCGAGAACCGAACCGGAGAGCATGTTTCAGTTAGGATCTCTCGGGTATTTTGGTTCTACCCGATTGGAACCACAAATTTTTTAAAAAAGGCCCAAGATTCAATATTGTTTATGTTTTTCACTAATCAACGTTTAAACCATAAAATTCACTTCAATATTGAACGATTAAAGTATATAGCGGAATATCCGAGCTACGCCAATGGTTGTTTATAAATGGGCAACACAATCTTTGAAAACGATGTCTATGAAACATGAAAAAGCAAAAAATCCTTTAAACAAGATATCGTGATCCCCATCTCAATATCCAATTATTTATTAATATTTAATCTTCTTAAAATAGAATCATTAAAGCTTTTCACCGCTTTTTATGGACAACTATCATCAATTTATTCACTTCCATTACTTTATTATAATTTATGAATTTGTCAACCGCTAGCTCAAGTTGCACGATGAAGTTTCAACTAGCATGGGAGCATAAATATGTAAACGTGAACTTTAAAAACTAAACGTCGCATAAACATCTTATATACAAGTGTTTGACAATCGTGCGGTTCTTCGGTTTCAGAACCAATGCCCGCGGTTTTATACCGAACCGAAAATCAAAATTTGCAATATTGAAGAACCGAAAACCAAACCGCGGTTCTAAAATGCGGTTAGAATTAGGTCGGCTCGATTCGATTCTCGGATCCATTTGATGGATGAAATATACTCCACAATCCAATAAAACACCCTCCTCCAATTCAATAAAATTAAAAGTAAAAACTACAAAGATTACCCTCATTTACTTTGTACCAAGTACAAAAATCTAGGGTCAACTTTGTCAATTTGTATCTCAAAATTTGCCACACCATTTACCTGACTCGATACATACATGCGGTAAAGATAAAAAACAAAAAAAAACCAAACTCAGAAAACAGTCAAACACACACAAAAAGTGTGAATTCAAACAAATCACTCGTACATATTAATAGCTTCTCCAATCATCAATTATCACCAAAAAAAGGTACTCTATCATTTAATAGCTTCTCACCAAACAATATTAATACTCAAATTATTAGGTTGTGTTTTTTTTATTCCTTTGAACAAATTGGTATGTTTTGCAGGTTTTAAAGTAAAATGTGTTGTTTGATAATCACTGTTTTTTTAATTATTGTTATTGTTTTTTTGGTTGTTCAAAATGTTGGGTATTGGATTTTGTTGTTTTTAGGGATGTCCATAGTTTTAGGGATACTTATATGGTTGTATTTGTTTTTCTACTTTCGTAAGTCGAAGAGTGATCAATCTATTGATTAAACTTTGTAAAATGTGTTGAGGCTTGATGATCCAATTGTTTTTTTACGCGTTTGATACATAGGTCAGGCTTTTTTTACTTGAAGAGTTGAAATTTGTGTTTACTATCTTAGATGGTTACGTTGTATTATAAGATTGATGGCGAGTGGAATTACATTATGTTTAATGGAATGAGAGCCGTTCTTCTTTGTTTGTGTTTCTTCTTTATGCCGTGTCAAATAATGACTCACGCCGACAACCCACTGCATCTTTCTATGATAAATCGTTTGGTTTTCAGTGAGCTTAACAATGATGTTGGTTGTGAATTCTTTGTGGATTATTGTTTGAGTTTTGGTATCCTTGCTACATTGATGGTACTTTCTGAAACCGCGGGTCTCATAAGTCATAGTAACACATATCGTATGTTTTTAGATGGTTTGGAAATGACATGGAATGAATATGCTTAGATGGTTTCAAACCATGCCATCTAAATGTATCCATTCCATGGCATAAGATCTGCGGTTTTTGAAAAACCATAAGTGATACAATGATACTTGAACTTACGTGATAGTTCTCCAAAAGTTCACATAAAGCATGATATTTATGCTCGCTGAGAACTAAACATAGAGTTATGTAGGCCATGATGTTGGTAATACCAAACAGTTTGTCATAGAGGGTGGTTTTGGCTGTCTTCACTAGCCTTAAAAGGAAAAAATGATGAAAAAATGAAGATACAAATAGAAACATCAGAACTGGGGAGGATCGGAAGGGATTGGTAACTCTTTTGCCACGTTTTGGTGAGGAAAAGACTAGTGACTCTGATACCTTCATTCCACTTGCCATTAATCTTGTATTTCAAGTAATTGTAGGTCACTATCAAATTATTTGGAAGATTACAAAAGATACTATAATGCTTAGTGCTTACAGTGAAGACTATCATATTTACAAAACTATATATGGAAACTCATGTACCATATCAATGTCAAAGTAGCAGCGAGTGACAGTAATTGCTGAATGTGTGAAAAGCTCTATATTATTAGTATCAAACATATGCAGTTAGACCTCATAGCAATATCGCTTGAGCTTATTACAACCAGTAACCGTGTATTTTGTCAACATGTTTGTTTGAGTATGCCGATAAATATCAAACTTCTTGCATTTAGGCGATAAGAATTATTCCAACAATAATCCATCATTCGATACAGATACAGAATAGTGCTCATAATATTTTTGCTAAAGCTGGATGAGAAACAAGGTGTTGTAAGCTCATTGTCTAAACCGAATAACATATTCCAACTCAGAGGTTTTGAGGCCAATGGCTGCAAATGAGGTAGAAAAGTTGGAAAAGAAGATGGGAAGCAAAATCGAGGAGGTGAGAGACATGATGCTAGATCGATTCTGTGGGGTTGACCAGAAATTGACTGCTATTGAAGAACTTTTGAGGAAGATAATGGAGGCCCAAAACCAAGTCGGAAACACAAGGGTAAAAGACACATGTAAAATAGCAGTTGAGTCCAGTAAAAGCCACAATAAGGAGAATAAAGTGGTAAAATGGGGACATGATGGCGCGCCATCACGTGAATATGGCGCCAGCAACCCGTACGGGTGGGTTGGCCTATATACTAACCCATACGGCAAAGATAGTCCAGCCGGGCCAGATTTTGGTATGGGAAGGGATTTTTGCACTCCTGTTTGGGTGGGTCAGCAGGAATCAAATTTTCGGCAGAAAAATAGGCCCTACGAAGGTACAAGAACCCAAAATGGCAGGGGGACGAATGGGTTTGAACAGGAGGTGGTCAAAATTGAAGAAACTGGATGGAGTCGAAAGAAATCTGAACATGATGGTGAAAATATTGTCAAAACGGGTCAAGATGAAGTCTTCAAAGATTCTTCAAAGGGAACAAAAAAACATAATGGTGAAAATATTGTCAAAACGGATCAAGATGAAGTCTTCAAAGATTCTTCAAAGGGAACAAAAAAACATAATGGTGAAAATATTGTCAAAACGGGTCAAGATGAAGTCTTCAAAGATTCTTCAAAGGGAACAAAAAAACATAATGGTGAAAATATTGTCAAAACGGGTCAAGATGAAGTCTTCAAAGATTCTTCAAAGGGAACAAAAAAACATAATGGTGAAAATATTGTCAAAACGGTTCAAGATGAAGTCTTCAAAGATTCTTCAAAGGGAACAAAAAAATCTTGTGTGGCTTCGTCGGGTTCATGGGATAAATTGGCAGATAAAACTAATGTTTCACTACAAGGCTCAGCAAAACTCGATCCGTGGGGTAATAAAGATTCTCGTTCATGGGCTAAAGAAGTAGACAATGAAAGAAATGGTAATTGTGGCTCTCTGGAATTCGATAAAGATCGGGAAAAAGTTGAGGGGTCTAATTGGGATGAGAAAGTGAATGAAAAAACTAATTCAAATGATGGTTGGGGTAAAAAAGTCGAGCATCAATCTCAGGCACAAGGATCATGGGGATGGAAGAAGAACGATGATTGGGGTCCTAAAAGAAAACGGCCTAGTAGCCCGACTGGAGGCCCAAATGATGGTCCAAGATATAGTGGGCCGTTTACTGCAACAAAACAACGTTTGGATATCTTCACGTCCTATGAGCAAGAAATTCTTACCAAAATCGAACCTATTATGATATCGATCAAAAGAATTTTGAATCAGGACGGGTAATCTCTATAACTCATTGCTAAATGTGGTAATCTGGGCGGGCCAGGGGGGATTCGGCAGCTGCTCAAAATGGGAAATGTTTTCTACAGGCTGGATTGGCTTAAATATTTTGTCAAAATGTTATTACCTTCTAATAATAATTATTAAAATTTAAAAATAAGATGATTTAGGAGGTTTTATGCTATTATGCAATTATAATACATTTTGACTTAATCTCATTTAAGCAAGATATTTTGATTTTGCCTGTTTGGTCCGTTAGAGATATAACATACCCCAAATTAACGATTCAGATATAAATTGGTTGACAAAAAGTAAATTATGGATCATGAATTCTAGTTCTGATCGGGCACTTACTTTATGAAGGTACAATGATGGCGATCCTTTGTCTGCTGATGATCAAACTTGCATTATTGATCACGTATTCAATCACCACCAAGACAAAGATCAGAAAATGGGTGCCGGCGTCGATTATGTCATGGTAAATCTGCAACTTATTTTATTTCTTTTAGCACTTTTGTTTGTTTAATCCTTCATCACGTAAGCGGCGCATTGATGTTAGGATGTCATTTTGTGGTTTATGAAAACACAACAATGACAAAGTACCTTGTATTGCATAGCAAGTAAAATATATGAAATTTTTTGTTTTTTCTTTGAATTTACTAGTTCACATTGTAGGTCGCCAAGCATAAGCATTTCCCAGACACTCGGTGTCTTTACGTTGTATCCACAGATGGACGTAAAGAAGACTTTTCCTACATCAAGTGTCTTCAAAATTTCGTAAGAAGGAAGTATCCCGACAAAGGGGATGAATTTATATCCAAATATTGGAAAAAAACTCGCCCCCGTCATCGACCTCTTCGGGATATGGACGATGGCTCTGTTCTTGGAGAAACGGGGAGGCCCCCAGTTTTCAATCAGGATGGAACTGTGAACCCATTGTAGCGACATATGGAGCTGGAACAAGGAATCAATCATGGCACCATACAAGAGTGAGCCAAGTGAGTCCGGTTGAGACCAAGTAGGATCTAGACTTGCGGCAGATGGCAGCACCTCGATGGGGATCCTAAATTTCATTTGGAACTTTGGCTTGTTTATTTTGTCGAATCATCTGGAATTTGTTACATGTATGATATGCAGATGTAAACAATGTGCATATTGATGTTGGTCATCTATTTTGTTACCAATAAAAGAATTAGAGCAGATGGAATTGACTCGTTTAATGAATTATTTAAAAAAAAAAAAAAAAAAAAAAAAAAAAAAATCTTCGGGTAGGTGGTGTGTGACTGTGTGACTGTTGACATCTTACCTTCGTACCCTGTTCCGACGAGATTGAGTGAGATCGAGTAGTGTTGTTGATGAATTAATAGAGGTTATGGTATATCTCTATGGAATTGCTAAGATAAAATCTAAAATAGCCTACAATGAAAGACATTGGAAGTCATTCAAAATGTGTTTAATAAACAAAACCGTTAAATTATTTTAATAAAAATTTTGGATTGTTCATAAGCATGAACAAATTTACCAAACATGTTTTGAGTCGACCAGGGACGGAACCAGGACCAAATATTACCGGATGCACAAAATTTTTTGAACCGTAATATAAGAACATATTTCGATGGACCGGGTGCATTTAAGATACGTTTAGAAAAAATTGATGGTTTTTTCAAAAGTTAACACTACATCGTAAAAATCCATAGAGGTCTCGACACCCGTGGGAACCCGGGTTCTGGGGTCAACCAAATTCTTTTGGCACATGTAAACACATTATAACCCCAAATTTTTTTGGCACATGTAAACACATTATCGTTTTATGTAAACATGTTTTGACTTGTTATCCAACTTAGTCCATTTCATTGCCTTTATTTGACACTCACATATATGAAAATTTTAAAGAGATAGCACTTTAGAGATAGCACTTGAACCATCTCACCCACATGGCCGTTAAAATCGCGATCTAGCTCTTAAGATCGTATAAGTTTACGATTTTACTAAGCGAAAATGAGTCGATACTTTAAAGAATCTTTGAAGACATAAAATCTTACGTAAAATCTTGATCTTACCACAGGATCTTGATCTTATTATAAGATCGTAAAATCTTGATCCGATCTAATCCTACTTCCCTCAAGGCACTTATTATGGCTTCCTAATGAATAGTAATAAACGAGTGTGGTAGCCCGCGCGTTGCCGCGGGATTGCCTTGTCGATAGTGTTGACTTTTTTGTTTTCTTGTTTATCGTTTGTTGTTGCTACAAATTATCCAAGTAAACACCGAGTGTGTATTGCTGCCGCTTCACAGCTGTGCTGTGCTTATATTCTTTGATATACTGAGCCACCACCAAAGCTTTAGCTCTTTCCTGTATGTTTTGCATCTACTGAAGTGAATGATTGAAGCAACAATTCAAGAAAGGAAATAAGAAACACATGGGAGTGCCGTGTGTTATGTGTATTTAAGTTAGCTAACAAATCAATAACATAAGGACGATATGAAAGTTTCAAAACCAAAACCATGCTAGTATGAGCCAAAAATAAATGATTTACCAGATTACCAGACATAGTGACTAAAATTCGAACTCATTGTTTTGGCACTCTTGTTCGGCTTTTTTGGTGTCGCTTTTGCTGCTGCAACGTCACCATTTGAATCCCAATACCCATTACCTCATCTTCCTCGATGGCATTGTCTTTGTTATTCATGCTTCCCAGTACATAACCGCTTTTATTGTTGAATGCTTTATAATCGAAATGAACTTCGTTTGGAACCAAACATGAAACATAACAGTCAACAACCTAATAACAATATTTTTTTCTAATATAAGTTTGCATGAATCTAGTATCACTCTTTACAGTTTATATGCATAAATGAATAAAAAAAAAAAAAAAAAATCCTTGTTAGTCAATGGGCTGGTACTTAATATATATATAATATGTGGAAAACTTTAATAAAGATTGAGCACACACTTAATATAAGTTTTCTGAACCGTTTTTGGACTCTAGGTTGTTTAGACCTTGATCTAGGTGGAACAATGACAAGCACGATGATAATATTGGCGAAATATTCAAATGAAAGAATACAATACTATCACAACAAGGTTTTGTCTAACTTCTCTGTTTGTTATTAAATCAGCCCCAATGCTATGTGATCAAGAATAGCACGATTACACTCAAATCAGGGATCAAAGATCCTTGAGGCTAAACAAATCCTAACAATAACAGACCCCTCGTCTGATGTTCCCACACACACTCACTGTTTGTGGTGCTTTACATTTTAACACACTTGGTGTTGTTGTAATTTGTAAATACGAAGCACCTTGGTGATTAACTTCTAACCACCCTTTGATGTTCACATTATTTCACTGTGAAGCATACATAATATCTAAGGGTATGATCTCCTTTTTATAGTACAAAGGAGATCATTTACAAAGTTGATAAGTCTTGTCTACTACTTGCTTTGTGTGTGTCAGTAGATAAGATACAACATGTATCTTTGTTTACAACTTGTTGACTGAACACATATCTAGATATTATCTACCATATATAATTGACTCATATACACAAAATATCTTTTTCATTCTTATCCATTCAGCAGTAGTATGACTCATTCCATCAGTAGTGTCTGATACGCCAGCAGTAGCTTCTTTGCACTAGCAGTAGTATCATTATCACTAGCAGTAGGATGAAATGCACCATCAGTGGAATAAAATACGCTAGCAGTAGAATCTTTTATGCCTAGCAGTAGAATCTACTTGGTGTATTTTGCTTATCTTTTCAGCAATCCTTATGTTTCATTCTTCTTGTTTTTTGATCATCAAATCTATGAAATATATAAAACCCAACAATCTTCCCCTATTTGATGATTACAAAACAAAAACATTCTTGTACGAATTTCCCTAGACGAAGTAGAGAAATTGAGATAACTAAATCTCACCATGAATGAAACCATACTGTCTTCCCCTTAATCTATGCTATCCACCATATCTCTTCCCCTTTTTTTGTTATCAACAAATAGAGAATATAAGCAGTAAAAACTTGGTGTAGCATATAAATGGTTAACCATCTGAACATTTAAGCTTCCCCTAAAACCCATATGTTAACCATTTGAATCTTCAATTCTGTAGGCTTTTATGACTGATGAAGAAAAACCAACCATTACTAACTTGATGATGAAACAGAATAAACCAACCTTGTGTCTTATATCTTGTACTAAAACTGACTTCGAACGTATACCCATGTATAGGGAGACCGCAGTCTCTTGACAACAAACTCATCTTCAATGAGACACTGAGCACTACAAAGTAACTCCTTTAAGTGTTTGTCAATTCGTAGTCACTTGAACGAACGAACAAGTTATCTTTAAACGTAATGGAGACGTTTAAGATATGACAAGAATACAACCTTGAAAAATTCTACTTCATCTGCAAATAAGTAACAAATAACCTTCTTCGCCAATGAAAATAAAAACAAGCCTTTAATCTTTAAAGAACATAACCCAACAATCTTCCCTTTGAGTGTGTGTTCTTCCCCTGTGTCTGTGTAATCTTGAAAGAAAACCAAAAATTCGACTATACCTCAACTGTTTCTGCAGCAGTTTTCAACGATGCATATCTTGCCATCTAAAGCTTAGATTGAAGATCCCTCTGGTGAGAATCTACCTTGATATGCCAAGAACCTTCAACAAAAATTTTAGCCTCATCCAACGGTTAACGAATGAGCTATAGCCTTTGTAAAACAGCTCTGCAGAAAGTTGTGAAAAATTAAGCAAAAACGAATTTTTCTTCTTTCTTCTATAAAATCCTTGTAACATCCTAGATCTAGAGCCCCCCGCTCTGATACCATTTGTGGAAAACTTTAATAAAGATTGAGCACACACTTAATATAAGTTTTCTGAACCATTTTTGGACTCTAGGTTGTTTAGACCTTGATCTAGGTGGAACAATGACAAGCACGATGATAATATTGGCGAAATATTCAAATGAAAGAATACAATACTATCACAACAAGGTTTTGTCTAACTTCTCTGTTTGTTATTAAATCAGCCCCAATGCTATGTGATTAAGAATAGCACGATTACACTCTAATCAGGCATCAAAGATCCTTGAGGCTAAACAAATCCTAACAACAACAGACCCCTCGTCTGATGTTCCCACACACACTCACTGTTTATGGTGCTTTACATTTTAACACACTTGGTGTTGTTGTAATTTGTAAATACGAAGCACCTTGGTGATTAACTTCTAACCACCCTTTGATGTTCACATTATTTCACTATGAAGCATACATAATATCTAAGGGTATGATCTCCTTTTTATAGTACAAAGGAGATCATTTACAAAGTTGATAAGTATTGTCTACTACTTGCTTTGTGTGTGTCAGTAGATAAGATACAACATGTATCTTTGTTTACAACTTGTTGACTGAACACATATCTAGATATTATCTACCGTATATAATTGACTCATATACACAAAATATCTTTTTCATTCTTATCCATTCAGCAGTAGTATGACTCATTCCATCAGCAGTGTCTGATACGTCAGCAGTAGCTTCTTTGCACTAGCAGTAGTATCATTATCACTAGCAGTAGGATGAAATGCACCAGCAGTAGAATAAAATACGCTAGCAGTAGAATCTTTTATGCCTAGCAGTAGAATCTACTTGGTGTATTTTGCTTATCTTTTCAGCAATCCTTATGTTTCATTCTTCTTGTTTTTTGATCATCAAATCTATGAAATATATAAAACCCAACAAACTTCCCCTATTTGATGATTACAAAACAAAAATATTCTTGTACGAATTTCCCTAGACGAAGTAGAGAAATTGAGATAACTAAATCTCACCATGAATGAAACCATACTGTCTTCCCCTTAATCTATGCTATCCACCATATCTCTTCCCATTTTTTTTGTTATCAACAAATAGAGAATATAAGCAGTAAAAACTTGGTGTAGCATTTAAATGGTTAACCATCTAAACATTTAAGCTTCCCCTGAAACCCATATGTTAACCATTTGAATCTCTAATTCTGTAGGCTTTTATGACTGATGAAGAAAAACCAACCATTACTAACTTGATGATGAAACAGAATAAACCAACCTTGTGTCTTATATCTTGTACTAAAACTGACTTCGAACGTATACCCATGTATAGGGAGACCTCAGTCTCTTGACAATAAACTTATCTTCAATGAGACACTGAGCACTACAAAGTAACTCCTTTAAGTATTTGTCAATTCGTAGTCACTTGAACGAACGAACAAGTTATCTTTAAACACAATGGAGACGTTTATGACAAGAATACAACCTTGAAAAATTCTACTTCATCTGCAAATAAGTAACAAATAACCTTCTTCGCCAATGAAAATAAAAACAAGCCTTTAATTTTTTAAGAACATAACCCAACAATCTTCCTTCTGAGTGTGTGTTCTTCCCCTTTGTGTGTGTAATCTTGAAAGAAAACCAAAAATTCGACTATACCTCAACTGTTTCTGCAGCAGTTTTCAATGATGCATATCTTGCCATCTAAAGCTTAGATTGAAGATCCCTCCGGTGAGAATCTACCTTGATATTGCAAGAACCTTCAACAAAAATTTTAGCCTCATCCAACGGTTAACGAATGAGCTATAACCTTTGTAAAATAGCTCTGCAGAAAGTTGTGAAAAATTAAGCAAAAATGAATTTTTCTTCTTTCTTCTATAAAAACCTTGTAACATCCTAGATCTAGAGCCCCCCGCTCTGATACCATTTGTGGAAAACTTTAATAAAGATTGAGCACACACTTAATATAAGTTTTCTGAACCGTTTTTGGACTCTAGGTTGTTTAGACCTTGATCTAGGTGGAACAATGACAAGCACGATGATAATATTGGCGGAATATTCAAATGAAAGAATACAATACTATCACAACAAGGTTTTGTCTAACTTCTCTGTTTGTTATTAAATCAGCCCCAATGCTATGTGATCAAGAATAGCACGATTACACTCTATTCAGGGATCAAAGATCCTTGAGGCTAAACAAATCCTAACAACAACAGACCCCTCGTCTGATGTTCCCACACACACTCACTGTTTGTGGTGCTTTACATTTTAACACACTTGGTGTTGTTGTAATTTGTAAATACGAAGCACCTTGGTGATTAACTTCTAACCACCCTTTGATGTTCACATTATTTCACTATGAAGCATACATAATATCTAAGGGTATGATCTCCTTTTTATAGTACAAAGAAGATCATTTACAAAGTTGATAAGTCTTGTCTACTACTTGCTTTGTGTGTGTCAGTAGATAAGATACAACATGTATCTTTGTTTACAACTTGTTGACTGAACACATATCTAGATATTATCTACCGTATATAATTGACTCATATACACAAAATATCTTTTTCATTCTTATCCATTCAGCAGTAGTATGACTTATTCCATCAGCAGTGTCTGATACGCCAACAGTAGCTTCTTTGCACTAGCAGTAGTATCATTATCACTAGCAGTAGGATGAAATGCACCAGCAGTAGAATAAAATACGCTAGCAGTAGAATCTTTTATGCCTAGCAGTAGAATCTACTTGGTGTATTTTGCTTATCTTTTCAGCAATCCTTATGTTTCATTCTTCTTGTTTTTTGATCATCAAATCTATGAAATATATAAAACCCAACATAATATGAGTGTTTTAAATACACTCCTAAACTTTAAACTACAATACCACATCTAAAAACAGTTTTATTCAACATGTTTTGTTACAAAGGCACATCCAAACACCCCCTAAATCCCCAAATTAATCAGATTCTCACCAACTCGGTTATATATACATAAAAACAGATATGACTGAGGTTAACACCTTGACGTCTAGATGGATAAATCGGCATTACCTGATACACATGCCAAAAATATTGCAGCCGCTTTAACCTGATCCTCATGTGGTCGATTCTTTATCAACTCATGATGACTAATCTCAATAACAGCCATAGCAATGTCATTCCTACTTCTCTTCCATGGAACCCTCATCACATTTTGCACAACTTCTGCTACCAACACCTCTCCCCTTCCTCATTATTCCCACCTGACATGTCAACGAATACCTTCACAAAACTATAACGCGTGAAATAAAATCAACATAACTGAACAATTAAAAGATAGGTGTGTCTCATGTTTGGGTCACTTTGCAGCTCGTAATCTTAGTGTTATTAATATAAAAGAGTAAAATGACTAAAGAGTATCAAACATTGAATATCGAGCATTCTATTCAGATGCTTTAATCTCATACTGGTAAAGACATTTTCGAATAGCAATATCAAAAGTTTGGCCCAAGGGTGCATACCGGGAAAGTTTTTTTTATGCAAGAAAGAAACTCATTCAAGAAGATGCTCTGAAGTCAGCCTAATCCAACCCATTTTGAGCGGTTTTGCTGAATAAAAATGGCCCATTTTTACTCATTAACTTATTCGCCCATTTGGCCTAATGAACAACAGTAAAAGTGAACCACATACCAATTACTTAAAAATGAACCATTCTTTTAAGAGTCAAATATTTTACCTGCTTAGAGTTGCCTTCCTCCGCATATAAGTTGTTCACTTTTAAAGTCCAATACTCGAAGATAACCTGCAATGAATCAAAAATATATAGACGTTTAGAAAAATTGGAAACGAAAATCCAAAAAAAAAAAAAAAAAAAAGTAGTAATTATCATTGTATACCATCTTTTCCAACGGTCGTGATATAATCTCCTTTGTTTGAAAATGCAATGCTGTTTATTGAACCTTCACATATATGCCATCGAGCAATTGGATTCTGCACAATGAGGATATATTCCGTACACATTTGTCATAAAAAAAAAGTTATCGACTCTAACATCATTGACACCATTACCTTTTCTTTGATTTACTACATGATACCATTCCAAAGAAAAGGTACAGTAAAATGAAAACAATAAAATAGGAAAAAAAAATGGAAGAATTTCATTCACCTTGAGTTTCAACTCGGCTGATCCCACACATATAGTAGCCGCATCATGGACCAATAAAGTACCAGCAGACACTTCCTGCGGCAAACAACCATCAGGAGATTGTTATTGATTTTTTTTTGACCTATTCCATCGGTAATCCGCCAATATACTTCATCCACGACTGAGCCCAGCAAATAAGCCTGACATGATTGCATAATCAAATAAAAGATTACCCATAATCCATTTTCATATAATGAGCATTAAAGGATGTTCTCACTAATTTTCAGAACTAAGATTTTCAAGTTGCCCATTAAAAATCCGTTCTTCATTAAAAATTAACCAAATGAGTTTGAAAAGAAATGAAATTTACACAGTATCACTATAACATTCTCAAAGTAGCATGTCAAATTATGGACCTGGATCTGCTTGGAATATATACATGATCAACCCTATGACAATCCAACAAAAAATGCAAATTTCAAAAGGGAAACAATTATTTACAGGCATTTAAACTTGACAAATTCTCCAAAAACTGCAACTTTCAAAAGGGGACAGTTAAACAAAAGTTCATATGCAGGGGGTGTTTGGATAAGTGTTTAAAGTAATTACAATTTAAATAAGGCCCAAACACCCCCTTAAACAACTAGTAGTTAATTAATTATCTATTCTTCAATTCTCAATAACGATACCAAATTTGCACATCCAAATATCCGATGTTTTACATAGTTATTATCAGAATAATCAAATTTTCAAGTCAGTAGCAATAGTTTATGAGGAAGAGGAGCAGGTGGTTTCTTTTTCTATGATCAGTTGGAAGTTGAGCTATACTTCTTGAAAATTGTCCATTGGTTAACAATGTAACTTCCCGCAAAATGCTACAAATTTTTAGCTCATAAATAACCAATCTACCTGATTAAACAGCGCTTAAGAACACAATAGAATGTTATGGTACTTTGGGACGGTAAAAAGAATTTAAAAAGGTGTTCAGAGGACCAACAATTTACCTTGCCAAGACCAGCGCCCATTATTGCACTTGTCGGTGTCAACATTTTAGGCATACCAGGTCCATCTTTTGCACCTTCTCCTCTGATAACAACTACTTTCCCCTGAAAACATGATTTCAAGAATAAGTTATCAAGTATCTGATGATGACGTGAAAACATTGCTCTGCTAGCTAAACTCATTTGAGTCTCTGGAATCTCTCAATTTCAAGCTAATAACTAAATTTAAAACTTCTGGTACGTGAAAACTATAGCCTACTCACTGTAAACCTATATAGCGATACCGATATTCTGTATAAAAGGTTTAATCATTTATCATTTAGGGGTGTTTGACATTGTTAATAAACAAAACAAACCAAAACTGTCTTAAGACATTTCATCGAACATTTGGTGTACAACCAAACAAAACCCAAGATTTTTTTTTGGTTGTTAATTCTCAATCTCACTAACACTCTTCCTTACCAACAGTAAACTAACCAAAGAAAAGCACTCACTAATAGTAAATCAAAAGAAACCTGAAATTCACCGCACCAACTTCTTGACAAAAACCTATTAACCTGAAAAAATAGAAGACAACCATAGGTACATTGATGAATTTTTTGTTATAATATGACAGATTTCTACTAATAAAATAAACGAAATTGAGGACGTAATAATCACTATCCTTAAAGAATATTAGCCCCCACTATAAACGCTGGTTGGATTCGTGACTAACTTCTTCCCATGATTCAACCTTAAACAACAGAACTTTATGCAGCGTACATAAAGTTCAGCGTACATAAAGTTCACATGAACATCATATGTTTTCATATTGTATGTATTGGAAGTGTTGCAGATTTTGTTATACGTAATCTGTAACCAAACACATCCTTTTATAGTTAAGTTTTGGCGGTTATAAGCCAACACGAATTTATATACAAAGGATGCAAAGGTGCAAAATGCTAAGTGCTAAGTCTATGATTAATTCAATATAGTATATTATAAATATATAATATAAACTAAATTAATCATCCACTAAATTTCTCTCCAAAAGCCTCCTAAAAGACTTTCAAACATTTGAGTGGAATGACACTTTATAAACCCACTTTCACTTCATTCACCCACCTATGTGGGATAGATACAATATACAACATTTGTTGATAAAACCCACAAGTTCATAGGTAGCAGTACAAAGTATCAACTAGCAGTACAAACTTGAAAGGCAGCAGTACTAATTCGCTAGAAGCAATAGCCCACAAGTTCTAACAATCCCCCACTTGGGTTTTATTAACAAAACCAACAGATTATGCATAAGTTAAGGTAGCTTTCGCCTTGAACCTTAACATAGTGTATATCCTTCAAATAGCCTAACAGAATCAATGGATGCTTAATGCATTGAGCCATGATTCTTAGTGTTAAACTCGGAAAGACAACACACATAACATGTTAAATGATGTTCATAACATGGTAGCACTATTATGGCCATGTGCTAATCCCAGTTTCATGGACATCTCCAAAAGTAATACTCACTTTTGTAGGAGCGGCACCACACCTTATGTCCACATAGGTGAAGCCCTTTAATTACCAAATGTACACTTCATTAAGAGTATAAATACTCACCCTAAAAGAATTACTCACTATTTAGTAATTAAACTAAACTAGTGTCCAGTTGGTAATCAACAACTTGTTTTTACCACATTGAACCTTTAAGTAGATTTTAGTCTAAGTAAAGGTTGGGTTCCCATTGTTGCCAACTTTACTCAATGGGTTTCAAACTCATCTCTCTTGTAGTTTCAATGACTATGTCATTTGGAAGACCTTTTGTAAACGGATCCGCAAGATTCTTACAAGAGCGTATATATTCAATAGTTATTATCCCATTAGATATTAACTCCTGAATATAGGCATGTCTAAGGCTAATGTGTCTAGACTTTCCATTATACACCTTATTATATGCCCTAGATAGTGTTGATTGACTATCACAGTGTAAGAAAATGGCTAGCATTGGTTGTGGCTACAACTCTATGTCTAACAACATATTTCTTAGCCATTCTGCTTCCTTACCTGCAGTTGCAAGTGCTAAAAACTCAGCCTCCATGGTGGAATGTGTAATACAAGTTTGTTTCTTTGAACCCCAACAAACAGCCCCACCACCAAGTGTAAAAATCCAACCAGTTGTGGATTTACTATCACTACTGCCAGTTATCCAACTAGCATCTGAGTATCCTTCAAGTACAGCAGGAAAACGATCATAATACAAAGCTAATTGTCTAGTTCTCTTAAGATAACCAAGAACTCTTCCAATCGCTTTCCAATGATCATGACTTGGATTACTCGTATATCTAGAAAGTTTGCACACAGCATATGCAATATCAGGTCTAGTACAATGTGTAGCATACATTAAACAACCTATTGCACTTGCATATTCTAATTGAGCAACAGCTCTTCCATCATTCTCAACTAGTTTACAAGATGACTCATATGGGGTGTTTGCCTCCTCTATATTCAAGTATTGAAACTTGTCTATAATCTTATCAATGTAATGACATTGATTTAATGCATAACCCCCACTATGCCTTTTAACCTTTATCCCCAATATGGTATCCACTTCATTCATGTCTTTCATTTGAAAGCATGAAGATAGAAACTTCTTAGTTTCATTGATACCTTCCATATTGGTTCCAACAATCAATATATCATCTACATAAAGGCATAGAATGATACCACAATCTTTTGTAAACTTAGAATAAATACATCTATCAGAAGAGTTATGGGTAAAACCATTTGAAAGTATTGACTTATCAAATTTCTCATGCCGTTATTTAGGTGCTTGTTTTAACCCATATAAAGATTTCTTTCATTTGCAAACTTTATTCTCATGACCAGGCAACACAAACCCTTCAGGTTGTTTCATATAGACTTCTTCATATAAGTCACCATTCAAAAAAGCTGTTTTAACATCCATTTGATGTACAGGCAAATTATAAATAAAAGCTAATGCAAAGAGCACCATAATTGAAGTGATTCTAGCTACTGGTGCATATGTATCAAAGTAATCAACTCCTTGTCTTTGACTAAAGCCTTAAATTACCAACCTGGCTTTAAAAGTTTGAATGGATCCATCTGTATGATATTTTATCCTAAATACTGTAACCACTGTAAAATCCCACATTATAATAAACTATCTTACTGAATACTTATCCTTTTCTACGTGTATTTTTTTTATTATTATTTGCTATCTGATCATAACTATTATCTAATGTGACGTAACTCACATCCTCGATAAACGTGCTCTCACGCAGACCAACCTTAACTTACTTAATGTTTATTTTACATAAACATATCCATATAAAATCTTTCGATATACCATTTGCCACTTCACGATAATTCGTGAACGAACGTACAAACTAAACAATTCTTATCTATTAGAGTTTCTACGAAACCCTAAACCATTATAATAATAAATATGAATAACAAAACCCTAAAAATACTAAAGTACCACTCATGTACAAGTTACTAAAGCACAGAAACCCTAAATCCTCTTTAACTCCCGATAAAACCCTAATTTCATAAAACTATGATTTTATGTAATAAAAATCACAAACCCTAATTAATAAATATATAATTTTTACAAAATATGAATGTACAAGTCACTTATGCATAAAAACCAAATATTTATAAAAATCTTATTATAACCTTAAATGTATTTATTTTAAAGCACATTGTCTAAGTATTTCATGCATTAATTTTAAAAATAAACTTCTTAAACTCACTAAATATAAGTACAACTCATCTAAGCTAATGTACAAGTGTTTAATGCACAAAAGTCTAAAAATACGATTTTTATACTTTTTAACCTTGTAAAATCAACACATAATTATAGTAACTTAATAAAACTCTAAAAATATATTTTTATATTACCTAAACCATAGTACAAGCCCTTAAACCTAATGTACAACCCTTCAATGCATAAAAAACCAAAAATCTCATTTATATACATTTAAACTTAATAAAAGAGTAAATTACACAAATGGTCACTATGGTTTGTCCATTTTTTCACATTTAGTCACTGAACTTTTTTTTGACATAAATGGTCACTGAAGTTTCAAATCGTTACATAAATGGTCACTGAAGTTTCAAATCGTTACATAAATGGTCACTGTGGTTTGTCCAAAAATTACATAAATGGTCACTGTGGTTTGTCCAAAATGACTGAATCTGTAACGATTTAAAACTTTAGTGACCATTTATGTCAAAAAAAAAAAAGTTCAGTGACTAAATGTGAAAAAATGGACAAACCATAGTGACCATTTGTGTAATTTACTCTTAATAAAATCAACATATAATTAATATAACTTAAGAAAACATTAAAAATATTTTTTTTTATGTCATAAACCATAGTACAACCCTAATAAGCTTATAGTACAACCCTCTTAAGCACAAACCATTTTTCTTTCTTTTCTTTAAACAATTCGACACAAACAAAAATATATAAACTCTAATTATTTCCCTACTCAACAAATACTCAAACCTAACTCTAAATTAATCTATTTACTTTCCCTAAACCCTAAGTACAACACCCTTTAGCCCAAGGTACCACTCATTTAAGCTATTCGATCCATAAGAGGTTTCCTAGTTCGATCCTACTTAACAAATTCACTAAAATCATCATTCACTTAATATTAAATATATCTTACACCATAAGATAAACATAAGACTTAAATTCATACACATCAACATGTTTCCCTAATTAATATAAGTTGGTAACTTGTATGGTTTTTAAACAAAACACATCACCACCTTATAAAACCCTACACGAAATCCCCCCTCCTCCATCCACTTGGCACCCAACTTGACTAGCTACCTCACCATGTCTCCTCCTAACCCTAACATGGTGACTTAACACATCTTTAAACCTTAACTCTTATCCTTCTATAAATAACGAACCAAACTCCCTAAGTTCTTCCAACTCTAAATCGAACCAACACCCAAAAACAGCCAAACCCTCACCTACTACTGATCCAACAGTCCCTTAGGAGCAAAAGAAAGATCTTAGAAAGCCTAGGAAAAAGGAGAAGCATTTGTGTTCAAGTTCCAAGCCCATTCGATACATATATTCCATAAACGACTAACCATTCAAGTAAGTATAATCAACTCTTTTTTATATATTTTATAAGCTTCAATACTCTTAAAACATGCTATAAAATAAACCCTAATAGATAGCTAAGGTCAAAGTTAAGTTACGAGAAATTATATGTTAACTTAGGATTAATATATGTCAAAATAATAAACATTCTATCCAAATTTCCTATTAAACCGACCACATATAGACTTAGTAGTTTACATATTGTTGTAGACAAAATTAAAACGAAGATTTAGCAATTTGAATTACTTAAAACGAGTAAACGAGTCAAAAGTTATAGCAAATCGAAATTCTGAAAATCTGAAACAATGCATTCTGTTAATCAGAATGCTAAATCACGCAAAACAAGGCATTTCTGGTCTGTTTCGTCGAAAAGTTAAAACACGAAAGTTGTCCGGAACGACGTTTTCTTCAAAAACTCTTTAGAGCTCGAGTCCTGAAAACCCTTAACAGATGGTGTTTTTCTTCAAAATCTTAACAGCTCCTTTATAAAAACGCCCCACTTTGGATAATTGTTTCGACCTTTAAACGACCACTAAAAATTTTGAACTTTTGTCACATTAAAAATCACCCAGCTAGCTACATGTTGGAAAAAGAACGTTTTAAAAAGATTGGTTTTTCACAAAGTTATTCGAGTCCAAAGACTGCCCCTCGCTAACTGTTTTATACGCTCCATTTTTAAATCTTGCGAGCTCATAAGCTCAAACCATAAGCTAAAAAGTTACAAATAAGGTGTTTACAAATTGATAATAGCGTGTATAAAAGAATCGTAGCAAATCGTCCCGTTTTCCTAAACTTAATTTGCGTTAAAAATGAAAAAGGGATGTCGAGTGCTATAACTAAAATGCTTTGAGGGTATATTTTAACAAAACTCTAACTAAATATATAACAAGGACCTAAAATGATGTCGATCTAAAAGTTTAAGGGGAAAACATGCCATATTCGAAAGATAGAGTTTTATCGGGCCCAAAAGTGTAAATTTCTCAAAGATATTTAAACAAGGACCATTTTTGCCAATGACTTAAAGTTGAGGGTATAAAGTGTCAATTTTGAAACTAAGGGGGTAAAAAATGTCATTTCATCAAAGTTGAGGGGTAAAAATTGTCATTTTACGAAAGTACAGGGGTAAAAATTATCAATTTATGAAAGTTTAGGGGTATAAACTATCAATATGTAAAACTATAGGGTAAAAATCGTAACTTTACATAATTATTATTAGAAATATATTTTAAATAAAAACTAATAAAAACTAAATACGTATATCTCGATAACGAACAAACGGAAATATAAAAATAAGAAATAAGATAAAATCTCATCTAACTTTTGAAGAGACTTCATGTTGTCTCAATTAAACATTTATCCGACAACCAAAAACAAAACGAAACGAATATTAAAACTTATATATATATATATATATATATATATATATATATATATATATATATATATATATATATATATATATATATATATATATTGGAATACGATTAATGAAACTTGACATAACAACCCAGGTTGCGTGCCGGATACGTTTATCAACTCTATTTAACCTTGTTTTCCATCCAGACTGCTAAGGTTAGTTCATAGTCCCACTATTTTTATACGTTTTCCAAACTTGTGGGGAGATACATGCTACTAAACCGAACACAAGTATTTTTCCTGTATGCTTTCCTGATTTATATTGCATAAGTTTAACTATTGCCTCTTAAAAGCCCCTCAATCATGAACCATTAATCACTTTCGGGTGAGCGCGAATATAGTGAATAGATCTATTGGAATTGACATCCCATTTGTGTTAGCCGGATAGGTAACCAAATGCACCTTATATTCGAAAACGTTTAATAAAGAGCTTGGCAGCTCCTACTCGAGGGCATAATTGCTAAATTTAATTATGTAGTAATTTACATCAATAGTTCATGACTATTGATGTCCATCGTGTTAACGTTTTGCGTATCATGAGACTTAGAGCAATATATAACGAACTGAAATCTTACCGAATTACTTTCTACTTAGCTTGTGTTCAAATTGATTATAACTTTAAACGCTATGGATTCACTCAACCTTTGTGTTGACTTTTTAGCATGTTTTATCTCAGGTATCTAGAAGTACGATTTGGCACGGAGTGGCTGTGGACTTTCTTTTTATAAAAAGGGTGTCCATTTTGTTATCATTCAACAAATGATGTAACTTTTATAACATATTTCGAAACTTCCCGCTGGGACCTCTATAATGTAACTCTGATTTAAATTAATGAATGATAACAATTTAAATAAAACGTCTCTTTTTGAGTCGTTTTCTATTTTCATAAATGTGATGCTTGAAGTAACACCCCAACTTATATTCCGCTGCGATTATCTAAAACGGGGGTGTTACAAATACCCATCTACACCCAATTGCTTTGGAGCCTGGAGGTAAATCTGAAAGTTCCCAAGTACCGTTAGATATTAGGGAATTCATTTCATCATCAATTGCCTCCTTCCAAAATGCAGAATTTCTAGAGGTCATAGTCTCTTTATACGTTTTAGGTGCATCGTCTACATTAAGTAGAATAGGTATTTTATTAATAACATGATTCTCATTATCACCTTCAACAAGGAAGATAATAGCTTGAGAATCAATAAAATCAGGTTCCAATTTTCTTTCCTTTCTAACCCTTTCACTTCTTCTAGGTTCACTAGAAGGTTCTGCCATATTCCTCTTATTGTTAGAGTTCAAATCTGGACTAGAAATATCTTGTGGGATTTGAGTCACAATGTCATTTGTTGAATCATGACGAAATTTATTCTCAAAGAAATCTACATCTCTTGATTCAACAATAACATTCGTATCTAAATCTAAAAAATGATAAGATTTAGAGTCTTTTGCATATCCCACAAACACACTTTTTAAACCTCTAGGTCCTAATTTAGATGTATTGGGTAAGGGAACCCTATAATAGGCTAAACAACCCCAAACTCTAAAATAACTTATGTTAGGCTTTCTACCCTTTCAGATTTCATAAGGAGATACTTTTAGTTTCTTTGCAATTATTCTGTTACTTACATGACATGCTGTAAGCAAGGCTTCACCCCACAAATTCTTAGGCAAGTTTGCATTGATCAACATAGCATTAATCATATCTTGCAAAATTCTATTCTTCCTCTTAGCAACACCATTCTGTTGAGGTGTATATGGTGTTGTTCTTTGATGAATCAAACCTTGTGATTCATAATAGGAAGAAAATTTGGTGGAAAAGTATTAACCACCTCTATCACTTCTTAGAATTTGTATCTTTTTGCCTCTTTGGTTTTCTACTTCAGCCTTATATGTTTTGAATGTTTCAAAGGCCCGATCTTTTGATTTCAACAAATAAACATAGGTATATCTAGAGCAATCATCAATGAAAGTTATGAAATACCTATCTCCACCTCTAGTTAATTGTCCATTCAATTCACATATATCAGAATGTACTAACTCTAAAATTTCAGATTGTCTATCCACTTTAGGAAAAGGTTTTCTTTTCATTTTCGCTTGAACACATATTTCACATTTATCTTTATGTTCATCATTATAGGATATAATGCCTTGTTTTAACATATCTTTCATAGTCCTATAATTTATGTGTCCTAAACGATTATGCCATAAATTGAAAGTAGAACATTCAATATTAAAACTAGAAACAAAATTGCAAACAGGCAAGTAAGCAGAACTAGCAATTTTATTGATATTGAGTTTGAACATGCCATCACAAGCATACGCTTTTCCTACAAATACATTGGCTTTAGACAGAATCACTTTGTCCGATTCTATCACAGCCTTAACCCCATTCTTACAAAGTTTAAAACCAGAAACAAGATTCTTCCTAATGTTAGGAACATGAAGAACATTCATGAGAGTCAACTTCTTTCCAGATGTGAATTGGATCTCCACGTTTCCTGAGCCAACAACCTTTGAAGTATGATTATCACCCATCATCACTTCATGTCCATCTTCAGTTTCCTCATAAGTTTTGAACAAATCTTTGTTGTTGCAAACATGTGTAGTTGCACCAGAATCATACCACCAACCATCAGATTGTGTCACACTAGCCATATGCAGTTCCTGAATCATTCCAATGTTCATTTCAGAAACCATAGCAGTAATTTCTGTGGTATCAACTTGTTCCACTGCATTTGCAGATTCATCCTTCTTGTTTGAATTCTGATTTTTCTTCTTGGGATTTTTGCAGTAGCGTTTGATATGCCCTTTGTCACCACACTTGTAGCACACAACCTCAGACAATGGTTTCTTGTCTTTCTTGTTGTCTTTGGAAGAATTCCATGTGCCTTTCCTCTTCTTGTCTTTTCCTTTGTTGTTCTTTCCTGAATCAACATAATTAATCTTAGAAGTTGATGCATCATTCAGATTCTTTTCACGAATACGAGTTTCCTCTTCAATTCGTAAATGTTTCTGAATTTGATCTAGAGAAAAATCCTCTGAAGTGTGCATCAATTTCTTCCTGTAATTGTGCCAAGAAGATGGTAACTTGGTAATAATGGCCCCAACCAATAGCTTTTATGGGATTTCAATGTTTAGATTTTTAAATTTAGATACCAGAATTAAAAATTCATGAACTTGATCTAAGATAGAAACGTTATCTTCCATAGTAAATTCAAAGAATTTAAAAGTAATGAACTTATCTGCCCCTTCCTTTTCAGCGGTGTATTTCTCTTCAAGAGAATTCCAGATTTCTCTTGCAGAAGTCATTGGTGTGTACAGATCATACAAACGGTCAGTGAGGGTACTCAGAATGTATCCTCTGCATAGGGTATCAACTTGATCACGCTTCCTTTGTTCCTCTTCAGTCATTGGGAGAATTGGTGGCCCTTCCAGAACATAATAAACCTTGAAGGCTGTCAACAGAAACTTCATCTTTTCCTTCCAGTGAGTAAAGTTCATCCCATCCATTCTATCCAGTTTGATTGTGTCGCTTCCAAACATCCTTAAACCAGCACTTTGATCCATGATTAATATTCTTTAAGTTTTTTATAATATGGCAGATTTCTACTAATAAAATAAACGAAATTGAGGACGTGATAATCACTATCCTTAAAGAATATTAGCCCCCACTATAAACGCTGGTGGGATTCGTGACTAACTTCTTCCCAGGATTCAACCTCAAACAACAGAACTTTATGCAGCGTACATAAAGTTCACATGAACATCATATGTTTGCATATTGTATGTATTGGAAGTGTTGCAGATTTTGTTATATGTAATCTGTAACCAAACACATCCTTTTATAGTTAAGTTTTGGCGGTTATAAGCCAACCAACATGACTGTTGGTTCCCTCCAAAACTAACCAACACAACCCTTCATCATACATGTTCGAAATTAACTGCCATATAACTAAAAAAACAAAAATAACTGTTTTTATTCATGCAGTAAAAAGTATGACGAATTTATATTATTACAAAGGATTACAAAGGTGCTAAGTGCTAAGTGCTAAGTGCTATTCTATGATTAATTCAATATAGTATATTATAAATATATAATATAAACTAAATTAATCATCCGCTAAATTTCCCTCTAAAAGCCTCCTAAAAGACTTTGAAACATTTGAGTGGAATGACACTTTATAAACCCACTTTCACTTCATTCACCCACCTATGTGGGATAGATACAATATACAACATTTGTTGATAAAACCCACAAGTTCATAGGTAGCAGTACAAAGTATCAACTAGCAGTACAAACTGCCATAACGAGCAGTACAAACATGAAAGGCAGCAGTACTAATTCGCTAGAAGCAATAGCCCACAAGTTCTAACATTTTTGGTTCTAATTTATGACAAATATGAGTAATCATAATCAGAAATTGTTTGAAACAATAATAAAAGTCAACTCTAATAAAAATGAATATTCATTAAGATGAAAAAATTAAAATAAAAATTAAAAAATTATAGACCTGTTAATGATTAGTGTCTATGTTGGTGAAAGGTAATTTCTGAGATTCATCTTAATTTTTTGTTTTCCTTGCTGTAGTGGATTTGTATCAGTAAAACGAAACCCAGAAATTTGGCCCATTTTTATCTCCCTAAAATTGTTCCGTGTGTGTGCGTGTTTTTTTCTGAGGGTGAAGGTGGAGGCAAAGGAGTGTGAAGAAAGGTCTAGAATTGGGGGAAATATCTGTGAAAATAACAGAACGGGAAACGGGATGAAACACTGTAGCAAACTAGCAACCACTGTAGACGGTAAGAGCACTGTTGCGTCCACTGTAGCAACCCGTTATTTCTAGCACCCCGTTATTCCTGCCTTTTAGTATTATAGTATACTCCCTCCATCCCAAATTAATAGTCCCTCTTTCCATTTTGGTTTGTCCCAAAATTACTGTCTACTTCCAAATATAGTTGTGAAGAATTTACAAAGTTTACCATATTGCACCTAATGTTACTAAAAATTACAAACATCATTCAAATATTTAATTAATTCCATAAGGGTAAAAGTGACATTTTGCAAAAAAGTAATAGAGAGAATGCATTAATGATTATGTTTTTTTAAACTGTGTGTTTTTTTGTCAGGGGACAATAATTTTGGGACGGAGGGAGTAATATAATGAGTAAACTACACCGTTCGTCCTTGTAGTTTGCGTTGGCCGACAAGTTTCGTCCTTTGACAAAAAAAATGTACAGTCCGTCCCTAAATGCGAAACGTTATGTATCGTTGGTCCTTCACTTTAACGGAACACACTAGCTAACATTCGTTAAGTCTTCCCTCATGCCTTATGTATAAGGGTAAAATGGTCCATTTAACTTCTTTTTTTCTTTTTCTTTTTTATTTCCTCTTATTGGTATACAATTTCGTTTGACCACGCATCTCCCATCATCTTCTTTCTCACCAAAAAAATCATTTTGCCACCATTAAACCATAATTATCTCCCATCGCCCACCATCTCACCCACCATTCGTCACCCACCATCTCCGGCAACAACCAAACCGTCACCCACCATCTCACTACCATCAAACACTAACAAATAAAAACATTCTTATGTGGGTTCCACACCACCAATCATTTTTTCTTTTAATATAACTCTCTCTTCTTCAAATACTAACCCATGATCTTCCATCTCCATTAAAAATCATCACCAAATTATATACTGATATTCTAGTACACATATACCAATATAGAAGGGTAAATTGATCAAACAAAAACACTAAAATTATTCTCCTCTTCTTTCCATCTCCGGCAACAACCAAACCGTCACCCACCATCTCACTACCATCAAACACTAACAAATAAAAACATTCTTATGTGGGTCCCACACCACCAATCATTTTTTCTTTTAATATAACTCTCTCTTCTTCAAATACTAACCCATGATCTTCCATCTCCATTAAAAATCATCACCAAATTATATACTGATATTCTATTACACACATACCAATATAGAAGGGTAAATTGATCAAACAAAAACACTAAAATTCTTCTCCTCTTCTTTGTTCTCACCACCATCACCATTAATCTCCGGTGGCACACCGTCATCATCTCACCACCAGCAACAACACCATCATCATACAACCACAACCAAGAATCGTGAACCGCAACCACCAACCACCAACCACCAACCACCTTCGGCTACAACAATTGTGTCACCACCATTATAAAAAACCGCAGCCACCAACCACCATCTACCTTCGGCTACAAACACAACCACCCAAAACCGTTTGTTAGCCAATGTAGAATATCTGAGCACCACCATTATCATCTAATACCTACACCATCACGTCATCATCATTTTTATCGATTTACTACACCACCCATCTCTAACATCATAACTCTTATCAATTTTCACCATATAACAAACCCATAATTGAAAATGGTGTATATGAACATCAAAAAATTATAATAACGAAATAAATCAAAACACATCAATCTATTCAAAATAAATTTCACACGATTCTTAATCATGAAGTAAATTTCACAGACCCGACAACATGGGTTTCCTATTAACAGACCTGCCAATCGTTTTTGTTCGTGTGGTTTTGGATTTGGATCCACCGGTTGTTTTAAGTTGCTAGTGATCGGGAAAAAGTGACGCGTTGTTGGTTGTTGTTGTAATTAGGGTCTGGGTAGCAGTTAGGGTTTGAGGAAAGGTTAAAGTATGAGGAAACTTGTCAGTCAACGCAAACCACAAGGACGAACGGTGTAGTTTACTCTAGTATAATATAATGACGGAATGGGAAATAAAAATAACGATTTCGTAACGCATTCAAGCCACTTATTATTTTAGAAACAAATATTATGAGCCACTTATATCTTTAAAAGAATTTAATGCTAAAACAAAACTACTTCTAATATTGAAGTATTTATACATTTATAAATGAGATTTTACTATTAATGAGCCAAGAACATATAACTTCTCACTAATATAACAATTGAAAAAGGGTTTAAGCCATTAAATAGTCAGCTACTTTCTCAAATTTACTCATATGGTACGTGTACTAAAAATATTGTTTATATCATACCTATACTTTTGATTTCGTGCTAATATGGTCACATTTTTACCGACTACCGGCTAGACCGGCTAAAATTTTACAAAAAGGCTGACGTGGTATGGTTTTAAGCCATTAAATAGCGAGCTACTTTCTCAAATGTATTCATATGGTATTTTTTTGTACGTTTTGGACGTTTTATACGTTTGCACATGTTTTCTTATATTGTGTTATACGTTTTTGTATGTTTTCTAACGTTTGGTATGTTTTGATACATTTTACTATATACGTTTTCTATGTTGTATACATTTTCACACGTTTTCATACGTTTTCATTCGTTTTCGTACGTATTTATACGTTTTCGTTCGTTTTTATACGTTTTCGTCCGTTTACTTACATTTTGTTGGGCTATAAAGTTAAAGTACTGCTGGAATATCAAAGTACTGCTAAATAAGTCAAAGTACTGCTGCTCGTTGAAGGACTGTTATGCAAATACGTTTAAGGACTAATGTGTAATTCTAGAATGTTCGTATTAGATTAGAATTAGAATTAGAATTACTTGTCGTTCAAGTATTGTAAACCGACTAGGGTTTTCCTTGTGCCTATAAAAGGATCCCTAGGTTGGCATTAGAGGAGAGACAAGTTCATACGATTAGAGATACGAATATTAGAAGATTATTAGAGTATTAGTGATTAGAGTTTGTTAGTGAATCTGTGTAAAGAGCAGGTTCAAGGTTTTAATAATATTCGAAGTTGTTTATTAATTCTTCTTAGCTTTGTTGAAGTAGATTCCGCATACTCAATAAAGTATATCAGCGTTTCACTATTAACAGTTTTGGATTTATCCAAGGTTGTTAAACCGTAGACAAGCTACAAGTTAGTTTGGTCAGAGTATATCGATCCAACAAGTGGTATCAGAGCTTGTGTGGAGACTCTGATTAAGAAGAAACCCTTAAAACCGATTTATCAACAAACCCTAAACGATGTCGACTGAAGCTGCACCAATCCCATCCATCACCTCACTCAGAATTCCTATCATCAAGAAGGGAGAATATGATCTCTGGAGCATGAAGATGAGGCAGTACCTTGCTATTACAGACCATGCTCTATGGGATGTGATTGTCAATGGTAATGTTGTTCTTGACGAACCTGTACATGTTGAAGGACAACCCAAACCACCTCAACCAACCTTGCCAGCAGCTACAAAGAGAAATCAAGATAAGGCTCTCAACATACTGTTGTCTGCTATTCCTGATGGTCACCTACTAAAGTTCCATGATGCTAAGGATGCAAAGCAATTGTGGGCTGCGATCAAGACAAGATTTGGAGGTAATGATGCTTCTAAGAAGATGCATAGAAACTTATTGAAGCAGCAGTTTGCAACTTTCACTGTTGGTGAAAAAGAAGGTCTTGATGCTGCCTATGACAGATTCCAAAATCTACTTAGTATGCTAGAACTGTATGGAGCAGAGGTATCTGTTGAAGATGCAAATTTGAAGTTCTTAAGTAGTTTGCCATCTGTCTGGCATGTGGTTGCTACTATGATTAGAGGACAACCTGGACTGGAGTCTATGGACTTTGATGATCTCGACAACAATTTGAAAGTATACGAGCAAGAGATGAATGGTCACAGTTCTCAAAAATCTCACAACATAGCTTTTGTGTCTTCTGAAAATAGAAGCAGTACTTCTACTAAAAGTACTGCTTATCCTTCTCAAAGTACTGTTGGTGATACACAGCATGTTTGCACAACCACAACTACCCCTAACCCATCACCAACAAACAACACCAATTCTGATGATGTTGTATGTTCCTTCTTTGCGCAACAAGCCACTTTACCTGTTACCTATCAAGAAGACTTGTTGCAAATTGAAGAAGATGCTTTAGAGGAGATTGACATCAGATGGCAAGTAGCCATGATCACTGCAAGGATCAAGAAGTTCATGAACAAGACAGGAAGGGGAATTGATTTCAAAGCCAAACAGGGTATAACTTTTGACAAATCCAAGATTGAATGTTTCAATTGTCAAAAGCTTGGACACTTTGCAAGGGAATGCAAGTTTGCAAAATATCAAGCAAACAGGATGATTGAACAACCCAAGGTTGAAAGAAAGGAGGTTCCTATTACTGAATCACAACCAAAAGCTTTGGTGGCTCAAGAAAATCTAGCAGAGATTGACTGGAGTGCTGAATTTGATGATGAACCTGTAACCTATTCTATGGTTGCAATGGAAGAGTTTGATTGGAGCACAGCTTTTGATGAGGAACCAGAATATGCTGCTTTGGAATCAAGAGATGGTCTTGGAAGCTTTAATTGGAGCATGGAGGATGAAGATGAACCTGTTCAGATTGCCATGGTTGCTACTTCACCAAGTTCATCCAATGTCTCTGAGGTATGCTCTAAGTGTAATAATGTGTATCAAAAGTTGCTTAAAGAATATGTGACTGAAAGAGATAATTGTAGAACAGCTAGGTCTGAGGTAGCTGGTTATCAATTAACTTTAGAGTCAATGGAAGCCAAAATATTAACACATGAAAATAATGAAATGGCTTGGGCAGAAAAATATGAGCAACAAGATTACCAATTAAAATTAAGTGAATGGAAGTTAGGATGTAAGGTGTCTGAAATAGAAAAGATTACTAAGGAAAGAGATGCTTTGTTAGAAAAACTTGGTAGTATTAAACAGGCTGGTCTATCACATGTTCAATTTGTTGAAAAATAAAGAAGAATAAACAGTAGAACTGGACTAGGTTATGGTGAGGATAACAGTTCAGATGAGACCCCACCTAGTGATAAGGAAGAGACTCCACCTAGTAATAAGGAAGAGATCTCACCTAGTGATGATGAACTTACTAGCTCAGAAGAAAACGCATCTAGGAATGAGGAATCAATTAGTGAAACACCTCCTGAGTTTAAGAAAGATAAGGGGTACCACTCAGTTCCTCCACCCACTGGTAGGTTTCAACCACTTAGGACAGATGTTTCTCGTTATGGTGTAGACAACCTAGAGTTTAGGAAGAAGCTTACTAGTCAATCTAGTTCTGAGAAACCCAAAGATGACTTTCAAAGGGGTAATGATCAAAAGTTTCCTACAACCTTTCAAAAACAAGCAGTACCTCCAAAATCTTTTCAAAGTACTGCTAGACATTCAGCAGTACCTCCAAGAGAAACTTTTCAAAATACTGCTAACTATAGGAAACCTTTTAATCATAGAAGAAGATTTGGGAATATGGAGAGAAAATTATGTTATGTATGCTATAGTCCTGATCATTTGATTAAGCACTGTGACTTACACTCAGATTACCTAAGTCAGTTCCCAAGGAATAGTCCTACCCATCATAAGCCTAATGAGAATAGACCTGCAAATCATAAGCCAAGGGAGACTAGACCAGTTTGGAATCACTCAAATAGGGTTAACCATAGTAATTTCTCTAAAGACTATAGGTACCCTCACCAGAAAAGAATGTTTTCCAAACCACCAGTACCTTCACACACTGATAAGTCTCAAGAAGTACCTTCTCAAAGGACTGATAAGTTTTCACCCAATCATGGTACTGCTAACACTTTTTCATATCGAAGACCTAAGAGATTCAATTCATATAAAAGGTCTTACACCTCAAGCAAAGTACCTAGATCAGAGAAACCTAAAGTCAAACGAAATTGGGTTAAGAAAGAAAGTACTGATGGGGAACAAGCAGTACTTTCATCAGATAAGGGTGAAACAGGGAGTGTTGTTGATAATACAACACAGGACATGGGACCAACGCAAATAATCATTGACCATGCCTTTAAAACCAGTGGAGATTACATACTGAAGGAATTCAAGTATGTCACTCCACAAGGGGAACACAAGTCAGTAATGGCTTGGGTTCCTAAAAAAAACTAACCCTTTTCTTTTACTATGCAGGGCAACCCAGAGGAGGAGCTTAAAGATCATATTATTGTTGATAGTGGTTGCTCTGGCAGCATGACAGGGGACAAGGAGATCCTGTCAGATTTTAAGGCATATTATGGAGGAAGAGTAGCATTTGGTAATGATCCTGATGGAGGGAGAATCACTGGCAAAGGAACCATCAAGGCTGGATGTATTGATTTTGAGAATGTTAGATATGTGAAGGAGCTCAAGTTCAATCTTTTTTCAGTTTCTCAGATTTGTGACAAGAAGTACCCAATTCTGTTCACTGATACATAATGTCTCATTCTCTCTCCTGAGTTCAAGTTTGTTGATGATCACTTGGTAACATTGAGAGTACCAAGAACCAATGATGTGTACAGTTTAGACTTAAAGAGTCTCAATTCTGCTGGAAAAGCAACATGTTTAGTAGCCAAGGCATCATTGGAAGAAGCACATCTATGGCATAGAATACTAGGTCATGTAAATTTCAAGAACATCAACAAGCTAGTCAAAGGAAATTTAGTTAGAGGTTTACCTTCCAAAACATTCAAGACTGATCATTCATGTTTGGCATGCAAGAAGGGTAAACAAAATAAAGCTTCATGTAAGAAGCTTGGGGAAAGAGATATTAGAGAACCTTTAGAGTTGCTACACATGGATCTGTTTGGACCAGTTTCAGTAGAGAGTTTAAACAAGAAGAAGTACTGCTTGGTTGTGACAGATGATTGTAGCAGATTTAGTTGGGTCTTTTTCTTGGGATTCAAAGATGAAACCTTTGATGCTATCCATGACCTGATAGTAGCCCTTGAAAATCAATTGAGACTCAAAGTAAGAGGTATTAGATGTGATAATGGAACAGAATTCAAGAACAAGCATATGGATGAATTCTGTGCCAAGAAAGGGATCAAGAGAGAGTTTAGCATTGCTAGAACACCACAGCAGAATGGTGTTACAGAAAGAAAGAACAAGACTTTGATAGAAGCAGCTAGAACAATGCTTGCAGATTCCCAATTACCTATTCTCTTTTGGGCTGAAGCCATCAGTACTGCTTGCTATGTATTAAATAGAGTTTCAGTAACTAAACCTCAGATGAAGACACCTTATGAGTTACTAATGGGAAAGAAACCAAACATTCGTTTTGTAAAACCTTTTGGCTGTTCTCTGACTATTCTAAATACCATTGATTCTCTGGGAAAATTTGATGGTAAGTCAAATGAAGGATATTTATTGGGTTATTGTACAAATAGCAAAGGTTTTAGAGTCTATAACAGGAGTACCAAAAAGGTTCAAGATTGTCTTCATGTTGAATTTTTGGAAGATAAAGAAACTCAGAAAGGTAAAGGTCCTGATTGGATGTTTGATCTTGATCTCAAGTTCACTCCATCTATGAATTATGTGCCTGTTAGAAAAGAGAATCAGGCTAATCACAAAGAAGATGATTCAGAGTACATTGTTCATGGAGTCAACGTTAGACCAGAAGATGTTCCTGACAAAGAACCTGAAGTTACTGATAAGGAACAAAGTACTGGTCAACCAACCATTACAGTATCTGATGAAGATCAAGCCATACAAGATGAACTTAATAGGATGCTTTTTCAAGAAACTATAGCAAAATCCTATGAAGATGAACAAAGGAGGGCTTATGAAGCTGCAAAGAAAAAGGGTAAATTTCAAGATACTGCTCACAGTACTTTTGATCAAAGTACTGATGACCCTTTTGACAGTACTTCTGGTGTGTTAGAACCATCAAATTGGTACAATGCTGATGATTCCAATGTTGATGATGAAGATTTGGATAATGCTAACATTCCTGGGTTAGAAGAAATTGATGATGAGCTTAATCAAGAAGGTATTTTCTCAACTACCAATGAAGGAATTGATTTTACTAATTTGGAATCTGATCTTCCAGTTCCACCAACTCCTACATTGAGAGTTCATAGAGCTCATCCTCAAAGAAACATTATTGGATCACCATCTTCAGGAGTGGTTACAAGAAACAAAGTTAAAGGTCTCTTTAAGCAACATACTGCTTTACTTAGCTTTGTTTACAAACAAAACAGGATGAATCACAAGGATCAACAAACATGCCTGTTTGCTTGTTTTCTATCTCAAGATGAACCCAAGAAGGTAGCTCAAGCTTTAGCTGATGAAAGTTGGGTTGAAGCCATGCAAGAGGAGCTTCTACAATTCAAGCTTCAAGAAGTCTGGGTATTATGTGATCTACCAGATGGCAAAAGAGTCATTGGTACAAGATGGGTTTTCAGAATCAAAAGAGATGAAAGAGGGAATGTTATCAAAAATAAAGCTAGATTGGTTGCACAAGGATATTGCCAAGAAGAAGGAGTGGATTATGATGAAGTGTTTGCTCCTGTTGCAAGAATAGAGGCAATAAGGTTATTTCTTGCCTTTGCATCATACATGGGATTTCCTGTCTACCAAATGGATGTGAAAAGTGCCTTCCTTTATGGCACAATTTCTGAGGAAGTATATGTTAAACAACCTCCTGGTTTTGAAGATCCTGCACATCCAAACAAAGTCTACAAGGTGATCAAGGCATTGTATGGCCTTCATCAAGCTCCCAGAGCTTGGTATGAGAGACTCTCTAATTTTCTATTACAACATGGTTACCGGAGAGGAGCAATTGATAAGACTTTGTTTATCAAAAGGGATAAGAAAGACATTATGTTAGCCAAGTCTATGTGGATGATATTATCTTTGGAGCCACAAAGAAGTCTATGGTGAAAGAATTTGAAGAACTTATGCAACGGGAGTTTCAAATGAGTTCTATGGGAGAATTAACTTTCTTTTTGGGGCTTCAAGTTAGACAAACAAGAGATGGAATCTTCATTAATCAAGAAAAGTATGTTGCAGACATACTTAAACGATTTGACCTTCCAAATCTCAGGCCTGCCACCACACCCATTGATAACAATAAACCATTAGGCAAGGATGAAGATGGACAAGCTGTAGATGTTAAGCTTTACAGATCAATGATTGGTTATCTTATGTACTTGACTGCATCAAGACCTGACATCATGTTTACTGTATGCTAGTGTGCAAGATATCAGGTTACACCCAAGGTTTCACATATGTATGCAGTCAAGAGGATTTTTTGATATCTCAAGCATCAACCAAAGTTAGGATTATGGTATCCTAAGGAGTCACCTTTTCACTTGGAAGCTTTTTCAGATAGTGATTATGCAGGAGATAACTATGATAGAAGATCAACCACAGGAGGATGTCAATATCTTGGAAGAAGATTAGTCTCATGGCAATGGAAGAAGCAAACAATTGCAGCAACCTCCTCTACTGAAGCAGAATATGTTGCTGCTGCAAGCTGTTGTGGACAAGTTTTATGGATGCAAAATCAACTCTTGGATTATGGATTCAACTTCAAAAACACTCCTATCAACATTGATAATGAGAGTACCATCTGTATTGTGAAGAATCCAGTTTATCACTCCAAGACCAAGCATATTCAGATTAGGCATCACTTCATTCGAGATTGTTATGAGCACAGGCTTATAAATGTGGTCAAGGTTCACACAGATGATAATGTAGCTGATCTACTCACAAAGGGATTTGATGTTTCAAGATTCAACCACTTAGTTGTGAGCATTGGGATGATTAACTACTAGGCTACATTTGAGGGGAGGCTTTAGTATTAGTTAGTATACTTTCTTTCAGTTCTTAATGAAAGTATTGCTTTTTAGTAGTTTAGTTTAGAACCTATGTTGTATTTGAGGGGAGGCAACATAGTTATTAGTTAGAACTTATGCATGCGTCATTTACAAGTTCTTGGTTTAGTTTGAAGTGTTGGTTGTGGATAAGAAGATGGAACGTACTGCTTTGTTACTTAAAGTACTGGCTCAGCAACGTACTGCTTCAACGTACTGCTTACGTGGACGTACTGTTCCAACGGTCAAAAAATGTGGGGCTACGGTTAATTAATTCATTACGGCGGAGATAATAAGTCCATCAAAACGGTAACTTTATTATTTTGAGTTTGATTTGTTTCAATCCTATTTAAAGAAACTCTCACCTATTCACCGCCTTTTAACTTAATCCGAGATCACTCATTCAATCTTCCACCACAATCTTTCTAACGAAACACACCTTCAAAACGTATCCTTCTCTACGATTCATCATGGCTAATCGAATCACAATTAGCAAACACAACATGATCGCTAATTTAGACAAAACAGGGGACAATATTGACTTTCATGCGATCATCGATTTCTTGACTGGGTCTTCAATCAACTATTCCATTTTAGTTGATCCTGACGTTATTGGTCCATGGATACAAGAATTTTGGGCTACTGCAACGGATGAGGATGATTCTTTAATTAGGGCTGCGGTTGCTGGAAGAACAATTCGGATTTCTGAAGCCACAATTAGGGATGCTTTGATGTTTAATGATGAAGGAAGAGCTGTTCGTTTTGACAAACAAGTACTTTTGGACACTTTAAGGGATATAGGCTATGAGGGAGATCTTACGAAACTTACTTTTCAGAAGCCTTTGTTTTGTTCTCATTGGAAGTACCTAATTCATGTCTTACTCCACTGCTTAAGTCCCAAGAGTACTTCTTTTGATCAATTTGGTCAAAATATTGCATCTGCTTTAGTGGGTTTGGCTACCGATCAACGATTCAACTTTTCAAGACTTATTCTTGATGGTATGCTTTCACACATTACTAATGGTAAACCATTCTTGATGTATCCTAGGTTTGTTCAATTATTCTTGAACAAACAGCTTGAGGATGTCCCTAAACCTCAAAGTTTTTTACCCACTGTCAAACTTCCACCAAAGGTGTTTACTTTTCTATCTAAAAAGGGTATCAAGTTTTCTGGAACAAACACACCTTTGACTGCTCATATGTTGGAAGTTGCACAAGTAGTTCGAGATGCAGAGCAAGAGCAAGAGCAAGAAGAAAACTCTGAATCAGCAAGTCATGAGTCTCCAGTTTCAAGAGAAGATAGTATTCCTCAACCTACTGCTTCTCAACATACTGCTTCTCAACATACTGCTACTAGGGAAGATGCTGCTCCTATGTCAATTCCTATCCATGAGGAGTCAGACCAAGGTATGAATCAACCACCATCTCCTAATGATTATAATTCCACAAATGTGTCTCAGCAATCTGGAGAAGATGAGGAAGAGATGGATACTTATGCCTTGACAAAGGAGTTAAGGAGGCTGAAAAAGGAGAGTGAGGCTCAAGCTGCTCAGATAGTCAAATTAAAGACTAAGTATCAAAGATTGAAGAAGTTTGTTTGGCCACTAGTTCAACACCACCGGTTATGGGTAAAGTCTCAGAAGAGGAGTGGTCTGAAACCTAAGAAGGCTTCTCAGTCAAAGAAGAAAAAGTCACAGAAGCAGTCTTCATTCCAATTGGGGAGGAATTTAGAGAATTTGAATGAAGATGCTGGATTTAATCAAGATGCTGGATTTATTGATGATACTCAGATGACACCACCTGAAAATATTCCTCAAGAAACTACTGAGAGGAAGAGTGATGAAACAGAGCAAATTAATATTGAAGAAGCTGCTGTTGAAGTAAGAAGTGGTGATACTGAAGAAATAAATTTGGAAGGAGCTGATGCTGAAAGTACTGCTCTTCAAGGTACTGTGAGGCAATTTATTATTACACCAAGGACTTTGGATTTTGAGGAAGATGTTGGTCCTTCGAATCAAGTTCAAAAGGAAGTTGGCTCTTCCAAACCAGCTCAGGAAGAAGATGTTATAGCTCATACTAACAGTGATGATGAAACGATTGATGACATTATGATTAATATGTCAAGTCAAAGAGGCATCAGTATTCATGAAGTTGAACAACAACCTCATACTTCTTCTCAACCTACCCAGGAGTTAGATCCAAAAGACAAAGGTAAAGGGGTCATGGTAGAAAAGAAGAAGAAGAAGCTGACATTGGCACAGTTAAGAGAAATTCAGATTGCAAAAGGTGAGGAAGCAGCTAGACTATTGCAAGCTAAGTTAGATGCTGAAGAATCTAGGAAGCTTATTGTTCAACCACAAAGGCCAATTAGTAAAGCTAGAGAAAGGAATGATATGATGGCTTATCTGAAAGGTCAAGGATATACAGGTTTGATGAAATTGACACATACAGAGATGAAGGATCTGTATGATGCTGTTAGGGAAGCTATAGAAAAGGATCTTGCAAGCATTATTTCGTTTGAAGATAACAAACTTGAAGATAGAAGAAAGGAAAGAGCTGTTACAAGGAGCTCAAAGAGGAAAAGAACAACAACTGATGAACAGCCATCAAAGAAGCTCAAGGATACATTTGAATTAAGAACAGACACAGTTGATGAGCTAAGGAATTACCTCAGAGTTGTTGACTTTGAACATCCAAAATTAAAAGAAGATGCTGATAAGAAGTCCAAGATATCTACTTTTTCAGTTGTAGAATCACAAGAAGGAGATTATCTGATCTTTCATAGACAAGATGGAAGTTTTAGAGTATTCAATTCGTTATGGGATATACTACATCTGATAGATAGAGAAGATCTGCTTCAGTTATATCTACAAGTGCAAACTTACTTTGAGCATATTCCACCACAAGGAGTAGGTTTGGTTATGGTAGGAGATCTTACAACCATCTGGGAAACAGAGGAAACAAAGGATAGTACTTTGTGGGAAAATCAAGAAAACTGGGAGATTAACAGATGGAGATTCTTTGAATCAGTTGGAATACACGTTTTGGAGTTAGAGGATGGCACTATGATTCATATGCTAGCAGAACAAAGATATCCACTCACAAGAGATCTGATGATCAGGATGCTAGAGCATGGCATGGAAGTGGAACAAGAAAATGAGGTAGCATTGATGGTTATAAAATTGTTCATCAAGTGGACAACTGAAATTGAAGATTAATGCATAACTACTGGTATGATTTAATTATTATATAAATCTTTTGAAAAATAAGTACTTTCTTCAAAGTACTGCTAGTCAAACAGTACTTTCTCAAAGTACTGCTTGCAGCATGAAACCAGTAAAGTCTTTTGATAAAATCAGTGATTTTTGATAAGTGCAAAAACATTTTGAAGCACAAAGATTAAACAGCAACAAATGGTTTTGAAAGCAACAACATGGTGTTAGTATTTGTACTACACAACAAATGGTAATTAACTCACCATGTTTAATAAACAAGAAAGAGTTTGACTCATCATGAGGGTACGGCTCTGATGTGATTATCAAATCCGTTTTTAGTTGACAATTTACTAAAAATTGTATGGTTTTCAACTCACCATATCTATGTTAGTGAAGAGTTGGCTAGCCCACAAGATAATGGCTTTGTGGTAAAGGCTGTGGAAAACCATTATATGGTAATTAGTTCACCATGATAGTGATTGTACTAAAAGAACTAGCTAGTCCAAAAGCAAACGGCTATTTGGTAAAGACTAATCAAATCCGTTGATAGCTGATGATTTGCTAAAAATCATATGGTTATCAATGTACCATGGTTTCTTAAACCTAAACATTGGCTACTCCAGAGTTAATGGCTTTGGTAAAGAGACATCAAAATCCATTAAGTTTTCAATGATTCACCTCTCACAGGAGTTAACAAACCTGGAAGTGATGAGAATAGTATGAAACTTTTAAGATCTGATGTACCTATTGCCAATATGATGCTGAGTTGCTGAAAAGATAAGTTGCTGAAAAGAATTGTTGCTGATAAAGATTGCAGATACTGATTGCATTGATGATAACAAAATAACGAGACAGACTTCAAAGACACAACCTTTCCTTGAAGATAAAAATGATTGAAGTTAAAGAAATACAAAGGAACTTGAAATCAAGCAAGTAGAATTCAAGTTAGGGGAGGATTGTTGGGCTATAAAGTTAAAGTACTGCTGGAATATCAAAGTACTGCTGGAAGTTAAAGTACTGCTAAATAAGTCAAAGTACTGCTGCTCGTTGAAGGACTGTTATGCAAATACGTTTAAGGACTAATGTGTAATTCTAGAATGTTCGTATTAGATTAGAATTAGAATTAGAATTACTTGTCGTTCAAGTATTGTAAACCGACTAGGGTTTTCCTTGTGCCTATAAAAGGATCCTTAGGTTGGCATTAGAGGAGAGACAAGTTCATACGATTAGAGATACGAATATTAGAAGATTATTAGAGTATTAGTGATTAGAGTTTGTTAGTGAATCTGTGTAAAGAGCAGGTTCAAGGTTTTAATAATATTCGAAGTTGTTTATTAATTCTTCTTAGCTTTGTTGAAGTAGATTCCGCATACTCAATAAAGTATATCAGCGTTTCACTATTAACAGTTTTGGATTTATCCAAGGTTGTTAAATCGTAGACAAGCTACAAGTTAGTTTGGTCAGTGTATATCGATCCAACACATTTTCATATGTTTTCATCCGTTTTTATACTTTTTCGTCCGTTTTTATACGTCTTCGTCCGTTTTCATACGTTTTTATCCGTTTTTTATCTAATTTTATTCGTTTTCATCCGTTATCTTACGTTTCATAAGTTTTTATCCATTTTATACGTTTTTGTTTGTATTTATATGTTTTCATTCATTTTCATACATTTTCATACGTCTTCGTCCATTTTCTTGCGTTTTCATACGTTTTTATCCGTTTTATCCGCTTTCATACGTTTTATAAAATGTATAAAAATGACGAAAATGGATAAAAACATATGGAAATGGATAAAAATGTATGATGACATCAGAAAACGAATGAATACGTTTAAAAATGAACGAAATTGTATTAAAACGGACGAAAACTGACAAAAACGTAAGAAAACAGGTGAAAATGTATAAAACGAACGAAAACGAATAAAAACGGATGAAAATGCATAAAAACGGAAGAAAACATATAAAGCAGATGAAAATGTATAAATCAGATGAAAATGTTTAAAACGACGAAAACGTATAAAAACGGACGAAAATGGATAAAAGCGTATAAAAACGTAATAAAATATCAGAAAACAAATGAAAACGTATAAAAACGAACGAAAATGTATTAAAACGAATGAAAACGGACGAAAACGTATTAAAACGAACAAAAAAGTATGAAAACGGACAAAAACGTATGAAAACGTACAAAAACGAACAAAAACCCATAAAAACGGATGAAAATGTGTTAAAACAGATGAAATATTATAAAAATGAACGAAAACGTATGCAAACTGTGAAAACGTAGAGGGGGGGGGGTGAATACGTTACCGTTTAAAAACTTTAAATCGTTTGTATCAAATATCCAATCAAGCTTGCCGTAATATGAAAAATGCCAATTATAGTCTTATGACTAATATGAAGCATATAGTAAAACAAGTTGTCACACAAGCATAAACATCAAGCCACAACACAAACAATAATATAGTGCAAGTATAAAAGTAAAGCAATAAGTAAAAGAAAGTGCAAACCGAACATGATAATTTATAGTGGTTCGGTCACAGAGCTCCTCTCCGCCCTACTCGACTCCCCGAGTACCCAACTCGAGAGTTACTTCACTAAATCAACAAGCTCCCTTCTCGGCGGAGAAAACCTTACAAACGTCGCTTACACTTTTTCCGGTACAAAGCTAAATACCGGGTTCTAGTTCGAGGTAGAACCAACCTAACGTCGCCTATACAATATTTTCGACACTAAGCTAGATGTCGAGTTCTTTTACAAGGGTACAACCACTCCCATTATGTTTTATGGACCAACATAAAAACCTTGTGTTTTATGGCACAAACACATAAACCGTCTAATCTAGTTTGGTGAATATATTTGTGATGACACAGTGATGTTTACAATGATGATCCATCACACAAATGTCTAATGGATATGAATGATTAATCTAAATGAACTTCCATTGATAGAAAACCTTCAATGGATGAAGATGTTGGGAATGCTTCTCGCACCAAAATGTGACAACATATTTGGTATTATATTAGTTATCATGTTTGGCTCAAACACATGGACTGAAACCGTCAATATTGTAAAGTCATGTGTTTGGCCCAATAAATACACCTCCTAGTCTTCACTAGGAGGGTTGAAGCTTTGTGTGTTTATTTTCACTTTTCATATTATCAATAATATCATCAAGTTTCCTCTTTACTTTTCTCTACTTTCTCTCACTAAACCTTTGCCATGGAGATGATGATCTTTCATCATCCAAGACCTCCCGATTCACATAAGATCAACCAAAACACGATCCATCAATTGGTATCGGAAGCCACGGTATTAGTTTTTGGTTTTTTTTTATGTGATATTTTTCTTGTCAAAATCGTATTTCATGTGGATCTGATCTGTTAAGAAACTGTTTTGTTGTATTTTTCACTAGTCCTTATTTCTGTCAAAACAGTTTATCTAACAGTTTGCAATTGTAATGAATCTGGTCCATATTCAGTCTTCATTCATATTCATTATTTTCTTGTGACTGATATGAGTATTCCCGTAAAGATTAAATGGTCGGAAAATACTGTAGTATTCGATAAAATTGTCAGATCTGGGTTGCAAAAGGTGGTCGGAAAATATAGTCAGAAAATTTTGGCCGGAATCTCGCCGGATTTCGTGGTCAAAAAGTCAAAACCCTTATTTATCGCAGTTGCTTGTAAAGCAAATGCGATAAAACCCTCATCTATCTGGATTCGATTTCTTGTACAAGAAATGCGATAACATCCAATCTCGATAATTTTATCGCTGTTGAGCTTTTATCGCAGTTGCGTTTTATCGCAGTTGTGACAACGCTTATCGCAGTTGAGACAAGCCATTTATCGCTGTTATGAAACATCTACTTATCGCAGTTGGGGTCAACGGTCAACCGGTCAACAGGTCAACGGTCAATGTTATCGCAAGTTAAAAGAAATAGAATGTAAGATGAAGCAGAATCTGGACCAAAACCAGATATACAATACCAAATACATGAAGCAGTAACCACAACAATAACCCATCAATACAACTCAACCTAATCCTACATCCAGTTCCATCTCCTCACAGTCAAAACAACAAATACCAAAGTCCACAGCTTCCAAATATGTCACCGACTCAAGAACATTAAAAAAAAAAAAAAAAAAAAAAAAAAAAAATCATCAAAGACCTCAGATTGGTTTTTCACTCGTATCTCTTGTGAGATTTACAGTACGTTTAAAACATTCATACACAAAGTAAACCAACTCATCATTAGTCTATTCGAAGTCCTACTTCGTATTCATATCCGAATATAAAGAGAAACGATAACAACTATGTTATCATTTATGTTTGATTCGTTCAAAGATAAAATAAAAAACACAAACTACAACAGTTGACCTACCCGAGACACGTCTTAAGTCTTGAAGCTCAACCGCGTGAAACATCTCCAAAAGGGTTTTGTCTTGTTTGACTTTATTCAAAGATGTGACTTTGGTGGTCCCACAACTCACAGATCGATTAACAAAGTTGTGTTTGTGTTCGGTTATGAAGATGTGTAGATGATGATGGAAATAATCTTGATCTAATTGATTGATGATGAGATGAATATATATTTTTTTCGTTTGGTGACAGATACAAGAAGATGAGGGTTTGTGTTGTTTGAATCGGCTGTGTGAATGGAAGAGGAGGGGGCGGAGAAGATTATTATGAGATTAGGGTTTGAGAGATGTGGTTAAGTGATTGTTAAATACCCAATTATTAGGGTTGATGTTTGGGATCGGATTTTTTGTTACACTTTGGGCCCGGGATGAAAATTTTCTGTTATTAATTTTTTGTTGGGCCTTGACTTCTGAAATTTATTTTGGGCTTAATGATTTAATATGTCCGAATAAGAACACTTTTGAATCAAAATTAATTACCAAATGTATTATTTATACATTGTGATAATTATTTTTGTTACAATTGTTGGTTAAAAAGGTGTAATATTTTGGTCACAAATTTTCATGGGATACGTTTTTTGACAAGATCGGGATAAAACCATTATCATAGTTCACCTAAACCGTCAAAAGGCTAGTATTGGGTATTGAACCGCAAGATGTGACTACGGGGTTAATTCTTTATTATTTATTTGAGGTTGAAGTGGAATATCACGGGTGCGTGTACTTAGTATCTTGAAGATATCGGGGTTGGTTGGATGCATGATTCTTCGAGATCCTTGTTCGAGCTTATAACCTTCAAAATGATTAAGACTTGAGTTATCTCGTTATACCTGATGTAAGGAGTTACGTTGTTGTGCTCACAGTGTATAGCCATCACTTTAAAGGAGTTACGTTGTAGTGCTCAAGTGTCACACAAAGATGTGGATGATTCAAGATGAGTTCATATACAGTAAAGGATGGTTGGATGGGTATATGAAACGACCTATGCTTAAAGGAGTTACGTTGTAGTGCTCAGTATAGGTACTTAGTCAGACAATAGTGCAAGCTTAAGTCACAAATTCGGGTTATTTTACTTCAGTCTCAAGTTCGTAATACTGGGTTTTCTCCATCAGTGGTCACTACAAAAAGCCGTCAGAATGATAATGGGGTCGGTAAAGAGTTAGATGAGAAGAGTATTGAAGAGTAGAGATTCTATCAGCAGTTGATTCTCACGGGCTATTTATGGTACTTCACACATCTTCGCTTAATTGGACATACAGGGTGTACGCTGCCTCCGTTTCCATCGTAACCATAGTGTGTATGCTTCCGATTCCGCGAAGACATCGTGGGGGAAGAGAGAGTAGATGTGCTTTGACTTTCTTTGACTTTCTTTGCATTTTTTTGCGAAAACACTCTTTTTCCAGATGGATCTGCATTCAGGGGGAAGAAATGTGCACATCGGGGACACATAACAGACTCACGTGATCGAGCTTACAATTTTATTACTACCGGAAGACGTCCACAGAGATGATCAGTGGTTCAGTTTAGTGATTTTGGTGTACTCGTTTCAACTTTCGCAGAGTGTGATGTGTGAAGTAGCCTACTAATGTGAGAAGATCTTGCTAAATTTCTCGCATGTTACCCCCGAACGGAACTTCCGCATTGAGCATAATCGTTACTGAGTACTAGTCAGATTTCCTTGGTGTGGTTTACAATGTCATCTACAAATTCCGCTGCGTACTTACAACCTTCAAAAGTTAGAAGACGTGTTAACTACATCAAAGTTTCGAATCTGCTGAAGACGGTTGTCAGTTTGGGGGGAAGCTGATTCAGAAACTTCACCAATAAGAAGTGTACGAAGAAGCCGTTAAAGACATGCAGCATGAATTGGGGGGAAGTTAATCCAATTCATGTTTATTACATCATGTGACTACGAGTAAAGAAAAGTTCTCAAGCCGAGGTACAAGATAAAGACCAAGAGCGTCAACTGTAATCATCCTCAGCACATGAAGAGCTTATGAAGACCTTTCTTTATTTGTATTTTTTACTTGTAGGATATGATGTAAGTAATCCCATATGTTGCCACATTGGGGGAAGATTGTTGGGAATGCTTCTCGCACCAAAATGTGACAACATATTTGGGATTATATTAGTTATCATGTTTGGCTCAAACACATGGACTGAAACCGTCAATATTGTAAAGTCATGTGTTTGGCCCTATAAATACACCTCCTAGTCTTCACTAGGAGGGTTGAAGCTTTTGTGTGTTTTTCACCTTTTATTATTATCAATAAAACAAGGTTTCCATCTCTATCTCTCTAGACTCTCTCTCTCTAAACCTTTGCCATGGAGATGATGATCTTTCATCATCCAAGGCCTCCCGATTCACAATAACACAACCAAAACACGATCCATCAGAAGATCACAAGTTTTCTGAGCTTGTTGTGATAGATCTTCATATATGTATGCTTGTGGTGGATGATGACTCAAGATCTCTGAGCTTGCTTCACATGATCATTTCGGGAGTATGCTCACAACATAATGAAAGTTAGAAGCATTATGATCATGTGTTATGAGGGTGTTTATGAGTGTTACTACTGAGCTAAATATATGAAAACATAGTAGAGAGAATATGTGTTAAAGTGGTTAGGAAATGAGTGAACAATGGGCTGCTATTTATAGTCATTTTGGCTCAGCAACCCACGGATCACACGGAACCAAAAAAAAAAGGGGTTCCGCCCTTTATAATTTTTGGTTCCGTGGTCTCGTGACAGAGAATATACAAAATCTCTAGAAATATTTCTAAAATCTACCTAAGATCTTTCCATAATCTTAACCAAATCTTTCCAAAATATTTTCTAAGATCTTCCCAAAGTCTATGTAAGATATCATCTTAGATTTTCCTAGATTAGGATGATCCAAGACATGATGTAATAAACCATTTTATTTTTGACTTAAGTATATTGGAAAGTTAACTTGTAAAATGAATTGTAACTAGTTTAGACAAATGTTTAAATGTAACTAGTTCAAGAAAATGTCTATTTTAAGTGCTTGTCAAAATAAAATGTATTTTGTCAAGTGTAAGTAAACTTTAGTACTTAATGCAAAATGTAAAATGAGGTTCGAAATAGAATGATTAACCTATTAAAATACTTAATGACTCTAAACGTATTTTAAACATTCTAAATGATTTGTTAAGGGGTTTGATCATAATGCAACATAACAAACATGTGCGAACCTGTGTTGTAGCATACGAGGACTTGAGACGTTGAGAGGTGTTGAATGTATGTTGAAACAAAATATGATTACGAGTAACTTGTACATTTTACGTTATGTATCAAGTTACATGTTTGTCATCAATCAAAACAAACGATACTGTATAGATTAAATATCGTAATATTTGCACTAACAATCTCCCCCTTTTTGATGATGACGAAATATGTAAACATGATAGATAGTAAAATGTAAAAAGTTACTTGTGTCTGTATTACCTTCTACATTACCTTCTCTGTTTACACTCTTCTCCCCCTTCTGTCGAAACAAAAAGGGTGTGTCCTTGGAGTTTTAAACTTCATTTCTCCTCGAAAAGGCGAGCTTGCATCATCCCTAGTGAAGTTAAATTGTCTACTCCAATCCCCTATGGTTGTTGCGTCCCCTAGGTTATTGCCCTTATTTGGTAGCGGATCCATGGATCAAATTTAGACTCTTAACCTACATCAAGGTTAGTTTTGTGCAACATATAAAAATAATATATGAGAAATGCATGATGAAAAAAATGCACATAGCAAACGATACACGTGGTTAAGCTATGTTAGACTATCTTCTCCTCCTTTTTGTAGAAACACAAAGGTGTTCGAAGAATGAGAATGATTATGAATGCGTGCATGCTCCCCCTTGACGGTTGCTCCCCCTTGATCAAGGCGTCAAGGTATGATTAAAAAGCTACAAAACAAATATTAGTGCAAAACTATATTTGTCCTTGGACGAGTATGTAATATACAACAAAGTGTGTATAAAATGCATTCTATAAATGCTTGACGGAAGCTCCCCCTTGCTTTAGGGCGTCAAGATGAACCTACAAAACAAATATTAGTATAATAGAAGCTTTGTCTTTAGACAATATGTCATATACAATGAAGTGTATAGACGATGCAATATGAGTGCTTGATGGATATTCCTCCTTGTTCGAGGGTGTCAAGAAGCACCTAAAATAAGGAAAATAATTGATGCAAACTTCATCCTTAGATGAGTAAGTTATATACAATCGAGTGTATATGATGATGAACCTACAATGAAAGAATTAGTGCAATATATTTCATCTTTTTGACAAAGAAAAAAATAAGATGTATATATGCAATATATAAATGATATAATCACAAGCAACTCAAAGTAGAGAACCATGATTATGAAATCAAAGATCTCATGAAGTGTAGTCTTCTAATAAGAATTACAATCATAAGAAAAACGAGAATATAATATGATAAGAGCCTACAAAATAATGCTTAGAAAGAAGATATGAAGTGAAGTTGGAATATTAAAGTGAGTGGTGCTAGTGTTGGTGTCCATTTACTAGTAGGATTCATGTAGTGATAACTCGGTAGATGACTCAAGATGATAAAAGTAAGTTTTCGCTAATCTTGGTGGTGATGATTAGTGAAGATGGTGATGGAAGGTGGTGGCGATAACGTATACAACTATTTAAAGAATTAGAAACTCGTATGTATAGCAAATGCTATAACGAATATAAAGATTGAACATATGGATTCATGCAATCCTTATCTAAAATTCACAACTTGAATGACAAACAACGAATATGACTTTCGTAATGTCAAGTGACCAAGATGAAAAAGAGAATGTTAATAGACATTGCTTATTCAATGACACATAAGGGTTACGATTTAAATGATATCATTGACGCTAACAAGAACAAAATTCATTCATTGATTGACACAAATTATTAAAAAAATGACCTATTCTAGGTGACAATGGGAGATAGAGTATTAACATGGTTTTGACCGACATGATCTTTTATGACATTATCATCTACCAAAGATGATGTATCATGCCATAATATACGCTTGAATGGTATTAAAGGAAGTGAAGACAATAAGCACCTAGGATCAGAAATTCCATATAAAAATAAAAAATAAAAATACTAAATACCTATATGAGGATGAGAATGGCATCATATGATGGGAGAGTGTTGGTTAGACCAACGTGTTGAAAAAGTGTTGGGAATGACAGTTTTGATTAATATATCATTTGCACTGACAATGACGTGCATGATATGTGTCGAGGAAGAAAATGATGAGATCCTATGATGGTGTTCTAGACAATGAAGTTGTGAGGTCCTGGTTTAAGAAAAATCCTAGACTCCATTTAAATTAGTTGTTGGTTGTGGAGATGAAGAAGTTTGTCAAACACATGATGTGTTTTTCACTTGATGAGGTATTGGTGCAAACTTGTGATGTTGGGTTAAAAAGGCTTGAAACACTTGTGGTTTTGTGAACCGATTTTAACTAAATGGTGTGTACCTATGTGTTGGTATTTTAGGGTGTAAGAAACATGAGTAAGTGTTCTTTAATACATTTTGACAAAAGACAATTATGTGAATGAATTTCTTTCCGCCTTAATCGGTGGACATCCAACATAATATGTAATGCATCGAATGAAGAATGACGATAAAGTGTTTAGGAGGTTGCAGGTTAATGAAAGCGATGAGCTTAGTAATGTTTTTGCGGATGTTGGTTAGCATACAAAGAACTTCATCCTTGAAGTCACGTAGCTCTTCTCTATCAATATGAGATGATCGCATGACGAGGCATGTGGTTTCCTCATAGGAGGTGCAGAGGATTAGAGTATTGTTATAACTAAATAGTGATGGAGGTGATTTTTGGAAAGCGGGAGCAATAAAGAGATTTGGAAAGAGGTTGGTTGAAAGATACACAAATGCAATGCCAAGCCTCTAAAACTTAATTCTATATACTTCAAAATTATATGCAAATGCAGGGGTCCATAAAACATACAAAACAAGTGAATTAGTGTCTAAAGATGTCAAAAAGATAGAAATCATAAGATTATATCTTATACAAACACATTAGACTACTAGACATAAAGTTTCCACATAGCAAGATAGCATCAAGACAAACAATCATATTACGAGAGAGCATGACATTGTTTGAGACGCTTCATTGTGAAATTGTTTTGTTGTTAGGCTTAGATACTTAAGCATACTTATCCATTAATTAACACAATGATCTATGTGATTAATTTGTAGAATAAAAAGACTTCTAAATGTTTATCATACCAAAATCACTTTGATAAATTATAAGTGCACAAGTAGCAGACAAGTAGTGTGACAAAGTCACAAAAGAAGCAAGACGAAAAGTTCATGCAAACTGTGTTTAAATTGTAACATTTTGGAGCATGTATTATTTAGACCATCCTAAGCATAGATTTAATGAATGCCAACAAAAGACAAGAGCTTTTAAACATAGATACATCATATAAAAACATCATGTATTAAAATGACATATCATGAGTTAACAAGTAACACGTTAATCTTGCGAAACATCATATAACGAAAGAATGAAAATATCATACAAGAAAGAATGAAAATATCATACAAATCATGTTAACATTTAGTAGCACGAAACATATAAGCATGCAGACAAAACCTTTCCAAGGTTTACACATTTGACTATTAATCAAATAGTTATCATGATAACGTCAAGATACTTAATCATATCAAAAAAACATGCAATCAACGCATGTATGTGTAATGCAAACTAAAGAAAGAAAAGTCATATCTACTACTTGTTTGAATAATATTCCTAAGGCGAGGCAAAATATCTTATTTTAATACTTACTTTAGGCAAGTATAGGAATAAACATTTTTCAAGTTAGAGAATGAATATGAGACTATTACTAGCGGTGCTCAATTAAGGCTAAACACGACCATTTTTACGGGTGATTCCATATACCCAACTTCTCTCCTGGAAGCAATTTCACCATTAGGTCAAATTGAGTTTCTAGTGCAATAGGTTCTCCAGTAGTCATTCTCATGTTAGAAAGATAGGAATTCCTATTTTTGCCTATTGAAGTATATAAAAGATGATAGTTCACCAATACTTGTCTTAATGTGACTCAACTAAATTCATTATAACTAAGGTGATGAAGATTTCATGTTATACACGAGAATTTAACAAAAATGTGTCAACATTTAGAAAGTAAGCAATATATTTCAATCTTGTGTTTGGAATCTAAGGTTGTTCGAATTACATAGCTTACTGCATGTTGAGTTGAAGTATGTGTTATAAATGTGATTTGATCATCTAAGACCAAGAAATGTGTTTGTGTGTGATAATGGAATATGTTAAATTAAGAACGTTCTCAAGAAAGCTCTTTGTAATTTTATCCAACAAGAATCTAAGTAAAGTTACCAACTTCAATAGATCTTGTGTATGCTCTAGGGATGTGTAGTTTTAACCTTGGATGTGCACAAGGTTTGAACTAGATTATGAGCAAGGTTTGGTTATGATGTTCGCTTGAAAGGAAATAGATACAAATAGTATCTTTCAACAAGTATGATTATCCCATAGGATAAAGTTATCATGCTTATGAAAACAAGTATGACAAGATGAAGGAGATACGCTAGTTCATATAACTTGTAGATGTTTGTTCAAGATCATTTAGCCAATGAGGTGTAATGAAATCTCTTGTAACACAACCGTTCATGTCGCAAGGAGAGAATGATGCATACGATATACATTATCCTTTTAACAAGATGAAAACTTAACGCATGATTTCTTAGGCATAATGTTTTCCAAAATATCATGTTTTCCTAAATGAAGATATGAAGCCAAAGTGTTTGAATCAGATAGTCCTATCCTAAATATATTTGGTCTCAATATTATATTCACTAGATGATGACAAGAGGAATTCACTCGAGTTTCTTATGTATACTCCTCAAGAGTCATTGTCGCTCGGGGTGCATGAGGTTGGCTTTGAGATTGCATTTTAACATATGCTATTAAAATGTTGATTTAAGGTTTAACGAAACTTATGCAAAGGTTTAACGACAAAGTATTACTTTGATTTATAATACTTTGATAGCACTACTTATACCTAGTGGAAATTGATAAAAATGACCAGGAGCATCATGCTCATTTGATAGTGGAGGTTCTAGCCATAATGAATCATCTAAGTCCTTATAGGTGGGAAAGTATGTTTGAGTTAGTTCAACGTGCATTTGATTTGGTACGAGTGTTGGACAAAGGACTTTTTGAGCAATGCACTCAACAGATTCAAATGATGGTAAGGATTGTGGGTTGGTTGGTTTAGGTGGTAGGTCTTCTAGTGTGTCTAATTAAGGATGTGGTGATGTAGACGTTTGTTGTACTATGGGAGTACTTAGGTTGATTATTTGTTCATAGATGTTGAAAACAACAAGGATGGATACTAATTCTTATGGTCCATTGATTGGTACAACTAGAGGGTGAAGTGCTTGAAGTTTTGGTCATGTTTGTGAAGCTTAGGGGCTGAGATGTATCTCAGAGGTGATTGTGATGGGATGATGGTGAAAGAACAAGTGACTTGTTAGGATAAGTGTCAAAGTGGGGCAAGTGTTCTAGTCGTGATAGGTTAAGTGTTTTAACATATGTTATTAAAATACTTGGGTGTTGATTTTTCGGATATGACTTTTAGTTACTACAATCGTAAGTCAAATTTACTTGAATATTTCGGACGAAATACTTAAGTTGTCAATCCTACTTTGTTGAGATTATAAAGCTTAGGTTGTAATCAAGGATAGCAAGACTTGATAATACATCTTTAACATAAGTGTGAGTTATGACTCGATGTAAATCGTTTTGGAGGATGACACATTATTTTCATGTTAACCAAGTGAGGCAACATATGTAGATACAAGACAATGTCTATAGTCATAAGTTGGACTTGTGATTCTGATATTGTATCTTTACAAATAATGAGTCCGGATTTGTTTAGGAAGTTGTTAGTTCACAAAACAAGTCAAGCTAATAGGTGAAGGATGAGTAAAGGAATGCAGTTGTTGTGGGTAATGATTACAAAACATTTGTGGTCAGCGACCCACGGATTGCAAGGTACACTTTTTAGGGTTCCTTCCTTTATAGAGAAAGGTATCTTGGAGCATTATCATGAAATTTGAAAGTATGATCAGAGATGATTATCCTATTGGTGCAAATGATGTAGTATGATCCTAATTTGTGTAAATACAAGTGAGAATAGTTATAGTGAAAGGATGAGTGATCTAAAGTGCGGGATTTAAATAAAAATTAAGATGTGTTACAAAAGGTCTGTCGGCACCTCGCGACATAACGGGCGGAACCCATAATTTGGTTCCGCATCATCCGCGGGTAATATTTTGGCGGTACCAAAATAATACACAGGCGGAACCAAATTTTTGGTTCAGCCTGATCCGTGGCGCCAAAATAGTTCACAGAGGGCATTTTTCATCCCCCGAACCACATTCAAATCCCGTAAATTTTCCTAAAACATGTGTAATTAATTAGTTGTGATTGGAAAACAACAATAAAACACGTATTAACATATGTATGGGTATAGATCAAGCAAGGGATAAAAATTTCACTAATAAGTGAAAAAAGAGGATTGATAACATAACTATGTTATCTTCTTGCAAGATAAACCGTTAGTTCACATGATAGATTAATAGCAAACTTATCATCTCATAAATCACATATATGTTCATAAATCATTTTTAGTTATTGTACCAAACACCTTTGATGTGTTTTTTTAGGTCTATAAAAATCAACCAAGTTTTAAATTTATTTATTGCCGAACTAACCTATAGACTCTAAACACTCACGAGCAGTGTACCCGATCAATGTAGATAGTTTCTAGGTAAGCAAGGGTCGTTCACTAGGAGCGAAGCTAAGATGATCTAAAGGTATTCTAATTACTAAACTAACTATTCTAACCTAGAAAGCAAGTAAATATTTTTGGGGGTTTTAGCCTGAGAGGCTATCACGATTTTATGTGTTTTAATTAAACTAATTGCAATAAAATAAATATCTAAACTAAGGATAGTACAATAGATCGATATCAATAAAGGAAGAACGGGTTAGCCAAGTCTAATCCATTTTATAGTTATACATGCTTATGTCTACTTGTTTTAATTCATTCAATTGTTTTGTCGCCAATCCAATTATTAATCCTGTCACGATTAAATAACCTACCATCGTGGTGGGAAAGAGGACATGATCATAGTGACTCGTCTAGCATCAATACTAACTTATTGCTTTAAACCATCTAACCTAGTTCGGTATTACACGCTACTAGTCCTATTAGGTTGTAGACACGTTCGTTTATGCCAAACAATGATTCCTAATAGAGATTCGGGTTAACACGCAAATAACTCAACCTAAGCAACCACAATTACAGGTAGTTAAGTCACATCAATTAAAGTTATAAGGATCATAACCTAGTTACATAGACTTCTACTAGTTATAAGCAATAAACGAGTTTTTATCGACAAGCACCCAATCCAATAACAAAGCAAACACATCGAAAAAATCATAAAAACTAATAAAACTTCATAAACATGGCTAACACCTAAGGGTGTTAGCCCATAATCTCAGCAACAAAATACAAAAATATAATCAAGACGAATAGAGTATTAAACATAAAGAATATGATACGCTAACCGAATGATTAAGTAGTATAACAATGATAAGAGATGTTCTTCAAGTATAATTGGGTCTTCAAGGGTGATCTTCTGCTGTTTTGAGAGGCTTTGATCGTCTGGGAATGGCCCTAAGGGTTCCCAAAGATGCCCTAATTCGTTAATGAGTTCGGTATTTATAGATTCTGAAATCTGGGTCGATACGACGCATCTAGAGAGTTAGATGCGCCGCATCTATAAGTAAACGTAGCCTCCAAGTCTGAAACTGACCTGATATGGCGCATCTATAAATCTGATATGGAGCATCTCCCAATACGGCGCATCTAAAGACCTGATGCGCCGCATCTCCTTCAAATACAGGTAGATCTCCCTTTTCTCTTTCCGTGGCCGCTTGAATCAACTAAAACGGAGTCCGAATGAAGATTTTATGGCCAAAATACGAAAGCATCTTCAAGTGTCGACTTGTAATCTTGACTTCTTCATTAAGCTTCTAATCTCCACTTGATTTCTTGGTAAGGATTGTGTATGGCCGATACGGCGCATCGGATTGGTCCGATGTGGCGTATCTGGAGTAGAACAAGTTGGTTCTTCTTCGTTGACCAAAGTTTCATATGCGACGCATGATAAAATCAGATGTGGCGCATGCTTCAAAGTTAGGCAATGGTCTTTAATCTCTTCAATTCAGCAGACTTTTCCAATCTTGATCATTTTGCTCCATTTTATGTCCATAATAGCTAACTTTCACCAAATGCTTGTTTATAACTGAGAATTACAAAAGTAGGCGATTAAGTATCAATTCCCATATAAAATAATACAAAAACAAGCAATATACATAGGATACATGATGCTAATAAAATGTACTTATTTGATGTCATCAACCTTTTTCAAAGATACTATATGTTTAGATAATCATTGAAGATAGTGACACATTTTAACACTTGAACTATTAGGTGGGAGTTTGAGCGAAAACAACATTTTTCAAAATACTTGACTAGTTTTACTTAGTTCTCATTCCCAAGTGAATTATGCAAGATTTTAATGTAACATATGCAAAGAAAGTTATCTAAGTCTATAAGCAATGCAAAAACAATTTTCCAACTTAGTGCACAAAATCTAGCAAATGTCCTATTGTGTATAAACAAGAAATCGACAAACAAGCGAATAAATAACATGGCAAGATTGATACTTATGTTACACAAACAATCAAGTGTAAACAACAATTTGCATATATGCAACCAACATAAACTAAAACAAATAGTCATTTAGCGTAGCAAAAAAAAAGAAATATACTTTTCATCACTTTGCGTTTAAATATGACGATGTATACCAAGCTTGATTAGTTTCCTTTATATATATAAATACCACAAAATTCTTTAGTTTCAAAAGAAATTATATCAATGTTCAAAGGATACTAACTTAAATTGCCCGACTCAAAAGTTTGAGTTTCTATGTCAAAATGAAACTTAATATTTTGGACACACTGTAGTATTTGGTTTATTCTACTCACTTCAAATTAGATTTAGGCCATAAGAGTATTTTTAAAAGAACGTAGACTCAATTCCCTTTAAATTGATAGGTGGCGCGACTCCTACGAACTTACGGTTAATTAGTTATGAATTTTTGAAGTTTGCAAAATTTTTATACTGTGCAGACCAAGGAACCCTTTTCCAAAGGGCAAGGAACCCTTAAAAGGTTCCGTGAGATCCGTGGTCCACTGTGAGAAAATGTCACAGAATGAAAAAAATGTATTTTCGCATAGCGAGAATGTGTAGGACTTACTAGATTTAATAGTGAACATATAATACACATATTTTAACATCATTTTTACTTATGTGACTTATCTAGACATTTACGGAGATGGTTTTTCAAACAAATTTGTAGTTATCCCAAACGCTCCTTTCAAAACCGTATTTTTCGTAAATTTGCTCTAAGCACATAATTTGACACTTACAAATTCTTTTAAGAAATCTTTTCTTTTATTTTTCAAGGACACCTTCAAACTTGTATACAAAGTAACATTTAACAACAAAATTTCTAAGTATAATTAGCGAAACACTTTTCATATTATATTCCGCTTCAATGGTAATTTGATACATGGATCGTACTCCATTTTAAAAACCATTTGTTTTGAAAATAAGAGCCACGAGGCTCTGATGCCAATTGTGAAAACGTAGAGGGGGGGGGGGGGTAAATACGTTACCGTTTAAAAACTTTAAATCGTTTGTATCAAATATCCAATCAAGCTTGCCGTAATATGAAAAATGCCAATTATAGTCTTATGTCTAATATGAAGCATATAGTAAAACAAGTTGTCACACAAGCATAAACATCAAGCCACAACACAAACAAAAATATAGTGCAAGTATAAAAGTAAAGCAATAAGTAAAGAAAGTGCAAACCGGATACGATGATTTATAGTTGTTCGGTCACGGAGCTCCTCTCCGTCCTACTCCACTCCCCGAGTACCCAACTCGAGAGTTACTTCACTAAATCAACAAGCTCCCTTCTCGGCGGGGAAAACCTTACAAACGTCGCTTACACTTTTTTCGGTACAAAGCTAAATACCGGGTTCTAGTTCGAGGTAGAACCAACCTAACGTCGCCTATACAATATTTTCGACACTAAGCTAGATGTCGAGTTCTTTTACAAGGGTACAACCACTCCCGTTATATTTTATGGCCCAACATAAAAACCTTGTGTTTTATGGCACAAACACATAAACCATCTAATCTAGTTTGGTGAATATATTGTGATGATACAGTGATGTTTACAATGATGATCCATGACACAAATGTCTAATGGATATGAATGACTAATCTAAATGAACTTCCATTGATAGGAAGCCTTCAATGGATGAAGATCACAAGTTCCCTGAGCTTTTTGTGATAGATCTTCATATATGTATGCTTGTGGTGGATGATGACTCAAGATCTCTGAGCTTGCTTCACAAGATCATTTCGGGAGTATGCTTACAACATAATAAAAGTTAGAAGCATTATGATCATGTGTTATGAGGGTGTTTATGAGTGTTACTACTGAGCTAAATATATGAAAACATAGTAGAGAGAATATGTGTTAAAGTGGTTAGGAAATGAGTGAACAATGGGCTGCTATTTATAGCCATTTTGGCTCAGCAACCCACGGATCACACGGAACCAAAAAAAGGGTTCCGCCCTTTATAATTTTTGGTTCCGTGGTCCCCTGACAGAGAATCTACAAAATCTTTAGAAATCTTTCTAAAATCTACCTAAGATCTTTCCATAATCTTAACCAAATCTTTCAAAAATATTTTCTAAGATCTTCCCAAAGTCTAAGTAAGATATCATCTTAGATTTTCCTAGATTAGGATGATCCAAGACATGATGTAATAAACCATTTTCTTTTTTACTTAAGTATACAGGAAAGTTAACTTGTAAAATGAATTGTAACTAGTTTAGACAAATGTCTAAATGTAACTAGTTCAAGAAAATGTCTATTTTAAGTGCTTGTTAAAATAAAATGTATTTTGTGAGGTGTAAGTAAACTTTAGTACTTAATGCAAAACGTAAAATGAGGTTCGAAATAGAATGGTTAACCTATTACTCCCTCCGTCCAAAATTATTGTCCGCTATTGACTTTTTCGGTATTTCTTTCTCAATTTTGACTATAAATATGTTTGTTTGTGTTATGCAATACTTATTAAAAATTATACCAATGAAAATACATTTAAAACTCAATCCGTTCATACATTTTGCATCAAGTATTATGTAATATAAACAAAAATACTTAAAGTCAAAGTTTAAAAGTAAAGACAAAAAAAGTCAATAGGGGACAATAATTTTGGGAATGAGGGAATAAAATAATTAATGACTCTAAACGTATTTTAAACATTCTAAATGATTTGTTAAGGGGTTTGATCATAATGCCACATAACAAACATGTACGAACCTGTGTTGTAGCATACGAGGACTTGAGACGTTGAGAGGTGTTGAATGTATGTTGAGACAAAATATGATTACGAGTAACTTGTACATTTTACGTTATGTATCAAGTTACATGTTTGTCATCAATCAAAACAAACGAGACTATATAGATTAAATATCGTAATATTTGCACTAACACAGACGTATAAAAACGTAAAAGAAATATGAAAATGTACAAAAAAACGTACACAAAAGTAAAAAAACCGTACAAAACGTAAAAATACGTACAGTTTTGATGACTTTGCAGGTCAAGCAGGTGGAAAAAAAGTTTGGCGACCATATTAACAGGTTTCCAAAAGTTGAGGTATGATATAAACAATATATTTAGTACACGTATCATATGAGTAAATTTGAGAAAGTAGCTAGCTATTTAATTGCTTAAACCCTTGAAAAAATATTAAAAAGTTGGGCCTTAGCTTAATGGTAACACTGTCGCAAATTAAAGAAAAAGTATCATGTTCAATTCTCAAGTTTGACTCTTTTTATTTATTTGAATTTATATTTTAACCTTAAGAATTAATTATTTTCGTTTATAATCTCATGTACTAAATTCTACTCTCAAGCGTGACTTATTTCTTTTTCTTAAACTTAAATTGAAATTCTAACTTTTAAGAAATAGTAATTTTTTTGTATTTAATCTCATTTTTTTGAAGTTACAGTGTAATCATCAAACATCTATAATTTCCAATGTAAAAAATAATTTCAGTTTTTGTAACAATATTTCTCAAATATAAATACCAGTTTATGTTGTAAAGATATATATTTTTTTAAAAGCCAATGTATATATTTTTTAGAAGCCAGTGCAAAATATAGATTTAATAGTAAAATCTCATTATATGTTCTTGACCATTACAAATATAGGCTTTAGAAAGTCGCCACGAAGCGCGAGCCAAAATTTTCTCGTAAAAGTCAAGTGAGAGAGAGACTTGCATGTAGGGTTGCAAATGGTCGCCTTTATCGACTGGTCACGACTCCTTTGAGTTAAGGTGAAAAATGAGCTACTTAGGGCGGTCTTGTGGTTTTCGGAGGCCTTAGTCAATGACAACAAAGAGACTATTACATTTGTAAACTAAAAAGAAATTGCATATAAACTTGAATTATACGATTCATATATCTTTAATATTATACGTATTTATATGCAAAACTAATAAAAATGTGACTCCTTTTGAGTGAAGACCTTATGCGACGGCACCTATTACACAACCTTCCGAGAGCCATCTGGAGCTACTAACATATTGAATTGAAGTCATACTAAGGGTCATGTTATAGGGACCCTCCCTATGGGTCAACCGTACAAACCGCGAAGCACACAATAAAATACCGCGATGCACATAGTACAAGCGCCTGATGCGTGTAATGATTGAAAACCCTCCCTATAGGGGTTCCGTATAAACTGCCCCTCATACTAAAGAGATTTCTACTCAGAATTTCAATCATGCTTTTTAAACTTTTATAAATTGTCAATGCAGACCTACTAACCTTAGTCCCACATCGGAACAAAAGTAAAACAAATGCTTATATATAAAATAAATGGGTTAATTTGTCCTTGACAAGTTGTGTTGTGAGGAGTAATTATAAGCAAGTTTAATTAATTTGCTCTTTAAAATCTCAGCTCGTTTTGTTTTTAACAATTGTTGTTTGAGTTTTATTTTTAACAATCGTAGATTGTTGATTTGAGATACTTAAGATTTCTATTAACTTTCAAATGTCTCTTAGACCCACCTTCCATCCTACATCATAAGATTCATCGAGTTCAGTCAAAGACATGAAAAACTACTCTAGTTTGAGTCATTTTGTGCACAAAAATATGTTCATCTATATATCTTAATAACTATATATAATAGATGAATGGTCAAAGTGGAAAAGTGAAAAAGTGAAATGTTGAATTTTGGGTCAATCCCCATAATGCCCTTCACTAATTTAGGAAACACAAAACACCCCCATTACATAAAAGTACAATGATCTATTCACATTGTACAACCAATTAAAATCATATCTACCAAATTAAATACAACCAATTAAAACACCACTTACTAAAAAGTACAATAAAATTTTCATAATGTACAATTTAAATAAGCTACAACATAATCCAAAATATAAAATAATTAAACATACTAATTAAGGTTATTTTTAAAACACCCTAAAATGAAAAGTACATGTTATTATACACATTATACAAATTAATAAAACACATAAAGTTTTATACAACCTAACAAGTTGATGGTACATATAGTTTTGAAAACCGGACGGGACCAACGGGTTCAACCAGGAACCGGTGTCGCCACCGGTACGGCTAACCAATAAAAGCCATCCGAAAACGAACCAGAGAGGACCCGTTGAAACCGATACAAACTGGTGAATCAGGCCTCATCGAGATCTATTTCTCCGGTTAATCATCACAGGGTACCTGAAAGAAAAAACTGAAAAGTGAAAAGTTGAAACTAAAAAAGTAAATGTTGAAAACATATATTTCAAAAGGAAACTATTAAAACAAATCGAAAATCGGGTTGACCCGGGACGCTTCAAACTCGGCGGGTTGACCCGGTGTAATTTGACCCGTTTTCGACCCAACCCGGTTTAAATCGACCCGTTTTTCGACCGGAACGGTTCAACCGGTTGAACCACCCGGGTCGAACCGGGTTTCAAAACATTATGTTTAATCTCCAAATCTTCAAACTTTTTTCGTTTATAACCTATAAACTTTTTTTTATCAATAAACGATTTGTTGCTATAAAATCTCGTTGCTATGCACGGGTACTCGTCTAGTATACATATATATGCAAAAGTTGGGGGTATAATTACCCCATCGTGGGACAAACGAGCTTTTATTGACATGGATATACAAAAAAAGTGCAATGACTAAAACACTCACAAATGAAATCTACGTTGGCATCTTGGCTATGTTTGGTGCAGAACTTTTTTGAGCTTTTTAGGGCAGTGAGCGGTGAGAATGAGCTTTTTTATTTTTGATGTTTGTTTGGTAAGAGAACAATGAGTTGTAGCAATTTTTTAGGAAAGCTTTTTTTCCAATGCTTCCTTTTGAAGTTGTGTATATTTACAAGAGCTGTGGATATATTCAATGACTAAAATACCCCTACCCCATCCCTAATAAAATACCCCTAAACAATTTTCTATTGAAATATGTATATCTCTTTTTACGTCATTTTACATATATATAAATACAGCTACATCTATGTTACCAAACATTTTTATTTAAAAAACAGCTACTGCTCACAGCTACTGCTCACAGCTACTGCCCACAGCTACTGCTCACTGCTACTGCTACTTTTACCAAACACAGCCCTTATACGGAAAATTAGAGCGCTTCTTTTATTTAACGTTTGGTGTGATTAACTATGTACATTTTATTGTCAGGACCAAGACATTCCACATGCTGAGTTACCTGCACCATTCAATCAATCAATCAGGTCGGCATTATCGTTTGCAATGAAAAAATTCAACCTTGGTTCAGTTAATTAGGATACATCGTACGCAAATTCTGAATGGCAGCCCGTAGTGGCATCTCATATGCCTCAATCTTTCAAGCGTCGTTTCTCAAAACAAGTCCCAACCCACAATGTACAAACAGTGGAGCTCACCAAAGTAGCTTGTGTAGCAAATGCTCCGTCCCCAGTTATATGTTCTATAAATTTGCTCAAAACTCCTACTAAGAACTCTGATTTGGAAAAAGTGGAAGATCTTTCATTGATGGATGGAACTCTGGAAAAGCTTGCTTTGAGTCCACACAGAGCAAGATGTTTTGTGACTAAGGATGAAGATTCAGTGATGCCTTCTAGCAAATTAGAACCTAGAAAGAAAACCAGCAGCATCTTAGACCCAACGTTTAAGTAGTATAAGATCGTTACCATTTGAAACTCCTGTCGAAAGAGTCTCCACTGATGATGATGATCTTTATGATCTTCTACCAGAGGATGTCATTGCATCAGTAAGTTCGCCATAATCCTTTAGTAATCATTTACTGATCTTTATATATTTACACATGAGAAAAGAGACTTCACAACCATGAAACAACAGTTTTATGTATGTTTTTGTTATTTTAGGCCGTTTTATCTCTTTAAATTATGAATTTAATTTGGTGCTTTAATTTATTTCTAGATTAACAAAAAAGAACGCAAAGCATTAGAGGAGAAGAATTCAGCAATCTTACAGGCTAAATGTAGAAAACGAATTATTGCAGGGTTACCTAAACTCTTTAACATGCTTTTGTTTTTCTTTCAATCAAGCAAACATTCAGTCGTTATAAAAGAGGAACTTATACAAACAATAATTTCAAACCATCTGCAAATCACAGACCGAAGTAAGCCTTTATGTTCATGATCAAAGCTTTTAATATTTCAGTAATATGAAAGTGAAAACTGAATCTTGATCATTTTACTTACAGGAGAAGCTGATGAGCAGCTGAGATTGTTGCAAGAGTTAGCTCCTGAATGGATGTATGAGAAAATGACTTCAAGTGGTGATCTTCTGTTATGGTAAGACCAAATGTTTCACCAAATAGTATCAAGTTTAAATATGTAACGACTTTGCTTTATCTAATGCTTGAGTTAACATTTTTTTCCTGACAAATTCTTCCATCTGCAACATTAACAAAATATCGAGCCCAGAGTCAATCCACACAAGATTATCAGAAGCTAACTAAGAGAGAAATGCCCAGGTAAACTAGGGTGTAATTTTTCCATCTTTTGTTTTTTAGAATTTAATAATCTAGACTAGTTCATATTATTAAACAAGTAATCATATTGCATATGCGGAAGCGTAGGATCATGTTTAACATATAAAAGATTAACCAAATAATAAAAGTAACGTACATTTGATCCTAGCAAGAACAATGATCAAACTTTAATCTTCTTCTTTAAATTAACAAAAGTGGATTAGCAAAATACCCCTTACCGTTTTATATCTCAATCCAAGATGTATAAACTATAGTGAGTTTATACCACAGTCTTGTACACACGTACTATAACCGAACTAATGATTATGCTAGTAATAAACACAAATTTAAACCAAAACAATTTTTGCTTAATAAAAAACTTGGATCGACAATCCCAAAGGGATATGTGGATCGATCAAGACAAAGAAGAAGAAGAAGAACAAGACTTAGGGTTATAGCAAGAGTGCAAAGATCAAGAAACAATAACCTCTAAGCCTTGTATTTATAGTGTGTTAATCTTGGAGGACAAGTTTGCTAAGGATTGGGTTTCCATAACCCCTAGCCGATCGGCCCATGCTCCCCAAAGGGATTCTGGAACCTTCTTGACCCTCTAATTACACCTATAGTCCTTCCTTTATTCACTAACGGTCGTTAGTCAATTCCCGTTAATTACTTAACGTCCGTTAGTCGTTATTTTGTGTTTAAATAATTAAATATATAACGTTTTATATATATTAATTATTGTACATTAATTCCTCATACGTAATGTGTGAAATCCCATGGTCCCGAGTTCGATTCTAGTCATACACGTTTAATATTTTGTCCATAAACTCAACAGCTCCCACTTGGACATCTATTAATAGTGTAATGATATTGGTTAGCGTCTAGTAACACGCCAATGCCCCTAGTACAACTCGGGTGGTGGTCTCCTAGAAAAACCATTCGATGATTCATCATAATACTTATCCTTTTGTTTCTAATACTACATTAATAAAGATATGGATCTTAAGCCATTCTTTATTAACCATTCTGTTTCTCGTTGTTTCTGATTGAGAAATATTACCAAATCTTCTGAACACATTCAGGGGAGATCTTGGGTGCGGCCGCACAAACATCTTGTCAACCCTACGAGGGGCCCAGCAGTATTAAACTTCAAACAAATTTGAAGGAACAAATTCTCTCTTGACTACGAGCATAACCCATGAACTTTGCAACACTCCTGAAAACAATCCTTATAGCTACCAGTTACGTATAGCGGTAAATTATCTCACAGAAATGCACTACATCCATGACAGTTATCTGGTATCTCAAGTCTGAGGATAACTATATATACATGATTTACTTGATGACTAGATCCATAAAGTAAACTCATGAAGTTGGGATAAGTCCTATATTCAATTCATTGAATATCATGTGAAATTGGCATGTCAACACATCAAAATATACTTTCAAGTATATTCTACCAATACTCAGATTTGTCTTAATTTAATGATATTCCCATATCATTAATCGACAACGGACAATTTAGAATAATCAATATATTCAAGGATTAAACATGCAAATACAGGATATATTATTAAGAAAATGATAATCAAACATAACAAGTATTTTATTTTATTAAAATAATAATTGTTCATAACATCCCATTATCCAAATACTAAATAGATCAATGCATGATAATTCTCATTAATGACTTATGCCTCAAGTCATGTCAATCATACTTGTTGACAAGACATAAATCAACTAATCTTGATCTATCGGAATTTTGAGAATACTTATTTCAAGAACTCAATTAGTAAAATTCTTGTATGTGTGCATTCAACTATCTTGATATTGCCACATAATATTTCATAAAATGTGTGACATCCTCAACCACCAATTTATGACAATTAAACTATCAAACCTTTTATAGTTTAAAGTATTCTAATTCTTTAATGTATAATGCAACTATGCTCATAGTTAAGCATAACTAGTACATATGGCCATTAACAAGGATGAAATCCTACCATGACTAGTATTGAGTGTCATCTCAATTTTATTAGCATCATTGTATGCAAACAACAATATGCTCTTTAAAATTCCATAAACTTTAATATCCATTATGTAATGTTTGATACCTTCTAATCTTTCAAGATTTGTCGGCTATAACGATTACGCAACAATTTGCCATATGGTTCATACTTAGAATTTAGGAGCAATTCCAGGATGAGGATGTAATTCTATATCCAACCATATCCATTACACTTAGTTATCTAATAGCTTTCAATTAGATATCAATGTTGTCAAATCATCTTTCATCCAAGCATGATACAACAAATAACATGATGTACATGAAAAATCCTTGTGTCAAACTTAGATTTTATCCATGTTATATCTTTTCAAAGATATGTTTCTATTTAGACTTTCTAATAGTATATCATGTTCTATTAGAATCAATTATTTTACCGCTTATGTTTATAACAATAAACATATATTCCAAGGTTGTATGTTTATTTTCTAAATCTTCAAGTGAAGTTTCATTCCAAACTAAGACTTAACATTTAACGTTTATGGAATGTTACTTCCTATATGTTATACAACATATATGAAATAAGAAAATAAATATAACACTCCCACTAGCTTTGAGGAATACTAAGAAATTGTCTTATTTTAATTATAAATTAAAACTGAATTTAATAATTAAACATAAGTATATCTCCTAGATGCATGCATTAATCCATTCATGAATTATTGCACTTTGTATACTTCCAAATATTATTTTGAATTCAAATACTCTTTTTAATTACTTATCGTCCTCGCACAAGTAATTTCTCAAGAAAGAGTTTTGATATTCTATTGTCAATTTCATGTTAATGAAACTAAGAATGACAATCATAATCTTTATATATTTAATGTGCTTAGAAAGAATATTCAATCACAGTTAATTGCTTAAGTGTGATTGATAATATTGTCATAAGACATTCATTAAATATGTATACAAAATTGTCCATATGATTTCTACTCAAAAATTTAAATCTCTAGGATTTTCATTCCCTTTGTAAAAATTCATCTTCATTCTATAGTCTAACTATAGAGTTCAAGATTAATTAAGTTTCCAAAACTAATTATCTTTATGGACTGCATCTAAACATTCATAGTATGAGTAACTTGCCAAATTCAATATTTGCAATTCATCTTAATGACCAACAGGTTTACCATAATCCTGTAACTAATAATCCTCAACATATTATACAAATATTTGAGATATCCTTGCGGATCTATGAATGAGAATTCCATCATATTGAGATTTAACATTAACATGTTTAATCCTCATCATGACATTTACTAGTGTATTTTTAGAAGATTATATATCTTGTAACTTTATATTTTCAAGATAAAACTCCCACTTGCCTTTTGCAATTTATAGACTATCTATAAATATTTAGCAAGTAGAGCAACACAAAATTGTTCTCTTTTGGGACATTACAAATACATATTGACACTTCCTTACATTAAGTTTGTTAATAACCTACTCATAAGTAGTTTAACAAATTCAGAACTTCAATTTTAAGACTTAATGTGATTCATCACATTCCATAATAAATGGTGTCTTATTAATCTTCTAGATTGGAGTCTTATTGAGTATATACAACCCATACTCAATTTTCTAACCTTGATAACTTTTGGAAGAAAAGAAGTTATAGTTATCTTTAATCAAACAATACCAATAGAGTTTGATTCTGAACACACCACAAACTTGTGGTATTTCATTATAACTAATATTGTGAGACAATCAAACAATATGTAAGATGAACTCATACTCCTTCTGGCTTACCTATTTTCCAACTAAGTCAATCTTAATGGTGAAATAGATTTTCCAAGCCAATTGCATGCTTTATAACACAAGTACTTTTTAACTAAGTCACTTATCGTCCATGTCTCAATTAAGAAGACATAGACTGTTATAATCCCATTATACGTTATAAATCATTGATCAACTCAATGACTTCTTGTATATGTCTTAATAAAGAAGACATAACAAGTTAACGTCTTACTTTATATTATAATGAGTCTTGTAACAATTTAAAAGACTTTATATTTATAGCTTTACAATAAAGTATAAACATGTATAACTAAAGTAATCATGAACACCACAATTTGGTTTCAATAGTAATTTCAAGTTAATTTATTACTTCATATATTTATGACATTACAAGAATACATAAATATTCAAATTTGAAGTATTATTAGATTACTTCATTTATTTATGTCATTTCAATAATACATAAATATTTAGTTTGAAGTAGTCTCATTATTCTTATTGACACTTGTTCTAATAGGTATCTAATTTAGAAACAGTAATTATCCATGTACGGTCTCACGTAATCATGAAATTTCACCTTGTTGTTGTAATCTAGTCAAGGTCTCACTTAAGCTAAATTTCAACAACAAGTGTTTCTAGACTTAGAGATGTATTAGTCATATTTAGAACGTTAGTTTCTTACCTTGCGGTCAAGACAGTTCTTTAAATCATATTCCTGTATGTTGTACCTTGCACACAATATAAGATTTCTCCCACTTGTGCATGGAACAACATCATGTATCAGATAAACAACACGTCACTCATTTTTTTATGTGATCAATATGATTGTGTCATAGATATTAGTAGATATAGAACCACCTTGTCTAATAAGGAAACGTACATGACTATCCTTAAAACCACAAGTGTCAACAATTGGAAAGTAATTATCTCAAGACATTCTAGAGATAATTTGGGTTACTACCAATATGACAAAGCTTATAGCTCCCACCGAATTACAGATCATTACAATAATTCACTATTCAGTAATTACAACACAATGCTCCAACTGAATTTGACAACATTGTAGGTGTTTCATAACCAGTCAAAGCAAATAGCGTGCTATTAACTTTCCTACATCTTTGAGAAGACCCATTTGTAACAATTACTTAGGTATTAAAAAGAGTGTTGTGACAATTGGTAATTTCAGGAACCTTGTAAGTTAGGAACAACCCCCCTTGTGCAGTAGGACTTAGGCTATATTTGGTCCACAACGCTCCAATACCTTGCTCCTACTCCGGTTCACAATTTTAAACCATAAAACAATTTCCTATCCTTTAAATTTTTACGGTTGTTAATTCAACAAACGCTATTCGCTATTTAGAATTAAACACCCGATATACCCAATTCTCCCAACAATTGTTTCTAACATGTTTTTATGCTTCCAAAATTATTACCAAAGTTCCAAAAATATTTCCAGATGCCTAAAGTAATTTCTTTATATCTTATGTTTAAATACGTATAACTTTCGGTAATCACCAAACCAACAACCAACACCTATTTTTAACACCCACTACATACAGTATATACTCTTTTGTATCAAAACAAGTATTTTACTCTCGTTTCTACCCATGTTGCCACCCCCCACCCCCCCCATGTTCCACAATAATTACCATACATTTTATTACTACTTGCATTAAATGCAAGACATGAACCCTAAAAACAAGGGGTTGCCAAAGACTAAAATTGGTGGCTTGACCACCAATTTGTCTCCCCCCCCCTCTAGCCCAATCGGCCTACCTCATAAGTGCAAGACAAGGATAGTTTTAACCACACTATTAACACTTTGAAAGACTTATAGTATATATAGATCATAAGTATTCTCATTTTTTTTTACACTAGCTAAGTTCAAGAGCAAAAGAAAAAAATATAATCACTTCCCATATATACCAATAAAGTCGACACACTAAGAGGAGCAAGGAGAGGAGAAATCTTGTTGTGGTTAAAATCAAGCTTACTTAGGGCATTCTAGCAAGGATTTGGAACACAAATCTTGAGGTTAATCAAGTGTTTTACAACTCACATCTCACTAATTACTTTTGTAAGTAATCTTACAAAATATTTCATGATTTCCTTATGTCATCTTGCTAGTTAAGTGTATATTTAGTTATCACTTGGTACATGTTGATAAAGTTTTCACATTTACAATGATCCTTCAACAAAGATTATGTTTTTTTAACAAGTTTTGGTTACAAGACAACTAGTTAGTAAAACTTATCATAAGAAGGTGGTAATAAACCTTATAAACATGTATATTAGTAAACTAGTATATTTAAGCATTCTTGATGATTATTACATGGACCTTAAAATATTGTTAAGTTTATGGTTAGATCATTGTCATTATGTTGAGAAGTTGATGGAGAAACTAGGACTAGAAATGAAGTTGTGGTTAAGTGGATATGCTAGCTAGAAGAGTAGAAATATAGTTTTGACACTTTTAATAAACAATCTGTCCCGTTTTGTAAAAACTGGAAAAATCAATGGGTTGTGAGTAATTTTTGGCTAGAAATATAGAAAATGGACTTAATAACGAAAACGTAGCCGCTTGAATGAGTTAAAACGAGCTTGTAACGAAAAAGATACGCTAATTTCAATATTTACGACAAAAACTACATTTTCAGAAAAAGTATGAGTCTGTCCAGAAATTTGAGTAATAAAAACTGATGCTAAATGGTATCTAGACTAGCCGAGACCTTGAAAAGCCGATAGTATACTTAAATACCTTCACGGGGATAGGTCAAACTTAAGAAACGAAGCTACGACTCAAAAGTTATGGCTTAATAAAGATTTGCGGCAACATATAGTTTTGACAGCTTCTATTTTGCTAATAGAAAGCTGTTAGGATTTGTAGAAATGGATTTTTGGACCTTTTAGTGTACGTTTTGGCTAAATGAGATAGACGGAAATGGTAGAGCATTACATATATATATTAGGCGCGTTAGAGATTTTTGAGATAGCCATTAACATGACGACTAAAATTTGGTCGCAAGATAAACAAGTTACATTACCTAAAGTGGTAATTTTTTAAATAAAGGATCAAGTTGACACAACAATATTTTGACGACAAATAATACAACAACATGTACAAGTGATAACGTAGAGTATGAACTTGCGTGCATGGCCTTGTTTTCGAACCTAAGACATATGTATTATTTAGGTCGCGATTAGAGTTATCGGACTAAATTTTCCGTTTACAATTTATCAAGCGGGATTTGCTTTTGCTGAGGAGAGTTCTCGTAGCCCAATTTTTAACGTGTTTTACCTTGGGGGAAAATGGTACTTAATGCTTTACAAATGTTTTCATGCTGTGAATTACTGTTTTACATGATTTTGGACATATACATGTGATGATGCAATTATATGCAGTGACATGTTTGTTTTGTGATTACATGACTGCGCCACTGTTAACTCTCTGCCGAGAGCCCACAGGTTATAGGTTCAGTTGGTGAAACTGTTAACTCTCTGTTGAGAGCCCACTGGTTGATAGATCTATCGGGGTAGCTCCCCACGTGATTTGGTTATGTGATTGGGGAACACTATAGGATTAGTTGGCGTGACACTATTGCTTTTTGATAATGTGCTTGTAATTGATATTCATTTCACTATGTCCTACTTATTGTTCACAGCCACGTGGTTTAAGCTCTAAACTACGAGCTCACCAACTTTATGTTGACGTTTTTGAGTATCCATTTTCAGGTGTTAAGAACGAAGGTACCATAGAAGGTTGAGCATTGGCCCGACTTAGCAAGACTTAGTCAAGACCCTCCCGGGTTATATCTCATGGAGTTGCATTCTGATATTAAATAATGATGTTTTGTAACTTTGAGACTCATGTTGTTTTGTATTTTGTTTTTATCCCTATTGTGGGAGTTTGTGACTGTTATCGGTTCAAGGTATTACATATAGTATTTCTCTATTGTGACACTTTGTGTTCTTTACTAAGAAGTCATACCCCGTGAATGCCATTTCGCTGCGCCATTTTTGGGGTGTGACAGATTGGTATCAGAGCCATGGTTATAGAGAATTAGGTGGTTTAACCTAGACTATAACCTAAGAACCCCCATATAGCTTGCATTATAGGAATTTCGTGTGCGATTATGTATAGTATGACACGAAGTGATGATGATAAGTAAATGCAACATGATGCTATCTTAAAAACGCCTGGCCAACATTTTTACGATAACATGATGCGGCATGGACTTATCAAAGTCATGGATTGTCAGATAGGAAGTTAAGTATAGTAGCACGACACGTATACCGACCTATCTTACCTATCTCCTATCTAACGTTTACCAATGTCCTACTTGTAGAATCATGCCTCCAAGAAGGTCAAATCAAGATAACTGAGGTGTTATACCACCAAGGGGTGGAAGGACCGGTGGACGAGGAGGTAGGGCAGGAGGTCGCGGCACGGGAAGCGACGATACCAACAATGAGACTCCTAATGTTGCTACCATTGTCGCCCAACAACTACGGGAACTGCTACCCACCATTGTCACCCAAGTTGGCGACCATATCAGCAACCAAGGGAACAACGTGAGTGGGAATGATCAAGCGGACAACAACGGTGGAAGTGATCACGTCAATGACAGGAACCACAACAACGGTAACAAAGGATGAACTTACAAGGAATTTACTGCGTGCAAACCAATGGACTTTGATGGTAGTGAAGGTGCGATAGCTTATACTCGATGGGTCGAAAAGATGAAGTCAGTGATTGACATAAGTGAGTGTGCGAGTCATTAGAAGGTGAAGTATGATACTTGTTCTTTGATTGGAAAAGCATTAACTTGGTGAAATACGAAAATTCAGGCTAAAGGCAGAGGAGCCGCCCTAGGGATGAGTTGGGAGGAATTTAAGGTATTGTTAAGAGAAGAGTATTGTCCAGATAATGAGATGCAGAAACTGGAACATGAGTTCTACCATCACACCATGGTGGGAACTGGACATGCGGCTTATACGGATAGATTCCATGAGCTCGCTAGATTAGTACCTCATATGGTCACACCTGAATCTAAGAGAATTGAAAGGTACATCTATGGGTTGGCCCCTGAAATTCGTGGAATGGTGAAAGCAACTGAACCTGCTACTATCCAGAGCGCGATACTGAAATCTGCAGCCCTGACGGATGAGATGATTAGGAATGTGACATTGTCTAAGAGTGGTGAAAAGAGGAAAGCCGTGAGTGAGCCGAGTAAGCAAGATGGAGCAAATGGTAACAATAAGAAAGCTAAGTGGGGAAAAGGATTTGTGGCAACTAGTACCGTCAAGAAGGAGTATCAGCGTCCTTACCGTATGTGTGCCAAATGCAACTACCATCATCCAGAGACTAAGCCATGCCAGGTGGTGTGTTTCAACTGCAAGCGACCTGGACTGATGCGTGGTTTTGTAACCTTACAACAGGTTTTACCTCTCGAGGGATCTCAAGAGACTTACAACCCCACCAGGCAGTGTACCTGACCGATGTAGTATAGTGTAGTGGTAAGTACGGGGGATTGATCGTTCTCCACAGGGAATAGTGTTCGTTAGGTGTGAAAGACTACTCTAATTAGGTCTAAAGGTTGAGGAAGATTCTTTTTTATGTTTTTATATTTTTATGAAAGCAAGTAAAATCTCGGTTTTGAAAGAGTGGGCGGAATTAGTTGCTAGTCAACTAACCCAAATTACTACGAATGCAAATAAAATAAAATAACAAAAATGAAAATGTGATGAGAAACTTATGTGTAGAGAAATGTGTTTACTTAGATTTCCTTACTCCCTAACTATCTTTTACCGGTTAATTAGTGTGTATTAGTCGCGTGGATGACGGGTGTATTCCTTAATACCATTCGTGGGGTGGCGTACTTACTTCCCCAACTCTACAAGCTCCTACTTCACTCCTATGTCGAGCCGGCTAGGAAGCTCCTAACATGGGATCACTAGAATTCGCTTGTGCATTAAATACAACCATAAAAACCTTTAGTACGCATTTGGTTCATGTTTCTTAAGACGTTCAAGCAAGTTACCGAATAGGAAGTTAGCCAGTTTTCTTAAGCCTAACATAGATAAACAATCATCCAATACAACTAACAACACACTAATAACCAATAATCAATAGCTAGGTTTCATTAGATCTAAGCAAACACAAGATAAATTTAGCCTAACATGTTAATCAAAAGACAAGAATAAGATAAAATCAAACAACACATAGACATATTGAATGATTAATTGATAACTTATCTTCAATGTAACATGGAAGATCTCAAGGCAAAAAGCCTTGAAAAAGAGGCTGAATTCGTCTTAGGGTTTTCTCCCAAAATTCCACACACTAAGCTCTCTTTAATGACAAAAAATTAGAAAACTATATATAGACTTTTGCATCTGACGGCGTCACCTTATGGAGTGTGACGCCGTCACCTCGCCGCTTCTAGGGTTCCCGGATGACCTTCTTGACGCCGTCCCTCTTTAGCTCTTCCAAAATCCATTCTGGCTTATCAAGGCTTGACGCCGTCAGCTCGTGAACGTGACGCCGTCCCCTTATGATTTAAGCCGTGACGCCCTTGATCAAGTTAAAGCGTGACGCCGTCAGAATTTACATGCTATTTTCACTGGCTTATCATGAGTAAATTTCACGTCCAACTTTTCTTGCCAAGGCATGACGCCGTCTAGAGTAAATTGTGACGCCGTCAAAGGTAACTTTTAGCCGATTCTTGAGACTTTGTCGTTTTCTTCACTTTTATGCTCCAAAAACGTCCAAAATGCCTCCTTTTCCAGATTTCTCCTCAAAAGTACCTAAAATGACAAAAGGAACGATTTAGGGCGATATTTGATCAAATAAATACGATTTAAGGCTTAAATGACCCCTTAAAAGCGGTACACTTTTCGCCTCATCAAATACCCTTACACTTGAGATTTGCTTGTCCTCAAGCAAATGCGCTTTTATTCTAATCAAAATACAAATTAGGGGTCATTTAATGCAAACATAAAAGTAATTACAACAAATATTCGTTCCACTTCAATCATAATAAGCACGGAGATTACATACTAGCACCTCACAAGTAGTGTTTAGATACTCACATCTCTCAAGTGTCATCAAAATAAATCTCATAAATGAAAACGGATAATATCTCTCACTACCTGTCATAGCAAATAGATTACCATAGGCTTGGGAAAGGATCGAAAACCTCCTCCACTAGGCGTAAGCACCAAAGATAAACTATCAAAGAGGGCTTTTAAATGGGTTATAACGTTAGGTGTAGGGAAAAGGAAAACACGGTTTTGTTGGATAAGGGATATTTTACTGGTGGCGAGTTAAAGATCTTGATCAATTACATGTACTATACAATGTTGCTAAGCCAAGACTCGACTCAATCTTAAGCTAGAAACAAAATAACAAAATAACAAAAACATAAAAATAAACATAAAATGAAACGGGATGGTAGTCCGTATGTTTTTTCTATTTTTTCATTTTCTCATTTTTTTGTGTTTTTCTTGATTTTTTTTTTTTTTTTTTTTTTTTTTTTTTTTGCATACACTTTTGCCCTACCATCCAAAATAATACATCATAGGGGCATTGCATTCCCCTTACACTTGAATTTTTACATAACTTTACAAATACTAATCTAATGACTCGAATTAAGATAATTGAAAAACTTGGAGTACTTTTAAAACATTTAGCACATATGGGGGTAATAAATGATGTTCTTCCCCATTACTCCATTACACTAGTACTTTACCCATGAGTCCCAATCGTCCCAAAACAATATGTACAAGGATATGACTCGACTTAGCAACCATGTAATCAACTAGATAATTAACTTGGGTTTAAACAAATGTTGTAACAATAATGCACTAAAAATGAGTGCATACAAGGTAGGCTAAGGCGATTTGGGTGTACATTTTAGTGGGGTGTAACAAATTCTTCCTTTAAGTAAAATGCTTAAAGGTCGAAACGAAAAGATAGGCTCTGAGGGGTGTACTAGGGGTATCGTGTACTAAAAATGAGTACAACGTAAAGGGTGTGGGAGAATTACTTGACCAATGTAGCCAACGTAATTATAACAAAAACACAGGTGTAAAACAATGGGTTAATCCTAATGCCTCTTATCATGTAGTAAATTTAACTACACGAATGTAGTCTCACTTGTGGCTTCGGAATGGTCCTAACGCAAGTTCTAGAATCTAAGTGCTACCGGTACACACATCATAGCATAAATGCTTTTCCTACCAATTCTAGGGGTGAACCTCACATATTTGGGGGTGGAAAATTTTTTTAGTGGTACGGTTTTTGTGCTAGTCATATAATTCCTATCCATGAGACGCTTATTAGAACTAAAGTTTCACTCCTAAATGTTGTAAAAATTTTTAAATTTGGCACTAAAATTACCCTAACAATTATTTATCTCAGTTTTATTACACATCTACTATTAAACAAACAAAAATCAAGCGCAATTGTATTCTCTAAAATCGTACTTTTACCCCCCCTTACACTTAAGATGAACATTGTACCCAATGTTCAAATAACAAGATGTAAAAGAAAAAAAAGTAAAAGAATGAAATCAAATACTCCCCTGATTCGCTTGGTGGATAATGAAATTACACGGTTAAATCTTCCTCCAAAGTAATGTAGAAGCTCCATGACTAATGCATCGCCACAAGCTTGATCCAAAAACATCTCCTTGTCCAAAATAACCTGTTAAACCTGAGAAAACAAACACGAAAACCTGCATAACATCGGCGGGAAAAAATCTATATATAAGGATATAATGCTTGTGGAATGATAATTTTGCAGATTCCTGGAGATTATAAGTTGGAGATTTTAATAAAAACTTTTCTAAAAACAAAACTTTCAAAAATTTCTGAAAATTAAATCTGACGCCGTCAGGTTATGAACCCTGACGCCGTCAGAAATGACCTGACAAAAATTTTCATTTTAAGTTTCCGGAAAATTTCTGGAAAAACCTTTACCTTACTTCCTGGAATTCCTGCAAAACATCATTATGACTCGATACAAGCATTTGACTCAAACACACACTAATATGTATGTTAATCTATTATTATTACGATTCATGTTAATTTGTGTTCTAATCAACCGATTTAGATTTCCCTTACACTTATCTTCTGCAAAATACCTTTATATGTAGTTAAGACGAAGTTAAAAACAAAATAAAGCATTTTCACAATTTACTTTTGAACATGAATCAATACTAATAAAAATTAAACACACATACGGAAAATAAAATCAAACAAACAAATAAATAAACACACAAAGCAAATAAAACAAATAAAGCTTGGGTTGCCTCCCAAGAAGCGCTTTTCTTTATTAACGAGTCTTGTAGCTAGACTCAAAGTCACGTACATTACGTGATTCCATCATCGGTCACGGTTCCTAGGCCATTCTCCTTCCCGGTTTTATATTCCGATCCTAATTTCAAACAATCCTTGTAGAAACCGAATATCCTTTCCATAACATAGTCTACCCCTTTACTTCTATCCTCATCATTCCTATAGTAGACCGCTTGCTTGAGCTCCTTCTCAACATTTGACAAGTGTTGGAATTGTTCTATCTTATATGGCATTTGGTAGCTTACTTCATCGGTCTCATCCTTAAATCTAACTATCCCTAAGGAAGGTTCATAAGTCATTCTAGAGACCTCAACAAATGGTTTTCCAAAAACCACTTGAGTCAAGGATGCATCGACTATTGGGCGGATATCTTCTACAATTACAAAGTCGGTGACATAGGTGAAGTTTCCTACATAAACCGGTAATCCCTTAACTCTTCCCGTGAAGTTACTCATCCAACCCTTGTCAGGGAACATCCTATACCCAAGTTGATTCTTCATTATCAAGTTGTAGTGGGCTCTAGTCATGATGTTTATGGGCGATCTAAGGTCGATGTAAGCTTTCCACACATGTAGATGTCCAATGTTGCATGGTATGTTGAGATTAGAAGGGTCGCCTATTTCTATGATGGGTCTACCTAGGAAGTATGGTGTCTCGGGGTCATCGAATAAGTTTGTATGATATGCGCGCTCTTCCTTAGTGGGTAGCCTATTGAAGTAGTCCTCATCATCATCTACTTCTTCAATCACACTTGTCCTAACTTCCTTATCAACCTCGACTTTCCTATCCTCATCCTTAGGTTCACTATTATCCTCATTCCTATCAATTGGTTTAATAGTGACAATGTTGACAAAGTGGACGTGTTTGGATGAAGAGGGGTCTTTTACTTGGGGTCCGCTATTTGTGTTCCTAGCGTCCTTATGTGGAGGTGATAACACTTGGTTATGGAGAGCTTTCAACAAGTTGTCAATTTTATTGGTCATCTCCGTTTGTTGTTGATTGAATTCGGCTTCAAACTTGGCTAAACGAGCTTCTTGAGATGCCATAAATTGGGACATCAATCCTTCAAAGTTATTGGTACTACCATTGCCGGAAGGATTGTTGTTGAAAGTGCGATTCGAGTTGGAACCGCTTGATTGGAAACGATTAGGTGGGTTGGAAGAATTGGTTTGTTGCGTGTTTTGGTTTTGTTTCCACCTAAGGTTCGGGTGATTTTTCCATGAGGGGTTGTATGAATCACCGTAATGGTTAGGCTCGGGTTTGAAAGTGTACCACTTGTCTCCCGCTCTGTCGGTACGCGAGGATGCGTAGTCCACAAAAGCTTGTTCGGGGAGTTCCATGCAATCACGAGTGTCGTGGGGACCACTACATAATTCACATGAAGAAGTGATTTTGTTCACTTGGCTTGGAGGTTTAGGAGCCTCGTAGGATTTCATGAGAAACTTGACTTGGTCTTCAAGTTCTATGATCCTACGGTCGGAAGTGCTTGAATTGTTAGAAGGCAAAGATATTGCCTTGACCGTTTTATTCAAATCACGGGGATCACTCCAACTTTCGTTGTCATAAAGAGCAAGATCCTCCAGGAGAGCCCATGATTGTTCCGCACTTAGATCACGTAGCTTGCCACCGGCCGATTGGTCAATGGTTTGCCTCGTGGAGAGATTGATATGGTCATAGAAGATTTGGACTTGGAGCCAAAGTTCTATGCCATGGTGAGGGACTTTTTGGAGTAAGTCCTTGAATCGAGTCCATGCCTCGTAGAGAGTTTCGCCTTGACGTTGTTGGAACATCAAGATATCATTCCTTAGCTTGGTAGTTCTTCCCGGTGGGAAAAACTGAGCAAGGAAACGAGTGGTGAGATCATCCCAAGAGGTAATGGATCCTGCGGGTTGACGTTCTAGCCACTGACTAGCTTGGTCCCGCAAAGAGAATTGGAAGAGACGCAATCGGGTCGTCTCTCGAGTGGCAACATCAAGGTCTATAGAATCAACGATTTTAAGAAAGTCCTTGAGGTGTTGATTAGGATCTTCAGAACGAAGTCCATGGAATGCGCATCCACTTTGCACCAACCGGATGGTGTCGGATCGCAAGGGTGTGATATTGGCCCCTTGAGTGAGCTCAATGGTGTTTCGATAGCCATGGTGGCTAGGACGGGAATACTCTCCTAAAGTACGGGCTCTAGGAGGTGGTGGTGGTTGTTGTGGTGGTGGGTTGTGGGGGTTAAGGATATTACCATCTTCCATGATGTCGGATGGTATGGTTACGAACAAAGACATGAAGAAAATAGATAGACTAAAGAAAACCTAGAAAAAATAAAATAAAAATCTCACTAGAAAGGAATCTAGTGAGTAGACCTAATAGAAATAAAAATTCAACCTAAACAATAACTATTCCCCGGCAGCGGCGCCAAAAACTTGATGCGTGGTTTTGTAACCTTACAACAGGTTTTACCTCTCGAGGGATCTCAAGAGGCTTACAACCCCACCAGGCAGTGTACCTGACCGATGTAGTATAGTGTAGTGGTAAGTACGGGGGATTGATCGTTCTCCACAGGGAATAGTGTTCGTTAGGTGTGAAAGACTACTCTAATTAGGTCTAAGGGTTGAGGAAGATTCTTTTTTATGTTTTTATATTTTTATGAAAGCAAGTAAAATCTCGGTTTTGAAAGAGTGGGCGGAATTAGTTGCTAGTCAACTAACCCAAATTACTACGAATGCAAATAAAATAAAATAACAAAAATGAAATGTGATGAGAAACTTATGTGTAGAGAAATGTGTTTACTTAGATTTCCTTACTCCCTAACTATCTTTTACCGGTTAATTAGTGTGTATTAGTCGCGTGGATGACGGGTGTATTCCTTAATACCATTCGTGGGGTGGCGTACTTACTTCCCCAACTCTACAAGCTCCTACTTCACTCCTATGTCGAGCCGGCTAGGAAGCTCCTAACATGGGATCACTAGAATTCGCTTGTGCATTAAATACAACCATAAAAACCTTTAGTACGCATTTGGTTCATGTTTCTTAAGACGTTCAAGCAAGTTACCGAATAGGAAGTTAGCCAGTTTTCTTAAGCCTAACATAGATAAACAATCATCCAATACAACTAACAACACACTAATAACCAATAATCAATAGCTAGGTTTCATTAGATCTAAGCAAACACAAGATAAATTTAGCCTAACATGTTAATCAAAAGACAAGAATAAGATAAAATCAAACAACACATAGACATATTGAATGATTAATTGATAACTTATCTTCAATGTAACATGGAAGATCTCAAGGCAAAAAGCCTTGAAAAAGAGGCTGAATTCGTCTTAGGGTTTTCTCCCAAAATTCCACACACTAAGCTCTCTTTAATGACAAAAAATTAGAAAACTATATATAGACTTTTGCATCTGACGGCGTCACCTTATGGAGTGTGACGCCGTCACCTCGCCGCTTCTAGGGTTCCCGGATGACCTTCTTGACGCCGTCCCTCTTTAGCTCTTCCAAAATCCATTCTGGCTTATCAAGGCTTGACGCCGTCAGCTCGTGAACGTGACGCCGTCCCCTTATGATTTAAGCCGTGACGCCCTTGATCAAGTTAAAGCGTGACACCGTCAGAATTTACATGCTATTTTCACTGGCTTATCATGAGTAAATTTCACGTCCAACTTTTCTTGCCAAGGCATGACGCCGTCTAGAGTAAATTGTGACGCCGTCAAAGGTAACTTTTAGCCGATTCTTGAGACTTTGTCGTTTTCTTCACTTTTATGCTCCAAAAACGTCCAAAATGCCTCCTTTTCCAGATTTCTCCTCAAAAGTACCTAAAATGACAAAAGGAACGATTTAGGGCGATATTTGATCAAATAAATACGATTTAAGGCTTAAATGACCCCTTAAAAGCGGTACACTTTTCGCCTCATCATGGACATATAGCGAAAGATTGTAAGGCAACAGCTAACCCAGTGATACCAGCGAATGTCGTTAACCCGAAGACATGTTATGAGTGTGGAAGCCCGAATCACCTTCGTAGTATGTGCCCTAGGTTGGGTAGGACACAGGCGCCAGTGCATAGCAACCCGAATCAGGCTGCAACAATTGGTGGAAACATTGCAAACCGTGGAAACAATGTGAATCGTGGAAACAATGTGAATGGTGAAAACAATGGTAACACAGCTCGGGGCCGGGTATTTGTGATGAACGCTGAAGAAGGACGCCAGGACCCGAACATCGTGACGGGTACGTTCTCTTTAAACGACCACTATGCTACCATACTATTTGATTCTGGTGCCGATTATAACTTTGTCTCACCTAAATTCACACATTTGTTGAATATGGAACCTAGTAGACAAGGCTTTAGTTACGAAATTGAAATAGCGAGCGGTCAAAAGGTAGAAACAAATGAGATTATTCGCGGGTGTACATTAGAATTAGAAGGTCATACCTTTAGCATCGACTTAATACCATTTGGGCACGGAAGTTTTGACGTGATTTTTGGAATGGACTGGTTGTCTAAGAATAAGGCTGAAATAGTGTGTCATGAGAAGATGGTCCGAATACCATTACCTAATGGTGAGTTACTCAAAGTGTATGGAGAGAGACTTGAAGAAAACGTGAAACATCTCGTGAGCATGAAGGTAGACGAACAGAAACTAGAAGATATCCCAGTCGTTCGAGACTTCCCAAAAGTGTTTCCTGATGATCTATCCGGATTACCCCCTACGTGAGAGATTGAATTTCGGATAGACCTAATTCCTGGAGCAATGCCGGTTGCAAAGTCTCCCTACCGATTGGCACCTACTGAAATGGAAGAGTTGTCTAATCAACTGAGGGAACTCCAAGACAAAGGTTTCATCCGACCTAGTTCTTCGCCATGGGGAGCACCAGTATTGTTCGTCAAGAAGAAGGATGGTTCATTCAGGATGTGCATCGACTATCAGGAACTGAACAAACTAACCATTAAGAACCGCTACTGGTATGTGTTAAATTACACATACCTTTTACCTAATAAAATGGACCAAATTGACCAAAAACTAACCAAATATGCCAAATATATTGTGTTTTTGTGTTTATGCATGTGCTGGAACGGATATCATGAAAATGGACAAAAATCAATGAGAAAACGGCAAAACGAGCACGGGATTTGGAAAAGAGTATTTAAAGCCGAAGCCGGGGAAGATATTCTACATATGGATCATATTCGAGCTCAACATGATAAAATCAGCCCTTGGATCATTTTATTTTACAAAAATAGTCCTTGGAATAACTTTGCTAAATTGGCAAAGTTCATCCCTAAAAACCTAATCTAAATTTATAAAATCCTTAAATTTCTAAATACCAAAAATCCAATCCCAAATCCAACCCAAAGCATATCCGGCCCAATCCACCCTTTTTATCACTCAATCCGGATCCAACCACAACCCGACCCATCCTTTGTTATAACCCAAGTCAAAGAAGCAATAAAGTCCGGGTCAAACAAGTGAAAAAAGCGGGTAAAAGGGAGCTCCTATTCATCATCCCTGTCACTCTCACCCCTGCTCCAAGACAAAATCCAACTCACCTTCGGTCCCCCCCCCTCCTTCACATGTTTCCCAACCACCTCATCAATCCAAGTGACTAAAACCATCCTATGGCTGTGATTAAAAGAAGTGGAGGCCAAGTTTTGATCAAGGGTTGTGATGAAGCAAGAGGAAGCACAATGCTGGAACTCTCTCACACAACAAATACAAGACAAGAGGAAGAAACCCTAGACCTCTCTCAGCTGCTATAAATACAGAGCTCACCTCCCACACACAGGCTGTCCAATTTTTCATGTTTTTAGAGAAATTTAGGTCATTTTACTTTAATGTCGTTTTAATGCTTTTTTAGTGTAATCATTTAAATTCCAGTGTTAATTTCCTTTCAGAATTGTAATTCACTCTTTTATTAATACAATTGAAGTATTTTTTACCTTGTCGAATTTGAATTCTTAAGCACTCATTTGATTCAAAAGTAGCTCTTAATCTTTAAATTATGTTCTTATAAGCTCATATAAGCTTGTTATAGCTTTTGTAAAAGTTAATTGGTTTTAATTTCAAAAAGTAAAAAAAAAGTCAATAAAAGTCAAATAAAGTCAAATAAGCTGTTTGTGGATGATAAGCCAGTAAGGGAAGGGCTTATTGCTGTTACTAGCTTGTATTTTGACAAGCTAGAGCTTGTAGAGTAGCTCCTCGAGCCTATTGTCCCCTGTTTGTGCAAGGGTATTTGTAAGTTTCATAAATTTCTTTAAATTTCAAGTGCATTGCTTATTTCTGTCTTATTAAGTGCTTATTTGAATTATCTTTGCTTATTTGTTCTCATTGTAGCTATTTTATGCTTATTTGTTAGCTTTTGTTTGCTTATGCTTGTTTTCAATTAAAAACCTCAAAAAACCAAAAAATTAGCTTAGTATAGGTTTAGCTTATTTAGTGCTTATCCACAATTGAAATGTGTTCAGTAGTGCTTATTATACTTAGTTGATCTTCTGTCAATCAAAATTCTAGCTTAGAATAGTCTAATTTAGCTTTAATCTTAAAACAATCTCATTAAGGGGGTGTTTGGAACAAGCATTAAAATGGGTAAAAACTGATATTACTGTTCATTTGCTCTTTGGTGAAGTTTGATCTAGCTTATTTAAAGTTAGATAAGCTAATTGTGGGTTGTGTTAAGCTGATTTCATAGGATTTGTAGTTTTACTTTTATTTTTCATAGTTTATAAGGATTTTGCTTCTTGATTCAATGTGCTATTAAGATAAGTAGATTTAGCCTTTATTTTGCTACTTGTGTGTTCATCAAGTGTGCTTAGATCATTTCTGAAGAGTTGGTGTTGATTCAAATTGATTTGAGGAGGTTTTTACTCATTTATGTGATTTTGCCACATCAGTAATCATCTCCCATATCTGTTCTGTTCAAGCAGTTTTAGGCCCAATATTAAGTGCTTATTTGTGAGTTTTATTGCTTGATTTTTGGTTTATAAGTTCTTTGGTATAAGAACTTTTAGATTATTGAGCTTTTGAGGATTTTTAGTCTTATTTTAGAGCTTAAAATTAAGCCCAAAAGTGGCCTGTTGGTCTATTTCTACCTGCAAATCAGTCCTTTATTGCTTTCTTTAATCTCAGTGCTTATTTGCTTATCTTTTTAGCTTATTCTGATTTTCTTGATTCATTTAGATAATTTTTAGCCTAATTTAGCTTTTTCAAGTTCTCTTCTAGCTTAAGTTAGCTTATTAGCTTAAATGCTTTTAACTTTAGTTCATTTTGTCTAATTCATTACTGGTCTGATTATCTAAAGCTTTTTCTGGCTTATTCTTAAGTTTTTAAAAAATAATTCTTTTACAAATAGTGCTTAATTTCACCTTATTTCCAAGTTTCAATAAGAAAAATAAAAAAAATAAAATAGTTTTGCAAAAAGGAGTGCACAGGGTTCGAACCTGTGACCTCCTGCACACTAAAGCCTCACACACACACCTCTGAACCAAACTTGCCCTTGGGACTTCTCTGTCCTTCTCTTCCCCTTTAATTCTTTTAACCTTTTTTTACCTTTTTAGCTTAATTATCATTTTAGCTTATTTACTGCTTATTCTGAAAAGCTTTTTCCTTCCTTTTATTTTTCCTTCATTCTTATTTACTTAAAGTAATTTCTATAAAAATTTCAGATTTATTTATATAGTTTTAGTATTTTTAATCATTTAATTTCTTTAAATTGGTTTTCACTTTTTAGGCTCGGGATTAGCCCAAGCGTGCTCGTTTTTAGTTTTCTTTTACGTTTTTGCCTACGTGTGCTTTACATTATTGTTTTACTTGCTTTATAAGTTGTTTTTAGTTTATGTTTATAAATCTTAGCTTAAAAATCCAAAATCTCATATTTTCACTATTCACGACACAAAATCACGACTCGAAATCACAAAATTCCATTCACTCCTTCGCTGGGAAAACGACTCGGGTTTACATAATTTCCTCCTTGTATTTCTTTGGAAATATTTATATATTGATTTTCAAACAATCAATTTTTGGCGCCGCTGCCGGGGAGGGTTTGAAGTGAATTTTTGATTCTCGTTCGATGATGAGTGTTTTGAAGATCCTTCCCTGTGAAGTTATCATTTTCTCTCGTAAATATTTTCTTATTATTTTTATAAAAACCCAAAAATATTTTCCTTTTTAAATTTTGTTTTTCTTTTAAACTTTGTTTTTCTTCTATCTTAGTTTGTTTTTTCATTTTAAAAATCCAAAAATATTCTTCTTATTCCTCTTATTCGTTTAATTCTTTATCTCTCACCCTCTATCCGTTTAATTCTTCTTTACGTCTTCATCTTACCATTATGGTTGTGAATGGTGTGGGGGTCCTCCAAATGGTGGAAATTTCCCCGGTTGTAGCATTGTAAATTCGGGAAACGGGTTTGTCTATGATCAAAATCCCTACAATGAAACAACCAATTTTTTTAACCAACCCCCAGACCATGAGATGGAAACATATCCTTGTGAATATTGTGGAGGTCCGCACCGAAGTTTTGATTGTCAAGCATGGAATATGTTTGTCTATGAGCAAGTTCCATGTAACAATCAAAACTTTGGTTATGACCAATATCCATATACTTCACCGAATCAATCACAGCAATCATATTGTTGTGAGTACTGTGGAGGTCCGCATTATAACTCTGATTGTCAAACGAAGAACCCGCTTGTCTATGAACGTGGCCCTTGTAACAATTATGACTATTCTTATCATGACCAACCTCCACAGTACCAAATGATTCAAAAACAGCCTCAGCCATTTCCTCTAGAATTTATCCAAGAATTTCAAGCTGTAATGAATAAACCTGAGGATTTGGTTATTAAACTTACCCAAGAAGATCTTCATCAAAAAACTTATGGAGAACTTCTAGCTGAAGAACAAGCAGCTAGAGTAAGTTCCCAATATTGTAAAACTTTTGTTTACGATGACGATGATGAATCTATTCAAATTGGGGAGTTTTATAATAATTCATCAGCTGCTATCACACCCATCGAAAAGCAGGAAGACAAAAGAAGCATGGCAGAATTATTAGCAGAGGAGCAGATGCAACTTATATGAGCTTTATATGCTAACAATAAGGTCGACGACGATTATGACAAGGAGTATGCCCCTGAAGTTCTTGAAATTTCAGATAAACCTCCGAGTGTGGCAATCCCACTCCGTCTTCAGAACCTATCATTTCCGACTCTTCCCCTTCCCTCACTCCGGTTGAGGGAGGTGATCCTCTCTTGGAAGAGGTTGATGCCTTTCTTACTAAAGAAGATTCAATTTCACCGGAAATTGATGATTCTTATCTTAATCCGGAGGGAGACATTCTTTTTCTTGAGAAATTATTGAACAAAGAACCATCACTTTCTCTCCCTCCGAAGGAAGTTGAAATCAATTCTCCAAAGGAATTTAATGACCTTGTTTCCGAAACATTCAAAACGACTATCACCAATCCTCTGTTTGATTTCGAATCTGAATTAACTTTAATTTCAGATAATCCGATCTTTGATATTCAGATGGAGGAGAGTGATGAGTGCGTAACGGAATCCTTGGTTCACAGATTTACATCGTATGATTGATTCTCTTCACGAGGAGTTCTCGGGTGAACTTACTCATATCATACCTCCACCGGAGTATGATTACTTTGATTTTATGGAAGATCATGACCCGGGGGGAGATGTACTCTATCGTGAGAGTTTGCTTATCGATGACATCATCCCGACCCTCCCTCCCGAGGTTTTTGTTAATGAACCAAAGAGCTTTAATGATGAAATTCAAAATAAGGAAAATGGTAATTCTAATTTTGAGGATGAAGAATAGATTCTCATTGTGATAAAGATCTTTCTCCCTTTCTTCACCTATCCGGTGACTTCTCCTTTCTTTTATTCCTTTGTGAGTGAAGACACCATCTTTGACCCCGGCATCTCTCATTCTTTTAAGTCGTGGGCATCTCATCGGAGTGGAACTTTCAAGCACTTCAATGTTTCTCCAAACATCTTGAATGAAAGTCCGATGGAGATTTCCCTTTCCACATGCTCCCCCAAGAACAACTAAATTCGGGGCGAGTCCAGCTATACGACTCGTTAAAAAACAAGCGCTTCGTGGGAGGCACCCCATGCTTATCCTTCTATCTTCTTTCTATTTTCTTTCTAATAAGTGTGACGTGAGGAGGCCTACCTCTTCCATTTATCGTGTTTTGTGGTTGTTGTTGTTTATGTCCAGGATTTACCCGAAGTTTGAAGACTCTCGTGCTCGTGGTTTTGTCTTTCTCCACTCGAGTCTCATCCTTCGTTGCTTTATGGGAAATCCGATATCCTAATCTTATCGACTAACGTTTATCTATTTGGCATAATTAATAAACGGCCTTAGATTTACGTAGGATGACCCTTACCTTAAAACATTGAGGACAATGTTTAACTTTAGTCTGGGGGGGGGGGGAATCTTTCGATTCGATTTTTTCCTTGTGCTTTGCCGTTTACTCTCGCAACCCAGTTTTTCCACCAAAAATCCAAAAAATAATAATAATAATAATAATAATAATAATAATAATAATAATAATAATAATAATAATAATAATAATAATAATATATAATAATAATAATAATAATAATAATAATGAGAAAATTTAAAAATTTTTGCAAAAATATCATAAGTGTTTTGACACAATGTTGACTTTCCGCTGGTGAGAGTATGAATAAAATTTTGACTTGACCGGGCGTGTTGAGCCCTAACTTGTCCCCTTAACCTTTATAATCAATAAGCTTTTGCTAGTCTCTTATACAAGGAGCTATAAAACGCGAATTCTTTTTAAGAGTTTGCAAGTTCCCATAATTAACTTTATATATGCATGGCTTGATTATTGACTAAGCATTCGCGGATCTTATTATTTAAGATTTTAAATTTGCGAAGAACGAGAAATGATAGAGTTAAAGATAAGTTAGATGCTAAGCGTGGAGTAGTTGGATCTCTTTAGAGCCCATCGGTGTTATTTGTGACTTTTTGCTCCCATCAGTTAGAAAACCCCAAAAAAATATAAATTTCTAAATAATTAAAGGTGCAAGGTTTTGGTGATAATTAGTTTTTACTCCTTCTTTAGAAAATCCTTGCTTATAAGAGTTGGGTACACATCAAGGTACTACCAGTGTTACGATGTAATAGGCAACTGATTCCTGATAGTACGTGCTATTGTCTCTATTGCTATAAAGACCGTAGGACTCGGAATTTGGCAAAATATATAATAAATAATAATAATAATCCAAAGCCGATAAAGTTTTCTGTTTCCTGAAGGTTCGCTCCCGTTGACTCAGACTTCAAAAAGGCAGAGGAAAAATATCCAAGGTCAAAATAAGACTCCCGATTCTTGACGGTTCTCTCCCGTTGTCTAGGTTGTTTAAAAGGCCGAGGATTTATAATATGTGCTTAATAATGTTAAAAATGCCAAATTTCGACTCCGGGGATATCCTAATAAAAGCTTCTGTCTCTGGACTCGTAGATGAGTTATTTCGGTCGTATATAAAAGGGATATCCCCTAAATCGTGTTAAATCAGAGACCTTGATGTGGACCTCATTTTTGTAGGCAACGGTTGTCGAGGGAAGGATTTGAAACTACTTAGCGTCTAAACTTGGTGCCTTTATCGGACTAAAAATTTATCGAAACGGGAATATGAAGAAATTCATTTCTCACCAAAAATAAAATAAGTAGAGGAAAAATAGGAATTTGGGAGCAAGAAGTAATACACCATTAACTTCCATGGGTAGTGTTAGCATCTAACTTGTAAATAGCTGTGATTTCGTTTTTAAGCTTGGTTTGGGGACTCGTGAAAAATCAGGGACGATAAATTTTATCCGTATGGACGCTTTTCCATGATTAGTGCTTCTTACTCTGTGATCCTAAAAGTTATTGTAAAATAATGAAATTCAACATCCGTCATATCAGAAAAGTACCAAAAAGATAATATATGTAATAAAATGGTCAAACGGGGCATTTTTGAAACTAAGGATTTCTTAATCTCTTTTGAGGAACATTTTGCTACTTTTCAAAATCTTTAGTAGAAAGAGGTTGAAATTTTTGGTTTCAAAAGCGTGAGTTGATGACATTGCGTGAGGACACGGCAATACTTTAGTCTGGGGGATTTTGGTATGTGTTAAATTACACATACCTTTTACCTAATAAAATGGACCAAATTGACCAAAAACTAACTAAATATGCCAAATATATTGTGTTTTTGTGTTTATGTATGTGCAGGAACGGATATCATGAAAATGGACAAAAATCAATGAGAAAACGGCAAAACGAGCACAGGATTTGGAAAAGAGTATTTAAAGCCGAAGCCGGGGAAGATATTCTACATATGGATCATATTCGAGCTCAACATGATAAAATCAGCCCTTGGATCATTTTATTTTACAAAAACAGTCCTGGGAATAACTTTGCTAAATTGGCAAAGTTCATCCGTAAAAACCTAATCTAAATTTATAAAATCCTTAAATTTATAAATACCAAAAATCCAATCCCAAATCCAACGCAACTCATATCCGGCCAAATCCACCCTTTTTTATCACTCAATCTGGATCCAACCACAAACCGACCCATCCTTTGTTATAACCCAAGTCAAAGAAGCAATAAAGTCCGCGTCAAACAAGTGAAAAAAGCGGGTAAAAGGGAGCTCCTATTCATCATCCCTGTCACTCTCAGCCCGGCTCCAAGACAAAATCCAACTCACCTTTGGTCCCCCCCTCCTTCACATGTTTCCCAGCCACCTCATCAATCCAAGTGACTAAAACCATCCTATGTTGTGATTAAAAGAAGTGGAGGCCAAGTTTTGATCACGGGTTGTGATGAAGCAAGAGGAAGCACAATGGTGGAACTCTCTCACACAACAAATACAAGACAAGAGGAAGAAACCCTAGACCTCTCTCAGTTGCTATAAATACAGAGCTCACCTCCCACACACAGGCTGTCCAATTTTTCATGTTTTTAGAGAAATTTAGGCCATTTAACTTTAGTGTCATTTTAATGCTTTCTTAGTGTAATCATTTAAATTCCAGTGTTAATTTCCTTTCAGAATTGTAATTCACTCTTTTATTAATACAATTGAAGTTTTTTTTACTTTGTCGAATTTGCATTTTTAAGCACTCATTTGATTCAAAAGTAGCTCTTAATCTTTAAATTCTGTTCTTATAAGTTCATATAAGCTTGTTATAGCTTTTGTAAAAGTTAATTGGTTTTAATTTCAAAAAGTAAAAAAAAAGTCAATAAATGTCAAATTAAGTCAAATAAGCTGTTTGTGGATGATAAGCCAGTAAGGGAAGGGCTTATTGCTGTTACTAACTTGTATTTTGACAAGCTAGAGCTTGTAGAGTAGCTCCTCGAGCCTATTGTGCCCTGTTTGTGCAAGGGTATTTGTAAGTTTCATAAATTTCTTTAAATTTCAAGTGCATTGCTTATTTCTGTCTTATTAAGTGCTTATTTGAATTATCTTTGCTTATTTGTTCTCATTGTAGCTATTTTATGCTTATTTGTTAGCTTTTGTTTGCTTATGCTTGTTTTCAATTAAAAACCTCAAAAAACCAAAAAATTAGCTTAGTATAGGTTTAGCTTATTTAGTGCTTATCCACAATTGAAAAGTGTTCAGTAGTGCTTATTATACTTAGTTGATCTTCTGTCAATCAAAATTCTAGCTTAGAATAGTCTAATTTAGCTTTAATCTTAAAATAGTCTCATTAAGGGGGTGTTTGGAACATGCATTAAAATGGGTAAAAACTGATATTACTGTTCATTTTCTATTTGATTAAGTTTGATCTAGCTTATTTAAAGTTAGATAAGCTAATTGTAGGTTGTGTTAAGCTGATTTCATAGGATTTGTAGTTTTATTTTTATTTTTCATAGTTTATAAGGATTTTTCTTCTTGATTCGGTGTGCTATTAAGATAAGTAGATTTAGCCTTTATTTTGCTACTTGTGTGTTCATCTAGTGTGCTTAGATCAGTTCTGAAAAATTGGTGTTGATTCAAATTGATTTGAGGAGGTTTTTACTCATTTATGTGATTTTGCCACATCAGTAACCATCTCCCATATCTGTTCTGTTCAAGCAGATTTAGGCCCAATATTAAATGCTTATTTGTGAGTTTTATTGCTTGATTTTTGGTTTATAAGTTCTTTGGTATAAGAACTTTTAGATTATTGAGCTTTTGAGGATTTTTAGTCTTATTTTAGAGCTTAAAATTAAGCCCAAAAGTGGCATGTTGGTCATTTTCTACCTGCAAATCAATCCCTTATTGCATTCTTTAATCCCAGTTCTTATTTGCTTATCTTTTTAGCTTATTCAGATTTTCTTGATTCATTTAGATAATTTTTAGCCTAATTTAGCTTTTTCAAGTTCTCTTCTAGCTTAAGTTAGCTTATTAGCTTAAATGCTTTTAACTTTAGTTCATTTTGTGTAATTCATTACTAGTCTGATTATCTAAAGCTTTTTCTGGCTTATTCTTAAGTTTTTAAAAAATAATTCTTTTACAAATAGTGCTTAATTTCACCTTATTTCCAAGTTTCAATAAGAAAAAAAAAAAAAAAAAAAGTTTTGCAAGAAAGAGTGCACAGGGTTAGAACCTGTGACCTCCTGCACACCAAAGCCTCACACACCCCCCTCTGAACCAAACGTGCCCTTGGGACTTCTCTGTCCTTCTCTTCCCCTTTATTTTTTTTTTTATTTTTTTATTTTTTTTACCTTTTTAGCTTAATTATCATTTTAGCTTATTTACTGCTTATTCTGAAAAGCTTTTTCCTTCCTTTAAATTTTCCTTTATTCTTATTTACTTAAAGTAATTTCTATAAAAATTTCAGATTTATTTATAAAGTTTTAGTATTTTTAAATATTTAATTTCTTTAAATTAGTTTTTAATTCATAAAAATTAAAATATAAATCGAAAAAATAATTTTCTTTTTTCTAAAATTTTCTTTTATCAAATAGGACTTAGAAAAAATAGTTTTACATATCTAGGGTTTATATTTCTTAATTTTCACTTTTTAGGCTCGGGATTAGCCGAGCGTGCTCGTTTTTATTTTTCTTTTACGTTTTTGCCTACGTGTACTTTACATTATTGTTTTACTTGCTTTATAAGTTGTTTTTAGTTTATGTTTATAAATCTTAGCTTAAAAGTCCAAAATATCATATTTTCACTATTCACGACACAAAATCACGACTCGAAATCACAAAATTCCATTCACTCCTTCGCTGGGAAAACGACTCGGGAATACATAATTTCCTCCTTTCATTTTTTTGGAAATATTTATATATTGATTTTCAAACAATCAGCTACCCTCTCCCGTGAATTGATGACTTATTTGACCAGCTGCAAGGTTCACGGTACTTCTCCAAGATAGATCTCCGTTCTGGCTACCATCAGTTACGAGTACACGAAGATGATATTCCAAAAACAGCTTTCAAAACTCGATACGGTCATTTCGAGTTCACGGTTATGCCGTTTGGACTGACAAATGCGCCTGCGGTCTTCATGGACTTGATGAATCGAGCTTGCAGGCCATACCTAGATAAACTTGTCATCGTATTTATTGATGACATCTTGATCTATTCCAAGACTAAAGAGGAACATGAAACACACCTGAAGATAATCCTAGAGCTACTCAAGAAGGAGAAACTGTACGCCAAACTCTCAAAGTGCGAGTTCTGGCTACAAGAAGTCCAATTCCTCGGACACGTGGTTAACAAAGATGGTATCCATGTGGATCCAAGCAAGATTAAGGCAGTGAAAAATTGGGAAGCTCCTAAGTCCCCGACAGAAGTCCCATCATTTTTAGGCCTAGCAGGTTACTACCGACGTTTCATCGCGAACTTCTCCAAGATTGCCAAACCACTTACCTCACTGACTCAAAAGAACAAGAAATACGATTGGGGCGAAGCGCAGGAGAGTGCCTTCCAGACGTTGAAAGATAACCTATGTAATGCACGAATACTAACCCTCCCGATGGACCCGAAGATTTCGTAGTGTACTGTGACGCGTCATGTCAAGGCCTTGGGTGCGTATTAATGCAAAGAGGTAAGGTGATTGTTTATGCCTCTAGACAACTGAAGGTTCATGAGAAGAACTATACCACCCATGATTTGGAGTTGGGTGCTGTTGTATTCGCTCTCAAGATATGGAGGCATTACTTGTATGGGACGAAAAGTATTATCTATACCGATCACAAGAGCCTTCAACACATTTTCGATCAAAAAGAGTTGAACATGCGCCAGAGGAGGTGGATCGAGCTCTTTAGCGATTATGACTGCGAGATTCGCTACCACCCAGGTAAGGCGAACGTGGTAGCTGATGCTTTGAGCAAAAAGGAAAGACTCAGGCCTAGGAAAGTAAAAGCCATGAGTATAACCATACAGTCGGGTATCAAGGATAAGATACTAGCAGCTCAGCGAGAAGCATCTATGAATATGGATGCACCCACGGAGAAGATGCGAGGCTTAGATAAGCAACTAGAGAAAAAGGACGACGGTGGACTGTAATTTGTAGACCGAATTTGGGTACCGTTAACTGGTGATGTGAGAACCCTAGTCATGAACGAAGCACATACAACGAGGTACTCTGTTCATCCAGGAGCAGATAAAATGTACTATGACCTTAGAGACTTGTACTGGTGGCCGGGGATGAAGAAGGACATAGCTGTCTACGTTAGCAAGTGTCTGACTTGCTATAAAGTGAATATAGAACATCAGAGACCATCTGGTTTGTTACAACAACCGGAGATTCCCGAATGGAAGTGGGAAAGGATAACCATGGATTTCATTACAAAGTTTCCTAGAACTAGTAGCGGACACGATACGATTTGGGTCATCGTAGATAGGTTGACTAAGTCTGCACATTTCTTACCTATCCGGGAAGATTATTCGATGGACAAATTGGCTAGACTATACATCAAGGAGATAGTGGCAAGATATGGTGTGCCTATATCGATCATATCTGATCGTGACATCCACTTCACGTTAAACTTTTGGCAGTTATTACAAAGTTCCCTGGGAACACACTTAGATATGAGTACGGCGTATCACCCATAGACCGATGGTCAAAGCGAGCGTACCATACAGACCTTTGAGGACATGCTCAGGGTGTGTGCCATAGACTTCGGTGGCAATTGGGATACCCATCTTCCACTAGCCGAGTTCTCCTATAACAACAGTTATCATACCAGCATAGATATGGCACCATTCAAGGCACTTTATGGAAGAAAGTGTCGTTCACCTATTGGTTGGGCGGAAGCTGGAGAGAGTCAAATGATAGGACCTGAGATAGTGCTAGAAACCACTGAGAAGATCATTCAAATTAAGGATAGGCTCAAGGCTGCTCGAGATCGTCAGAAGAGCTATGCCGACAACCGACAGAGACCCTTAGAATTCAGCGTTGGTGATCATGTTTTACTCAAGGTATCACCTTGGAAAGGTGTTGTACGATTTGGAAAGAAGGGCAAGTTAGCACCTAGATACGTAGGACCTTTTGAGATCACTGAGAGAATCGGTCCAGTAGCTTACCGACTAAAACTACCACAAGAGCTGAGTGGCGTTCATGATACGTTCCACGTGTCGAACCTTAAGAAATGTCTTGCTGATCAGACCTTACACATACCCTTGGAGGAGATACGGATAGATCCTAAGTTACACATCGTAGAGAAACCAGTTGAAATTTTAGAACGTGTGATCAAGAAGTTGAAACGCAGTAAGATACCAATAGTTAAAGTCCGTTGGGATTCAAAGCGTGGACCCGAGTTTACATGGGAGTGTGAGGACGAGATGAAGCGAAAGTATCCTCACCTATTTTCAAACGTATCGGGTAACTCAAACTGAAACTCGGGACGGGTTTCTTCTGAGGCTGGGAGATTGTGACAACTGGTAATTTCAGGAACCTTTTAAGTTACCGCATTTCGTTTTAAAATAAACGTAAAACTAGGAACAACCCCCCCCCCTTGTGCAGTAGGACTTAGGCTATATTTGGTCCACAACGCTCCAATACCTTGCTCCTACTCCGGTTCACAATTTTAAACCATAAAACAATTTCCTATCCTTTAAATTCTTACGGTTGTCAATTCAACAAACGCTATTCGCTATTTAGAATTTAACACCCGATATACCCAATTTCCCAAAAATTGTTTCTAACATGTTTTTATACTTCCAAAATTATTAACAAAGTTCCAAAAATATTTTCGGATGCCTAAAGTAATTTCTTTATATCTTACGTTTAAATACGTACAACTTTCGGTAATCACCAAACCAACAACCAACACCTATTTTTAACACCCAATACACACAGTATATACTCTTTTGTATCAAAACAAGTATTTTACTCTCATTTCTACCCATGTTGCCCCCCCCATGTTCCACAATAATTACCACACATTTTATTACTACTTGCATTAAATGCAAGACATGAACCCTAAAAACAAGGGGTTGCCAAAGACTAAAATTGGTGGCTTGACCACCAATCTGTCTCCCCCCCCCCCTCTAGCCCAATCGGCCTACCTCATAAGTGCAAGACAAGGATAGTTTTGACCACACTATTAACACTTTGGAAGTCTTATAGTATATATAGATCATAAGTATTCTTATTTTTTTTTTACACTAGCTAAGTTCAAGAGCAAAAGAAAAAAATATAATCACTTCCCATATATACCAATAAAGTCGACACACTAAGAGGAGCAAGGAGAGGAGAAATCTTGTTGTGGTTAAAATCAAGCTTACTTAGGGCATTCTAGCAAGGATTTGGAACACAAATCTTGAGGTTAATCAAGTGTTTTACAACTCAAATCTCACTAATTACTTTTGTAAGTAATCTTACAAAAAATTTCATGATTTCCTTATGTCATCTTGCTAGTTAAGTGTATATTTAGTTATCACTTGGTACATGTTGATAAAGTTTTCACATTTACAATGATCTTTCAACAAAGATTATGTTTTTTAACAAGTTTTGGTTACAAGACAACTAGTTAGTAAAACTTATCATAAGAAGGTGGTAATAAACCTTATAAACATGTATATTAGTAAACTAGTATATTTAAGCATTCTTGATGATTATTACATGGACCTTAAAATATAGTTAAGTTTATTGTTAGATCATTTTTATTATGTTGAGAAGTTGATGGAGAAACTAGGACTAGAAATGAAGTTGTGGTTAAGTGGATATGCTAGCTAGAAGAGTAGAAATATAGTTTTGACACTTTTAATAAACAATCTGTCCCGTTTTGTAAAAACTGGAAAAATCAATGGGTTGTGTGTAATTTTTGGCTAGAAATATTGAAAATGGACTTAATAACTAAAACGTAGCCACTTGAATGAGTTAAAACGAGCTTGTAACGAAAAATATACGCTAATTAAAATATTTACGACGAAAACTACATTTTCAGAAAAAGTATGAGTCTGTCCAGAAATTTGAGTAGTAAAAACTGATGCTAAATGGTATCTAGACTAGCCGAGACCTTGAAAAGCGGATAGTATACTTAAATACCTTCGCGGGGATAGGTCAAACTTAAGAAACGAAGCTACGACGCAAAAGTTATGGCTTAATAAAGATTTGTGGCAACATATAGTTTTGACAGCTTCTATTTTGCTAATAGAAAGCTGTTAGGATTTGTAGAAATTGATTTTTGGACCTTTTAGTGTACGTTTTGGCTAAATGAGGTAGACGGAAATGGTAGAGCATTACATATATATATATATATATATATATATATATATATATATATATATATATATTAGGCGCGTTGGAGATTTTTGAGATAGCCATTAACATGATGACTAAAATTTGGTCGCAAGATAAATAAGTCACATTACCTAACGTGGTAATTTTCTAAATAAAGGATCAAGTTGACACAACAATATTTTGACGACAAATAATACAACGACATGTACAAGTGATAATGTAGAGTATGAACTTGCGTGCATGGCCTTGTTTTCGAACCTAAGACATATGTATTATTTAGGTCGCGATTAGAGTTATCGGACTAAATTTGTTGTTTACAATTTATCAAGCGGGATTTGCTTTTGCTCAGGTGAGTTCTCATAGCCCCATTTTTAACGTGTTTTACCTTGGTGGAAAATGGTACTCAATGCTTTACAAATGTTTTCATGCTGTGAATTACTGTTTTACATGATTTTGGACATATACGTGTGATGATGCAATTATATGCTGTGACATGTTTGTTTTGTGATTACATGACTGCTCCACTATTAACTCTCTGCTGAGAGCCCACAGGTTATAGGTTCAGTATGTCAAATTGTTAACTCTCTGTTGAGAGCCCACTGGTTGATAGATCTATCGGGGTAGCTCCCCACGTGATTTGGTTATGTGATTGAGGAACACTATATGATCAGTTGGCGTGACACTATTGCTTTTTGATAATGTGCTTGTAATTGATATTCATTTCACTATGTCCTACTTATTGTTCACAGCCACGTGGTTTAAGCTCTAAACCTACGAGCTCACCAACTTTATGTTGACGTTTTCGAGTATCCATTTTCAGGTGTTAAGAACGAAGGTACCATAGAAGGTTGAGCATTGGCCCGACTTAGCAAGACTTAGTCAAGACCCTCCCGGGTTATATCTCGTGGAGTTGCATTCTGATATTAAATAATGATGTTGTGTAACTTTGAGACTCATGTTGTTTTTCATTTTGTATTTATCCCTGTTGTGGGAGTTTGTGACTGTTATCGGTTCAAGGTATTACATATAGTATTTCTCTATTGTGACCCTTTGTGTTCTTTACTAAGAAGTCATACCCCGTGAATGCCATTCCGCTGCGTCATTTTTGGGGTGTGACAAAAAAGAGTGTATTCTACTATGTAGATGATGGACTATCCATCAATGCAATTAACTTGAAAATTGGGCATGCAATTTTCCTTAATATGTCTACCATCCCCACAATGGTATGTAGCATCTTTAAGTGGTCAAAGCACAACAACTAGATAAATTATGCTAGTTTGCCTTTTACCAATTTTGCGGTAATCAGTCTAGCTTCTAATTTTAATAACTCAGAAAGTGTGCAATTTTCTTAACTATTAAAGTTTGCTATGAGTTATTTCTTAGAATTTAGACAATTCTAATTTTCCTATCATACCTTTCTCATTCATGAAAAAGAATAGGATTAAGTCTCACTCTTTACTCATAGAAAGGAGACTAGGTTTATTCTTTTAGTAAAGTTGACTCTAGCCAAAAACCCCTACGGGTGTAGATCAATTTACCAATAAAAGAATGTCCCACGTTTACGGTTTAACGTTGCATTAATACATTTACAAAATTCAATTTTAGTATTTTCGATAATACAATCTTTTCAAGAAAATAAAATACCCAAGTAAATATTCATATAACCATTGAATTTTCTTGAAAACTAGGATCCAAATTTTCATAGTTTCACTACATCAGTTGATCTGCTAGTAGTGAAAGTACAAAATATGGTAATCTGTCGAACAATAATCGGCAAACAATTTCTGACTCCTAGATCATTATGGGATTTACATTTGCCAAATACAATTTGCAAAGTAAGCATGTTTCATCCCATCTCATGCCTTAAGTTTCTAGGTCTCACTAACAACTTAATTAAGTCGTCTAATTTAGAAACTGCAAATTCTCCATATATGGTCTCACGCATTAACGGAAATTTACCTTGTCATTAAAATCTAGGTAAGGTCTCACTTACGCTAAATAATAACTTCAAGTGTTTCTTATAATTAGATGGCATGGACTTAAATTTTAGGGTACTAATTTTGATGTGTCAATCAAAATATGTACGAAGAAGCATGCACACATCTTCGTATCATAAGTTTTCAAAACGTTTTTATTTACCACTTAAGGCTAAGATTTAAATCAACAAAGTTTGAACTGAGGTATTGGGTTCACCAATCAAAGAATTACCTACAATTATCGCCCACTATATCCTTCTTCTGCATGAGTCAAAAGACCCAAGTTATTCGGATAATTACCACAAAAGTGGCACGTGGAATTGAGGTCAATTCACCCTTAAGATGATTTTGTACAAAAAAATAGCTTACTTGGTAGCTCCAATTAGACGCACAAAGGAGCGGAGAGACAAACGTCCGCCCAAAGGCTAATTAAAAACGCGTCTCTTTCGGATGACAATTTAATGTCAAGCCTCCTTATACCCCTCTTATAGTTTGTCTAAACTGGGTGAGCCGTTCACACTATTGGTACAAAACTCATCACTCAATTAAAAGTTTATGATTATAAGTCTTAAAAAAAAATATGTTATAAACTATAATATTGCTAGTCTCGCCTAGGAGCAAATTACCGTGCGAAGCGAACCACTGTCGGCACATAATACTTTGCATTATATAATTTATCACATCAAGTTTCATAGTTATTAGGTCAATTTATTTTCTATTCGAAAAATTACCCTCTTTTTGCTTACAATTCGTCATATAATTTAAACAAAAAAACAAGTAATTAATAAAAATAAATAACCAAATAATAACACATAATCTTAACAATTAAATCATGTAGCCACATGCAAACTTTTTGATAAAATCATATTAATAATCTATCTATAGTTTTAATATGCATATATTTAACTAAGACTCCCATTGGTTTTCGAGCAAATGGTACCAATGTACCACATACACCAAACAATTTGGTTGCGTAAGTCCTAGCAAATATATACCAAGTAGCACATAAATAGATTCATTAATTTAATTAATTGGGGTCTTCCCCAATTTTAGATCTATCTTATTACATGTGACAAACAACTTAACAATTAATATAAACCCTAATCCATGATAAACATGCATGTTTCATCATGGATTAATTACAAGTCACAAGATACGTAACCCTTTACACACATAAACATGTTCCTAATTTAGGGTTCCAAAACTAATTTTTAATTAAGAGGGCATCCCCCCCCAAAAAAAAATTAGGGTTTCGATTTTCTTTATGTTCTAAACCCTAAAAGAAATCGACTAACATGTAATCCTAATCCAAGATTCAATTTTTATGTGTTTCGGTAATTCAATTACATGTTAAACGGCTCGTGATGCCACTGTTAGAATTTAATAATCTAGACTAGTTCATATTATTAAACAAGTAATCATATTACATATGCGGAAGCGTAGGATCATGTTTAACATATAAAAGATTAACCGAATAATAAAAGTAATGTACCTTTGATCCTAGCAAGAACAAGGATCAAACTTTAATCTTCTTCTTTAAATTAACAAAAGTGGGTTAGCGAGATACCCCTTACCGTTTTGTATCTCAATCCAAGATGTATAAACTATAGTGAGTTTATACCACAGTCTTGTACACACGTACTATAACCGAACTAATGATTATGCTAGTAATAAACTCAAATTTAAACCAAAACAATTTTTGCTTAATAAAAAACTTGGATCGACAATCCCAAAGGGATATGTGGATCGATCAAGACAAAGAAGAAGAAGAACAAGACTTAGGGTTATAGCAAGAGTGCAAAGATCAAGAAACAATAACCCCTAAGCCTTGTATTTATAGTGTGCTAATCTTGGAGAACAAGTTTGCTAAGGATTGGGTTTCCATAACCCCTAGCCGATCGGCCCATGCTCCCCAAAGGGATTCCAGAACCTTCTTGACCCTCTAATTAAACCTATAGTCCTTCCTTTATTCACTAACGGTCGTTAGTTAATTCCCGTTAATTACTTAACGTCCGGTAGTCGTTATTTTGTGTTTAAATAATTAAATATATAACGTTTTATATATATTAATTATTGTACATTAATTCCTCATATGTAATGTGTGCAATCCCATGGTCCCGAGTTCGATTCTAGTCATACACGTTTAATATTTTGTCCATAAACTCAACATTGTTTAGTTACTGGTGCTCATGTGAATAGCAATCATAAGATTTCACTGAAAGTGTTTTAGGTTCCTTTACGTATTATCAGTCAACATCTTATCCTATTTCTACCTTGTTTAGAATGTTAGACAAAGTATCTGGTTTTTGGGGTGGTTGATTTGATATATGGAGTTTTAGAGAAGCATTAAAAAACGTCTTATAACATTTCATGAGTTGTAATTGGCTAAACAACCATGGTCTATATATTGCTTAATGTGAATGGAACTGTGGGACAAACGTGTCGGCAGATAAGGCCAGAACAGGATCTACTGGTGCTGTGTTGGTAGATGGCAGCACCATGATGGCCATTTTAATTACATTTGAAACTCTATGATGCTCAATCTAAATCATCAAGTGTTAAACTTGATGAATTGGTAGTTGCATCTGCAATGTTTGGTGATGGATAATACGCAGATGGGTGTGTTATTGAATCTTGATCAATCTTTATGTTATTGAATCTTGATCAATCTTTATATACTATGTGCATGTTGATGGTTTGATATTTTGACTCATTTATTTATGCATGTGTTGATAAGACTGTGATATTGGTTATGTAACCGCGCTTGAAACATTATTTTTCACGCGTCAAACACCATTACATCCCTCTTGCTTCACGCCTGGTTGGTCAATTTGAAGGTGGTCATCCCAACCACCGAAGAAATTTCTTTTTTTTTTTTTTTTTTTTTGTTGTGAGTTATAGTGCTTTAGTGGTGTACGTTTGTTTTGTGTGTTTGGTGTTAACAACTATGAGAATTTGGTGATAAACGTATTTGCTGATGTGGCACCCGACCGACCACACTAAACCACTACTACAAGTCTAAGGGTTTCATTTTGGGTACAATTCTAAGGGAAAGTCGGTTAAAAGCTACGGTTACTAATTTTAAACTAAAACTTATAGCATAAATTAGTTTATTAATAAATTAGAAAATTAGATTATTTTTGGATAAAATTATTACAAATGTCGTGATCTTGTGAAAGTACTTTATGAGTGACATCACCATCGTCAACTCAACGTCACATCATCTTTTCACTTAACACCAACATAATATAATAAGACAAACAACTTCACCAACAAAAAATGCCTAGTCTTAAAAAAAAAAAAAAAAAGCAAAATCTCACGCACACAACTAATTTCTCACAAGTCGATTGGTCACAGACCAACTTGTGCTAAAAAGCATCACCAACGCGTGGATGCGAATGTATGTTTTAAGAGTAACACGTTGTTGGGTTACACTCGGTCAGTCTAATGGGGCCAAACTTGGATTGGGTTGACTTTTTGAAATAGTGCATGTTGTTTCAGTTTTGTTGGAGTACCATTTGTTAAAATAATACTAATAAAAAGAAGGAATCAATTTAAAAATAAGAATATTTGAACCAATATCATCGTCATCATCGAGTGAGTGATAAAAACAAGAAGAGTCCTGGCCATGAAGAATATTTATTATTATGTAGCTCCTTCAGTAATTCTTGTCATTTCACTTGTACTATCACTTCACATCAACACCAATTACAGTTAACTATCATTTCATTTCATTTCAATCTTTGATTTCATTACATATTATCACTTCATTAAGCTAAACTTTTTTTTTCCTTAGATGTATCAATAGCTGCTGATTTATTAGTTTCAAATGGAACCCTTTACACTAGCAACCTTAATGATGATGACCCGTCACTTTTGTTTGCTGGCTCTATGGCTATTCGTGACGGTCGAATTCTTCGCATTGGCAATTATTCATTTTTCAAGGTATTAATATGTTACTCGTATGTTTTATTTAATCATCAGCTATTACAAAATATAAGTGAATATAATCAACTATAAATTAACATAACCTTTTATCTATCGATGGTAAAAGTGTAGTTTGAATTTGGCTGCAAGTCAAGATCATCTGCTAGACATTCAAGAAATCAAGTCCATGAATCTTTGTTTTTAGCTTCTGTAACAGCATAGGCTAAAGGGTATGTTCCATTGTTACTATTAATACCAACAGTTGTAAGAAGCTGACCTGGAAAACCCCTCATAAAAGCACCATCTAACCCTAACAACTCTGTTTGACAAGCTTTATATCCTTCCTTCAAAGCACATAAGCCTACATGCATTCTCTTGAAAACTCGAGTTGGACTTGTTAGATCTGTTGCATTTTGTACACTTATCATAACCATTATATTAGGGTTTGTTTTTTGCAACTCAACAACATAGTCTCTCAAAATGGTGTATTGCTACTTATGATAACCCCTAATCTCAATTTTTGCCATGTTTTTAGCCCTTAATGCCTTTTGCATAGACACTTGATATTCAAACTGTTAAGTGAGTTGATCTTGAACAGCCCTGATTGGAATATCTGGATTGACTTGCACTTGGTCAAGTATTTGCTTTGAGAGAAACTTGTAGTCACAAGCTTTGATCTCTCTTGATTGCAAACATTTGTGTTCATCCTTGAAAGTTCTAACACTCCATAAATCTTTAGATGTATCTTTTGCTACATACAACAACCATGGGCATTCTTTTGCTTGCTCCTTGAGTTATCGCAAATATACATCCCTTCCGAGGCCTCTAGTTAACAGACCAGTTTTCCTCTTCGGGGCTATTCCCAGCCCAACACCTTCACTTGTACCACAAACTGGTATTGTTCCCATATACCTAGCCCTAATTCTTTGTTTGTCATTCTTAATGAGTTGCAATTTCCTCCTAGTTTGTATTGAATGCAGGTTGATCTTATCTTTGACTTCTTTTGCAGTTACAAAAGTTTGACCACAGAAAAAGAATACTTCGTCGTCTACTTGTTCTGCCTCACTTAACTTTTGTTTCTTGTATGCCCTCATCTTTTTCTTCCTAATTACATATTCATCATCATTCTCAGAACCACTTACAAACTCATTATCATCACAGAGATCATCTAACTCATTTTTCTTAAGAAAATCATCTCGTATCTGGCTAGAGCTACCTATATTGGGTAACTCTGTAGTCTCAATCAATTTGAATAGAGCAACATCAACATCAGGCTCCTCAAAAGTATTCTCCTCATCAACAACTATGTTTCGATCTTGAATGTTCTCAATAACATCGACATCACTCTCATAACTATCGGTTTCACTCACATTGTCATCACCTAACTCTTCATCAGTTTCACAGAACTCTACAGATTTACCTTTTTGCATATGCTCAACAGGTGTATCTATTTCCTCGTCTTGATGACCTAACTCTTGTTCAGTTTCACATACCTCTACAGGACTATCTATTTAGGTTTATCTATTTTCTCATTACCATCACCTAAAACATCTTCAGTTTGACAGACATCTACAGATGAAAACAAGGGTTCAATTTCTGGAAACTGACTAGATTGTCCCAAAGTATTGACTTCCAAAGGTGGTTGTGTAACTTGACTTAAATCCTCTACCACAGGCTTATTAACAATGTTTTCCAAGAACAATTTTTTTGAGAAATATGGAACAATAGCAAGAGCTGCCTTCTTCTTTTCTGCATCCACGTCAGCAATAACGGCCCTAATTGACTTTGGTGACATCTCACTAAGATCCAATCTAGTCTTACCATTTTCTACAAAAACTTCTATCATCTTATGGTCATCAACAAGATCTTTCAGTATTTTTAAATTCTCAGTCTCACTTAAGCTATACAAACAATCATCTAAATTACGTCCTCACGGAATAATAGATTTAGGGTGTGTTTGTTTCATTAAGATGTTTTAGGTTTGAATCTGACTACCACATCTTACCGGTAAGAGGTGGCTAGAAAGTCTAAATCTGAACAAAATAATGTTGTTTGTTTGTTTTTTTATAATTGTCCGAATGATTTTAAGTGCTCGTTTTTGCAATTTATTTAAGTAACTTATGTGTATATGAAACAAGACATTTTATCATAAATATAACATAGTTAATAAACCATCAAATATATTATATTAACATGAGTCTTCAATCTCTTATCGAGTAAGAGGCAGTAAGACAAGTCCCCCACCTCTTACTGAGTAAGATGTTATATGTCTAACTGGGTCTGACTCAAAAGAAGAAAACAAACAAGCAAAACGTCTGACCACATCTTACTGGTAAGAGTAAGAGGGCTAGCAAGATTTAAAAAAAAAAACAAACAAACACACCATTAGACTTTCTAGCCACCTCTTACTGGTAAGATGTGGTAGTCAGATTCAGACCTAAAACATCTTAATGAAACAAACACACCCTAAATCTGAACGAAATAATGTTGTTTGTTTTTTTATAATTGTCCGAATGATTATAAGTGCTCGTTTATGCAATTTATTTATGTAACTTATGTAGATATGAAACAAGACTTTTTATCATAAATATAACATAGTTAATAAACCATCAAATATATTATATTAACACGAGTCTTCAATCTCTTATCGAGTAAGAGGCAGTAAGACAAGTCCCCCACCTCTTACTGAGTAAGATGTTATATGTCTAACTGGGTCTGACTCAAAAGAAAAAAACAAACAAGCAAAACGTCTGACCACCTCTTACTGGTAAGAGTAAGAGGGCTAGTAAGATTTAAAAAAAAAAAAAAAAACAAACACACCGTAAGTTTCTCCAAATTGCAAAACTATTATTGCGATTAGTATGAAGCGAAATGAATAACTTTAGAGCTATGATTGAGAAGCATAAAGATATATTAAACTTGTGTGTTATCATCCTGATGGTTGCAGCTAAATAACCCACTTTTTCACAAACTATCAGGATAATGCCACATATGTTTACGCCTAAATTTAGGCACATATATCAGATATCCCAATCATTTTTCATAACTTTAACGTACAAAACTGAAAAAGTAATTTAAACATTACTTTGAAAATTATACTAAAGTACTTGCTTTTCCTCATTTTAAGTATTTGTATTATTCGGAGTCAACGTAATGCGCGACCCTTTACACACCCGTTAATATTAATGGATATTGATCTATAAGAAATACCATTTACTTGGCAATATTCCAAACATAAGCATAAAAACTTTAATATTCTCATATATCCGCATAATAGTTGGTATCATGTAGTCGAACCAAATCACTTATATCATATGGAGAAGCATCCAAGAGTGAGAGCGCAGTATAAGATCTTGTTGCGATATAAGTAGTAACAATCTCCGTGAAATGATAAGCATCAAAGTAAATTGACATAGTTCGATCGGGGCAAGGAATGTTGTACAGAATGCATACATAACCTTCGTTTAACTGGCAGCAAGGAGTAGTTGACGAGGACATATCAGCTGGAAATATAAAAAGTAATCATATGTAACGCTATAATTAATTTATAAGGATATGTGCTCATATTTATTTAATTTAGAATAGGAACTATGATCTTCAAACCTATAACTTTCATATTAGCGTTACATAATCCTTTATTAGATCCCCAAACCCATCACCTTTTTGGTGCAATGGTCACAACCAACTTAAACCAAAAGTATAAAAAATAATTCACTTTATACAAACATATCGGATATTATAAACACACTCACAAACAAAAATAATAATAATATTAAAACCCAACACTTTCCTTGATTTGCGTTAGGTGGTGCATAACTGCAGACCATCAAACTAATGCAAAAAATTTATTGCTCACGCACGATTGGAGGTGGTCTTGGTGAACTTGGCGCGTGGTGGAGGCCACCACCAGGTGGTCAACCATAGCCATAGTATCCATCCTTTAGCAAGCTTTTAATAAAGTTCCTTTAAAGGGGCAATTTCATATCTCCCCTCATTTTTTTTGGAAATTTCATATATACCCAAACATGCATTAAAAACATTGTACATTATGCATTCAATACTTGCACTTTGGGTATATATGAAATTAATCATAAAAATAGGGTGATATATGAAATTAATCCTTTAGCAAGCTTTTAATAAAGTTCCTTTAAATTATACTCGTATAAAGAAGATTTTTCATAATTGTGTTTTGGGCAATTAAAAACCCATCTGTAATGTTAGTAGTGGAGTAAAACCAAAGGCGGACCCACCTTTTAGCAAGGTGGTGCCCATGAACCACTTTAGAAAAGAAAAACCTTAGAGAATCCATATACTATTTTTCGAAAGACCTACCTTAGATTTAATTTAGGAGCCACCTTACGTGAGGACGTGAGGTGAAGAAGTTAAGTTTTTTAGGTCCTTTGTTGAAATTTCCGGTGTACCATGGTTCGTGCCTTCGTGGATGTGAGGTTTGTGAGGGTTGTCCCTAAAACATGATCATTTTTAGAGAAAATTGGAGATAATTTAGATAATAAACTATTATTAATAATGCACCTATCTTTTTACTGTTAGCTTAAGAAGTTTTTCTAACTTTTTTCCCAAGGCAAATATTGAATTTTCTTTTCTGAAAATCTTGATTTGTTATGCAAGTATTTAGTTTAGGTACTGTTTAATATACTTAGGTGTATTATTAAAAATAAATTCATAGATAGTATGTGCAAGGTATTAAATCTCTAGAGATTCACATGTAAGATTTTTAACGATAATTATTGATTGTTTATATATATATATGATGTTTCGTATTTATAAACTTGTTTTAATTTAGATCCAACCCGACCCGATTCATTTGACTTGTTGACTTATTGATTTTTTTATTTGACTAACCTAAAGAACCACCTTATATTCTGGCTAGGTCTACCATTGAGTGGAACCTATCAAGTAATTCCTTTATTTACCTCCTTGCAGTGATGATATACGTGTCATGTTGATGAAAGTGAATCGTGCATCAGAGTAATTAGTGTTGAGTTCATCAATAAGAGGCTTGAGCCTATCATTGTACAACTTTGCTGCATCATTGATTGGTTCAACACATGGTTTTCCATCGGTATCCAAAGTGTCTACCACAATCGGGATGCACCGTAACTTGATCACACCGTTTACAACAATCTTCCTAGCTCCCAAATTGTACAAAGTTTGTAACGTACAAAAGTGTATATTCAAACTTAAAGTTCTTCTTAACATTTGGAGAACAACTGTTTTTTAAACAAATGAACCTTCTCATTATCGAAAGTAAACGTAATAATGATGAAGTTTCAGGTTAAGTAAAGTAAGACAAAGAATTGAAACGTACTGACACAAAACAAAAGTAACAAAAGGTGTACCCTCAGCTGTTGAGAAAATTGTTGTATAAGGACTGATGCATACTGATCAGTAGTGTATATGCTGCTTGTGTTGTATTTGTCACTCAAAAAGTAGTTGTTGACGTAATCGTTGTTCCCTGTATTTACCAAGTATATACATTTTTCTAGGAAAGTTGTATTTTCTTGCAAACGTAAAAGGCGTGAAATTGTTGAGTTGTGGTTAACTAATTGTCTATCCATGTTTATCCGATCACCCTGTTTCAAAATAAACACGCTTAGATATAATTGTAAATCAAATTGTCCAGGTAGTATTAATATTCCACGATATATATCACATTTGTAGTTTCGTTACACATGTACATATATCATTAAAGCCTTTGAAATTCCAAAACGCACGTAGCTTATAAGTCTTATATATACTAATTCAAACATTGGTATTTACTATAATTACAAATTACATATTGAGAATGATTGCAAATTTGGTCGTAAATATAGTAATTACCAGATGGATTCCCGTTTCATCTCGAATGCCGGAAGTACCACTTGCATAGTTTACACCTATGCTGATTTGTTCATCTGTTGCTGTAGTATGCGATGGAATGAACTTCTCAAAACCAAGGAGTTGACCTTAACAGGCAAACGTTATAACATTATAACCTTCAGTATATATGGACTTTTAAAACTCCAATGTTTTTGGAACCTTTCTCTTACTTACCTATACAAATAACCCGAGTCTTGTCTTTTAACATTTAGGGTGTAGAACATGAATTAGTACTTATGTATGTGTCGTAATTTAGTTTAAGAATATGCTTAATTTGCCACCCTCGACTTTTAATGAATAATAAATAATGCATGTTTCCTAAGATGTTCCTTTTAGAATGCAACTTAAAAAAAGATGATACGTTTAAGGAAACAAACCAGCGTTAACTTTATCAGTATAACAAAATTGAGATTAAACTAACGTCAACGTCTAAAAACAGAAATGTGAGAAAGTGAGAGATAGAGAGAGACCGATGATGTCTGCAAATGTTCTACCATTGGTGAACCTGCCAGTAGCACCTTCTGGGAAATCTATTCCATAAGGAGGGTAATCGGTTTTAGAAAATGTAATGAGCCCATTGTTATTTCCGGAATCAACCAATGAGTCTCCAAATATAAAATAACATGGGACTTGTGGTTTACCAACGACTATATTTTTTTGAACTTGTATCAACTTTATGACCATGAGGAGTTGAAATAATAGTGCGAGTTTAGGAGCCATGCTTGTTAGACTAAACGAAAGGAGGATATTAAATTTTAAATGCAAAATGGATGCTACTTATAGAAAGAGAATAGGAAATGTATGATAAAAATATTTATTTAGTTATAATTAGTAATATGTGTAACATACTAGAAAAAAGGCTACATAAACAAAACCCGCAACAAAGTGTGGCTAACCACGATACTCGTTATCAATGAACTTGAGGTCACAAGAATATAATCTCGTTACTCTTTCATTTTGCAGGAGCATAAGGCTATGACGATTGGCGCCCCCACTCAAGTTATAGCTAGGCCTACTCCATTTAAAGTCCACGAATTCAATTTTAGTTATGAAACTATAATAGACTATAGTTTATAGAACACATAAATTATTCTTACATATCTATCTACCTTTTTATAAGCTTAATGCCAAAATAAGTATATTCGACGGTGTAATATTTTGTACATCCTAAATCCTTACATTTGTCGCTGTATTTTTTACGTTTTGATATTGAACAGGTTATATACGATAAATTCTGTAGAAAATTCCCACCCAAAAATGAATTGGTAGTCCATTTTCAAGCAAAAATAAAAAAATCAATTTCTCAAAATAAATAAGTGCGACCGACTAACTGTGTGACTCCATTAATATTTTGACACGTGTTTCCTATTTAAATTTAAAAGTATTAGTGATTGGTGGGATGTTTTTTGTGCGACTGACGACTATTGAACTTTCGTGCGACCAAATTTTGTCTTTTAAAAAAAAAATACAAAATATTGATTTTTAAATTTGTTTTCTTTGTCTTTTTCCTTACATATATTACCAAAATCTTTTGTATGTTTACCCGTAAGCTCCTGATTCTAGAACCCAAAAAAGATATGCAAAAAAATAATTAGTAACATGTGTAACATACTAGAAAAAAGGCTACATAAACAAAACCCGCAACAAAGTGTGGCTAACCACGATACTCGTTATCAATGAACTTGAGGTCACAAGAATATAATCTCGTTACTCTTTCATTTTGCAGGAGCATAAGGCTATGACGATTGGCGCCCCCACTCAAGTTATAGCTAGGCCTACTCCATTTAAAGTCCACGAATTCAATTTTAGTTATGAAACTATAATAGACTATAGTTTATAGAACACATAAATTATTCTTACATATCTATCTACCTTTTTATAAGCTTAATGCCAAAATAAGTATATTCGACGGTGTAATATTTTGTACATCCTAAATCCTTACATTTGTCGCTGTATTTTTTACGTTTTGATATTGAACAGGTTATATACGATAAATTCTGTAGAAAATTCCCACCCAAAAATGAATTGGTAGTCCATTTTCAAAAAAAAAAAAAAAAAAATCAATTTCTCAAAATAAATAAGTGCGACCGACTAACTGTGTGACTCCATTAATATTTTGACACGTGTTTCCTATTTAAATTTAAAAGTATTAGTGATTGGTGGGATGTTTTTTGTGCGACTGACGACTATTGAACTTTCGTGCGACCAAATTTTGTCTTTTTCAAAAAAAAAAAAAAAATTGTTTTTTTATTTTTTATTTTTTATTTTTTTTGTCTTCTTCCTTTTATATATTTTCAAAATCTTTTGTATGTTTACCCGTAAGCTCCTAATTCTAGAAGCCAAGAAAAATATGCAAAAACGTAGTTAGTAACATGTGTATCATATTAGAAAAAATACTACATAAACTAAACCCGTCACTAACAACAATACTCGTTATCAATAAACTTGAGGTAACAAGAATATAATCCCGTTACTCTTTCATTTTGCATATTGCATAAGCATAAGGCTATGGCGATTGGCGCCCCACTCAAGTTATAGCTAGCCCTACTCCATTTAAAGTCCAGGAATTTAACTTTAGCTATGAAACTATATTAATGTATAGTTTATAGAACACATCAATTAATCTTACATATCTATTGACTTTTTTATAAGCTTAACGTCAAGATAAGTATTTTTGACGGTGTAATATTTTTTACATCCCAAATTCTTACATTTGTCGCTGTATTTTTTACTTTTTGATATTGAACAGGTTATATACGATAAATTCGGTAGAAAATTCCCACCCAAAAATGATTTGGTAGTCCATTTTCAAGCAAAAAAAAAAAAAAAAAAAAAAATCTCAAAATAAATCAGTGCGACTGACTAACTGCGTGACTCCATTAATATTTTGACACGTGTTTCCTATTTAAATTTAAAAGTATTAGTGATTGGTGGGACGATATGTATATAGTCACACACGTTTTTTTGGGTGTGTGTGACGAAAAGTCGCGCCACCATAGGTGCTATATGGTCACATTGTTTAGTTTGTGACCATTTTCATTGAAAAAGAGTAACCAAAACCCGAATATGTGTGACAAATTAGGCACAAGTTTTGTTGGATTAATCATTTTTGTGTGACCATAAACACTTTATAGTCACATGAATATATAATAAATGTGACATTTGTGATGATTTAGTCACACAACGTGTGTTGTTTTTTTGGAGTTAGTTACATACAATTTAAAAAACAGTGGGCAAAAGTGTGAATACGTGTGACCATATTTTGTGTGACTTGTTCATCTTGAATTTTATGTTTGTGTGGCCTTTTGTAATATTTAGTCACACAAAACATGTTTGTTTTGGGTATTTAGTCACATACAATTAAGCAAAAAGTGGCCAAAAGTGTTAATAAGTGTGACCATATGCTGTTTAAAGTGAAGAAATGTGTATTTTGTGTGACTATTGATCATCCAATGGCCACATAAAATTTTTTTTTTTGTGTATGTTTGTTTTGGGTATTTAGTCACATACAATTAAGCATAAAGTAACCAAAAGTGTTAATAAGTATGACCATATGTTGTTTAAAGTGAAGAAATTTGTATTTTGTGTGACTATTGATCATCCAATTGCCACATGAATTTTTTTTTTTTTTTTTTTTTTTTTTTTTTTTTTTTTTTTGCCACATGAATTTTTTTTTTTTGGCCTTTTGTAATATTTAGTCACACAACGAATTAAGCAAACAATGACCAAAAGTGTTAATAAGTGTGACTATATACATCTTTTAGTCACATTTAAGAAATCAATATATATCAAAACAAATTCAAATATATATCAAAACAAATTCAAATACAGTAAAATTAGCGGGTACGAGAGATTGAATTGAAGTGTATTCACCATTAACAGTCCTGCAGAATAGTCAAAGAACTGATAGAAATAAAATCACATGAAAGGCCATACCTCTTTGTGAGACTCTGCAGCTTTGAGAAATCGCTTGATAAAAACATACAGTCGGGTACGAGAGATTGAATTGAAGTGTATTCACCATTTCCTTTTCCTGTAAACATCGAGGTGAAAACACATACAAGTCAGTACCAGATTATAATCTAAATTGAGAAAAGCAGAAAATCTATCAAATCTTGTCTTTTAGTTATACCATCATCAGAACTTCATCTCGAGCGTGCTCTTGTAAGTTGCTTGTTTATTTCCATACTATTAGTGTAATTATATGCATTATGTGTGATAACCTCATCTGCCATAGATGCAACAGTTGTGTATAATGACAAATAGACCTGTACATGATGTGTAGTATTATTACTAAAGCAACAAAATTGTGGTAAAAGCTACATATTTATTTACTAATATCATGGAAATCAAAGAAATAAACTTTATGAGATATATACCTGTAAAAGTGCAGGTCTGCCTTTACTCACACACTCAAATAGCACTTGCAAGCAGAACTCTTGGAAATTAGTATCAGATCTGTAAAAATATATGCTCATCAGCTGCCACCTAAAAGCTTGTTACGAATAACAGAGCCTAATTTAATCAACAGAATTACTTCTTCTGACTAGATAAAATAAGCAGTCAGCTCTTACTATCTGAAACATATGTTACACCAGTTGGATATACCTTTTCCTGAAACAAGAACATATATATAGCTAATCATGATTCATGCCATATAAATAAAGTGTATACGTACTTGATGTTCCACGAATCATCACAGCAGAGAGCACCAAAAGCAATCAAGCTCGGATCGGATGAGAAGGAACTGACCAACTGATTTACACTTACTGCAGCATCACCATCATTATTATTGCTAGGAGTACATGCTCTCAAGCTTGCCAAACCAAACACCTGTAATGTGTAAATTCAGTTTTATTCAAAAACGGAAAAAAAAAAAAAAAAAAAAAAAAAAAAATCTGATACTTGAATTAAGTTTTGAAATCACAAAGATCAAACCTTGTGCATCGCCCTTGAAAGCAAAGACTGGCGCCCTATGGGGTCATCCACATATGAACAAGCTCCAACTTTAAGTTTGATATAGAGGGTACCAGAATTAAATGGATCATTCTTGTCTCCAGCCTTCCACCAAGGTTTCTCTGTATGTTAAAAATAAGATTAGTCTATAACAGATTGTTATATGAATCATAAATTAGCTGTTAACATAAAGCTTTGCATAACTACCTTCTGGATTAAGCTCAATAACTTGAGGCCAGTAACGAGGACCGCAAACTCGAACCGTTTTTAACTGCAGCAGCGTATCGAACATCAAGAAAAAGCTATAATAGCAAAAAGTCTCGCACATAATGCATATAATTACACTAATAGTATGGAAATAAACAAGCAACTTACAAGAGCACGCTCGGGAAGAATGCAAGGAGTGACCTCACAGAAACTTGTTTCTGCATAATGCTGAGTTTCCTTGATCGTAACTTCAAGAGGAGCATAAACTGGTAGGCCTGTGTCCACATCAATTGTTTGAACCCACCGACCTTCTGTAGCAATGACATACAAGTGCCGATATGCCTGTACATGAAATTCTCTCACAATGTTATTATGAGGCAATAGACATGAAAGTACCCATAATATATATTGCTTAGTTTAGCAATAAGTTGATTAGAACCTGAAGGTGACAGCGATTGTCATTTGGCCCAGTGGGTAAGCGTGGATAAAGGGTTATCAACAAAGCAGCAATGGAGCTGTTGCTAGTTGAGAAGGTTCTCATGCATTCCACCCCCGAGGAACAAGAAACCAATAGCCAAGCTCACCTGAAAGGAATACATGTATTTTTATTTGTCTCAAATACCCAAATTATGATATAGAAGGCAAAACAAGTTTAAGTAAATTATTTGAACTCATACAAGAATATATGCATGTAATAAAGTCAACACACTTTGTTTAAACTTTCATTACACATTACAACTATAATAATGAAATTCAGTTAAAATCTGACATATTTACAGTCCTAAGTCCAAAAATTAGTTTAGAACTAGATTAAATGTGATGAGTAATGACTTCTGTATGCATGGAAAATCAAGAATAGTTTGTGAACTTACTGCTGTTTGAGTACCATAATTGACGTGTCCATCAGCTGAATTTCTACAGCGGAGAAAGATGATATAAAACCAACAATATAAGCAAGCAGATTGCACTTACCACAGACAGAGAAAGAGCAATAAGGTGTAGACATGTCTCTAATGTACCCCTATCAACATATTGGGATAATCCCCTTGGAAATCCAGGCAATTTCTTAACAGATAGAGGCTTTATCTGCAATATACATAAAAAGAAGCTGAAATTGACAGAAAAAGTAGAGATGTTTGACCAACATCAGGGTCCTTTAGATTTTTAGGTACAGGTGGAATTCCCTATTCAGCATTATGAGAGAATAAGTATGATAATACAGTGAAAATTCATAAATTTAGCTTAAGCAACAAAGTTTAGCTTGGGGAAAAGTAGAACGAAATGCAGAAAATACTATCCAACAAACTTTTAGCACAATAGAAGTTAATTGAGTAGAATAATGATAGCATAAAATGTTAACTAAAGCACTAAGTTGAAACAACTAACGGATACTACAAGATAAGTGCAATTAAGCAAAGGTGGGACAATGCAAGCATACAAGAGGATGATGTTTGGCATGAATAAACGAGGAAACTAGAAAAGTAATCACTGAGATGCCAACATAAGAAACACTTAATATGCCACGTCATAAAGCACATGAGATAGGTAATCCAAGGTACAAAAAGAGTCTCATCCAGGTTTTTTAGCACATAAAACAATTAGAAGCATCATTGTAGAAACAGCCTACAAAGAAACTCAGCTAGTCAAAACAAACACTAGGAGCATAGCGGAAGGATCAACCTAGTCACCGGCGATTCTATGACACTTACAGAAATTTAAGCGGTGAAGGGTGCATCAATAGCATGAACAACCAATTGTTATGTGTCTATCTTTTTTATTACATAAAGCAAAGTATTATTTAGTTTTTAAAAAGTCGCCATAACAAAAAGAGCTTTAACAAAGTCCCCTTTACTAATGAGTTATCAATAAAATTCTTCATCAATCTATCCCAGATGAAGAATTTTATGTTTAGTCAAAAAGCTAAGTGATAGTTTTTTAATAAATGTCTCCTTTTGACATGATACCCATTCTCGTATGTGCATTTATACAAGCACTGAAGACCTGTTCATTAAACTCTTTTTATGCTTCCATATTAATATCTACAGCTTATAAGTCGAAACATTAAAATTTGATCCAATATTCAATCCTTTGCATACATTCATACAAACAGGTTTACATCACAGTAGATGAACTTTGATAATCATTACTGTTCACCCTGACCCTGTAATTAGCTACATGAGATTTTCATCTTATAATAATAGCTATAAGATCTCACAATCAACAAACACAGAAGTGACATAATCATCATACTTTTACTAACAAGCATAAAAAGACATGCTTCAACATTTAAAAAAGTTAAACCTCCTTCAAAAGTATTGATATACTACCCTTAACCACAACAGCATAGTGAAAATAAAACATCATAGCAAAAATGGCAATCAATTTCATCATCGTAACAAAGTAGTAAACTGCACAGAAGAAAGAGAGAACCTTTAACAGCGATACATGAAGCTGGGCAAGACACTTGTTTGGTATAATTAGTAATCATACTTAACAGATAGAGGCTTTATCAACATATTTGGCTTTATCACATAACCAAATTTACCTTTTAATTGACTCTTTTACTCCAGTTAAACCCAAATTGACCCATTTGCATACAAATAGAATAAAGATGATGAATAAAACTGGTGATTCTAATAAAGATGATAAATCGTGATAGAGGTGTTACCATGAGCATAATTGGAGCCATATGGCTGAGGAGGATAAGTTGCCGCCTGAGGAGGATACGGGGATGGTGGATAAACACCTGCATTAGGTGGGTATGGGGCTGGTAAATAAGTACTTGAATTTGGTGTACATTAGTATATTTGGTGCGAGTGTGGTAGAAGAAGAAGAAGACCAGATCTATGTGAAAAGTTAGAGAGCGATATTTGGGATGAAATATTTGGAAATTTTATTTTGCTAAAAATTAATTGCAACATATTTAGTCACTGTCACTTTTAAATAATTTGCGACAAATTTGATTGAGTATATGATTTAGCTACATGCATAATTACTTCATCTGACTATATATGGATTTTGGTCACACTATTCAATTGTGTGACATATATTTGTCACATATGCATATATATATATATATATATATATATATATATATATATATATATATATATATATATAGTGTGACTAATGTTTCAAACTTATTTGTATCCGTCACACGTCCTAAATTATATGTGACTAAATAATAATGAAAAAACTTACAAGATACCTCTAGTCACGAAAATATTCAAATGTGTGACTGTAGCCTCAGTTGGAAAGATGAAATAATCACACAAGTCGGATCAAGTGTGGTTGTTTCTTTTATTCTGGTACATTTAGTCACATAAAAAAGTTACTGTGTGGCCGTTCGAAAAACAACATATGTGCCCAAATCCCATTTTTTGTACTAGTGCAATAAACTTGAGGTCACAAGAATATAATCCCGTTACTCTTTCATTTTGCATAAGCATAAGGCTATGGCAATTGGCACCCCACTCAAATTATAGCTAGCCCTACTCTTTTTAAAGTCCAAGAATTTAACTTTAGCTATGAAACTATATTAGAGTATAGTTTATAGAACACATAAATTAATCTTACATATCTGTTTACTTTTTTATAAGCTTAACTTCAAGAATAGTATTTTTGACGGTGTAAAATTTTTTACATCCTAAATCCTTACATTTTTCGTTGTATTTTTTACCTTTTGATGTTGAATAGGATATATACGATAAATTCGGTAGAAAATTCCCACCCAAAAATGATTTGGTAGTCCATTTTCAAAAAAATAAAAAATAAAAAATAAAAAAATAATAAAAAATAAAACCAATTTCTCAAAATAAATCAGTGCGACTGACTAACTGTGCAACTCTATTAATATTTTGACACGTGTTTCCTTTTTAATTTTAAAAGTATTAGTGGTGGTGGGATGTTTTTTGTGCGACTGGCGGCAATTGAACTTTCGTGCGACCAAATTTTGTCTTTTTCAAAAAAAAATAAAAAATAAAAAATTGTTTTTTTATTTATTTATTTTTTTATTTTTTTATTTTTTTTTTTTTTGTCTTCTTCCTTTTATATATTTTCAAAATCTTTTGTATGTTTACCCGTAAGCTCCTAATTCTAGAAGCCAAGAAAAATATGCAAAAACGTAGTTAGTAACATGTGTATCATATTAGAAAAAATACTACATAAACTAAACCCGTCACTAACAACAATACTCGTTATCAATAAACTTGAGGTAACAAGAATATAATCCTGTTACTCTTTCATTTTGCATATTGCATAAGCATAAGGCTATGGCGATTGGCACCCCACTCAAGTTATAGCTAGCCCTACTCTATTTAAAGTCCAGGAATTTAACTTTAGCTATGAAACTATATTAATGTATAGTTTATAGAACACATCAATTAATCTTACATATCTATTGACTTTTTTATAAGCTTAACGTCAAGATAAGTATTTTTGACGGTGTAATATTTTTTACATCCCAAATTCTTACATTTGTCGCTGTATTTTTTACTTTTTGATATTGAACAGGTTATATACGATAAATTCGGTAGAAAATTCCCACCCAAAAATGATTTGGTAGTCCATTTTCAAGCAAAAAAAAAAAAAAAAAAAAAAAAAATCTCATAATAAATCAGTGCGACTGACTAACTGCGTGACTCCATTAATATTTTGACACGTGTTTCCTATTTAAATTTAAAAGTATTAGTGATTGGTGGGATGTTTTTTGTGCGACTGACGACTATTGAACTTTCGTGCGACCAAATTTTGTCTTTTTCAAAAAAAACACAAAATATTGATTTTTAAATTTGTTTTCTTTTGTCTTTTTCCTTACATATATTACCAAAATCTTTTGTATGTTTACCCGTAAGCTCCTGATTCTAGAACCCAAAAAAGATATGCATAAAATAAATAAATTAGTAACATGTGTAACATACTAGAACAAAGGCTACATAAACAAAACCCGCAACAAAGTGTGGCTAACCACGATACTCGTTATCAAAGAACTTGAGGTCACAAGAATATAATCTCGTTACTCTTTCATTTTGCAGGAGCATAAGGCTATGACGATTGGCGCCCCCACTCAAGTTATAGCTAGGCCTACTCCATTTAAAGTCCACGAATTCAATTTTAGTTATGAAACTATAATAGACTATAGTTTATAGAACACATAAATTATTCTTACATATCTATCTACCTTTTTATAAGCTTAATGTCAAAATAAGTATATTCGACGGTGTAATATTTTGTACATCCTAAATCCTTACATTTGTCGCTGTACTTTTTACGTTTTGATATTGAACAGGTTATATACGATAAATTCTGTAGAAAAATCCCACCCAAAAGTGAATTGGTGGTCCATTTTCAAGCAAAAAATAAAAAATAAATAAATAAAATAAAAAAATAAATAAATTTCTCAAAATAAATAAGTGCGAACGACTAACTGCGTGACTCCATTAATATTTTGACACGTGTTCCCTATTGAAATTTAAAAGTATTAGTGATTGGTGGGATGTTTTTTGTGCGACTGACGACTATTGAACTATCGTGCGATCAAATTTTGTCTTTTTCAATTTTTTTTTTTTTTTTTTTTTTTTTTGTCTTTTTGTCTTCTTACTTTTATATATTTTCAAAATCTTTTGTATTTTACCCGTAAACTCCTAATTCTAGAAGCCAAGAAAAATATGCAAAAACGTAGTTAGTAACATGTGTATCATATTAGAAAAAATACTACATAAACTAAACCCGTCACTAACAACAATACTCGTTATCAATAAACTTGAGGTAACAAGAATATAATCCCGTTACTCTTTCATTTTGCATATTGCATAAGCATAAGGCTATGGCGATTGGCGCCCCACTCAAGTTATAGCTAGCCCTACTCCATTTAAAGTCCAGGAATTTAACTTTAGCTATGAAACTATATTAATGTATAGTTTATAGAACACATCAATTAATCTTACATATCTATTGACTTTTTTATAAGCTTAACGTCAAGATAAGTATTTGTGATTGGTGGGATGTTTTTTGTGCGACTGACGACTATTGAACTTTCGTGCGACCAAATTTTGTCTTTTTCAAAAAAAACACAAAATATTGATTTTTAAATTTGTTTTCTTTTGTCTTTTTCCTTACATATATTACCAAAATCTTTTGTATGTTTACCCGTAAGCTCCTGATTCTAGAACCCAAAAAAGATATGCAAAAAAATAATTAGTAACATGTGTAACATACTAGAAAAAAGGCTACATAAACAAAACCCGCAACAAAGTGTGGCTAACCACGATACTCGTTATCAATGAACATGAGGTCACAAGAATATAATCTCGTTACTCTTTCATTTTGCAGGAGCATAAGGCTATGACGATTGGCGCCCCCACTCAAGTTATAGCTAGGCTTACTCTATTTAAAGTCCACAAATTCAATTTTAGTTATGAAACTATAATAGACTAATTTATAGAACACATAAATTATTCTTACATATCTATCTACCTTTTTATAAGCTTAATACCAAAATAAGTATATTCGACGGTGTAATATTTTGTATATCCTAAATCCTTACATTTGTCGCTGTATTTTTTACGTTTTGATATTGAACAGGTTATATACGATAAATTCTGTAGAAAATTCCCACCCAAAATGAATTGGTAGTCCATTTTCAAGCCAAAAAAAAAATCCCCGGCAGCGGCGCCAAAAACTTACAGAAACACAATCAAAATCCCCGGCAGCGGCGCCAAAAACTTGATGTGTCACGGTTGTTGCAAGTTTTAAATTTATAAAGGTCGAATTACCGAATCTAGAAATAACACATACGAGTAGGGGTGTGCACGGTTCAGTTTGGGTCGGTTTTTGGCCAAAACCGAAACCGAACCGAAACATTCGGTTTTTATAAAATCCAAAACCGAAACCATTCGGTTTTTGGTGGTTCGGTTTTTTGGTGGTTTGGTTTTTGGCGGTTCGGTTTTTCGGTTTTTTCGGTTTTTAACCGCTTATATTTGTGTGTAGCCAATTTATACCAACAAACTTGATTTTCGTAGAAAATTTGTTATTTTTCTTTACTTTTTTTGTCAAGATAAGCCTAATAATGATTATCTCATAATTCTACAATTACACAAATATAGATGAGATACACACATGCAAGTGAATTTACACATAGTATGATCATTGTCACAAAAGTATTGATATATTGTAAAGTAAACACACGCACACGAAAAACAAACATATAAACGTTAAGATAAATATATTATAAATCCACCTACAAAATTAATATGAATTTATAAATTAGATTTGTTTCGTTATTTATTTACATAATATTATTTATATACTATTATATAATAGAAGCGGTTTGGTTCGGTTTTTTACGGTTCGGTTCTTGGACAAAAACCGAAACCGAACCGAATTTTTTTGGTTTTTGAAAAAGTAAAAACCGAACCATCGGTTTTTAGTTTCGGTCGTTTTTTCGGTTTTCGGTTCGGTTTCGGTTTTTTGGTTTTTCTTGCTCACCCCTATATACGAGCAAGTGAACTCGTCCGTTATAGCAAGATTATGATGGTAAGTCGGGATCGTTCGCAGGGATTTGTGAGTGAATCGAATTGTAAGCTAATAAAAGTAAATCTCTTAAACAAGCAATGAAAATATAATACTTCAAATGATTAAACCTACACTTGCTTAGACTAATATACTACTCTTGATAAGCATGATTGTGATAACTCTTGTAAACATGTTGGTTATGATAATTAGTTTGGTGAACTAATCTATTGTTTTGTTCTTACAAGTTAAACCTTCGTCAAGATTTTAGTTCATAAAAACAAGCATTAAGTTTAACCAATCAATTCAAGATCAATTCAAGGTTCATAAGTTTGGGGTAACAAACTTAAACACAAAAATAATCTTTTGTTTTATCAAATACGCTTAAGAAATGGTCAATACAAAAGGTAACCGATTCATAGACAAATAGGTCACAATTGATTGTCAACTACTAATCTTTCGACCCTTGAGGTGGTTTACAATCAATCCAATTTGATAGACAAAAAGAATTCTTATTACAATCACAATTAACTTTCTTTGTTTAATCAAGAATAATGGGTAAAAACAATCATTCATAGACAAATGATTATAACTAGTTGAATAACAATAACTCTTTCGACCTTTAGTATTACTAACTAGTCAAACTTGATTAACAAATGCCACTACGAAACTTAATCACAATTGGATCTTAGAATCAACTTGAAATTGAATTAAAACATGTTATCACAATCATACGCAAATCAATAAGCAATACACATCATCTAAGCAAGTGCACAAAGGCACTAGCCACTCATAGCAAACATGAACATAAACTCTAAACTTTGAACATTAGAAATCATGATTGAAAGTCTTACAATGATTGAAATAAGATTACAAATGGTAAGGTAGTGATACCCAAAGTATTGGTGTTGACTTCTTGATGTTTTGACTTCCAAATGTTGACTTCTTGAATCCCCAAGGCTTCCTGGACTTCTAAGGACGAATTTGGACTTTTGAGAGAGTATATGAGAATTGGTATGAAAAAGCATATCTATTGGTGTCTCAAATGGCTCTATTTATACTACTCTCAAGGCCTAGGGTCTTTAATGCTTCATCTTGGCCTCCAAGTAAAGAAGAATAGTCTAGAATCATCAATGGAAGGCTTTAGAATCGTGTGCATAAAGATAGTATCCTTAATGATGAAGTTTGGCAAATCAGACGACATCCAACCGATCGGCATTGGTTCCAACCGATCGGTTGGCCTTCAAAAATAGCCTCCATCCGATTCGGTTGCGGGTTGCATCCGATCGGACACTACCTTCAAATTTTGTAAGTTCTTTTTTATTTATAGTTCATATTTTGCTTTAATATGTGTAAATCGAATTTTACTTTTTAGTTTTTGTTTAAAGGATTTTGGAGTGATCTCGATTCCTGAAGTCTCTCATCAAATCCTCACCGAGAGTGATAAGTTCATCGTTCTTGCATCAGATGGTGTAAGTGAACGTATATTAATTTTTAAATTGATTGCTTCCATTTCCCTCAAAGTAAGTAGAATTTTGCTATAGAGTTAACCCGTGTATTAGTGGTGTCCTCTTGTTCATTAGGAACGTCACACATGTACCATTCCTGTTAGTTGTTATACTTTGACAATAAGGCGGTGCCTGGATGTGTGCTAAAAAATAATTGTGGAGATATGTAGCCAAACTACTCAGCTTTGGGTGGACTTTGGATAAAAGTCTTATTTTTTGAGGTCATAATGTCATATTAGTTGAAATTTGAAATACCATAAATTAGTTGCTGCCAAAAAGTGAATATTTTTGGGGTAATATAAAGAGTACTAGCATGTCATTATTCTAATATAAAGCGACCAATCTATTTTTGCCTTTAGGGGGTGTTTGGATTTGCGCTTGGAACTGTTTATCTGGCTAAAGTGACTTGATGATTGGTTTTAGATGTTTCGAACTTTCGATAGCCAAATTATGCTTTATTATAAAATAACACTGTTATTTGGTCAAATAATAAGTTTTGGATAACTGGTTTCATACTAGTTGCAACAAACCTGAGTATCTGAGCATTAATCAAAATGGCCTATTTTCACCTTTTAACCATAAGAGACTTTACTACCTTTACTACCTTAAACAGAACTCCTCCTTTTACTACCGCAAAATAAATCTTTGCATGTGCTTATGCTTTGATGATTAAACTAATGTGACGTTACATCTATCTAGATGCTTGTTTGAACATGGATTTTAATTTTTTCGGTGAACATACTTGTTTTTCAGTACACATTTTGGTTTTCATAGAACGTACATGTTATTTATTGAACATACTTGTTGTTACATTGAACATGGTTGTTTTTCATGTTATTAACATACATGTTATTCGGTACACATTTTGGTTTTCATAGAACATACATGTTATTCAGTACACATTTTGAGTCGGTGCAAATACGTAAGTAGGTGCATACGTGTTTTAAAGTTAACTTAAAATTCATTGGAATGGTGCATGTGTGTTTTAAATTGATGCATATATGTTTTAGATTGTGCATATATGTAAGGCTAGTTATTATGATTAAAAAGTTACTTATACTATTTGGTTAAGGTTTAATTGTTTTTGGGCATGTTTGTATCAGATTAATGAAGATGGTGATAGCAATGAAGATCTAGAAGTGGATGCACACATAGATACAATGCGGCGTTTGAAGAAATATGATTATTGAATGCGTGCATATATGTCCAACTTCTAAAAATGTTGATAATAATGAGTGTGCACATATGTCCGTTTTCGTGATATATATTAGTGCAGGCATGTATTGATCGCTTAGATTCATGTATTTGTACTTTTTAGAAATTTGTTTTTTAATTGTATTTCAATTGATATTGAATTTTGTATGTAACATCTATGTTCTTGTTTTGTTATAATATCTAAAAAACACATATGCACCTTACTATTTGAAAAACATGCATGTTCTAAAATTATTCAAAAACACTTATGCACTACATCTGGAAAATAAAATGAAAAAATTAGTACATAAAAACACCTATGCACTACTTCTGGAAAATAACATTTCTTAAAAAAAAAAAAAAAAAAAAAAAAAAAAAAAAAAAAAAAAAAAAAAAGTCTTTTACTAAAATAAAAAATAAAAAAAATAAAAAAAAATCCGAATTTGATTATTTATAAAAAACATGAATTAAAAAAAAAAAAAAAGTAATATGAAAATGTCTTTTACTATTATACCCTTTTGAATTAAATAAAAATAACAAAATGCTATGGAGCATTAAATGATGTACATTGTGTATTATTAGTTGTAAAAAGGTGGTTCTCGCAGTTCCCGCACTTAAGAGGGTTCTAAAAATAAAGCCCTTATATATATATATATATATATATATATATATATATATATATATATATATATATATATATATATATATATATATATATATATATATATATATATATATATAGCTCTTTCTACAAATGATGTGTTATATATATAGTTGAAATGATAAATATATACATTATGTATTAAATGTGATTGATAAACTTTTCAATGATAATTATAAGGCAACATATTCAACAACAAGTCAAACTATTTATTGGGAAAAAGTAATAATAGAAACGTATTTTAGGTATAACACATTGCTCTTTATTAAGTTCTTTAATTTTAAGAAAAATTGTTCACTTTTTTTTTATATACTCCCTCCGTCTCAATTTAATTGTCCATATTTCCTTTTATGGATGTCTCAAATTAATTGTCCACTTTCCTTATTTAGTAAAAACTAGAGAATTTAGTGGAGGAATATTCCATTTTAGTGGTTGAAAATTAAATTGACCCCACTTTTATTAAACTTTGTGTTTTCTCTCTCCTGACAAATAAATTGAGACGGAGGGAAGTAGTATAAATAGCGCAATCATTTTTTTTTTTTTTTTTTTTTTTTTTTTTTTTTTTTTTTTTTAAATTTATAAACACATAAAGATTGGTTAATATTAAAAACTTGCCATTTAAAAAGTTGACAATTTAAATATAGTAGAGATTGTTATTGATAGAACAAACATGTGACTTAAACTTGTTTTGAAATGAAAAGTACAATACTAAAACTTGCCCTTTAAGCATTTAAGTTTAAGGGACATTATAAGAAATCAAAATTACTTAAATTTTTAAGCATTTTAAGTTTAAAAAATACATATAAATGTATTATAAGTAGTCGAGATAAGTTTAAAAATTACATTTAATCATTACTATTGTTCTACAAAGTTAAGGGTGTGTTTGTTTCATTAAGATGTTTTAGGTCTGAATCTGACTATCACATTTTATCAGTAAGAGGTGGCTAGAAAGTCTAAGGGTGTGTTTGTTTTAAAAAAAATCTCACTAGCCCTCTTACTCTTACCAGTAAGAGGTGGTCAGACGTTTTGCTTGTTTATTTTTTTCTTTTGAGTCAGACTCAGTTGGACATATAACATCTTACTCAGTAAGAGGTGGGGGACTTGTCTTACTGCCTCTTACTCGATAAGAGATTGAAGACTCGTGTTAATATAATATATTTGATGGTTTATTAACTATGTTATATTTATGATAAAAAGTCTTGTTTCATATCTACATAAGTTACTTAAATAAATTGCAGAAATGAGCACTTAAAATCATTCGGACAATTATATAAAAACAAACAACAATATTTCGTTCAGATTTAGACTTTCTAGCCACCTCTTACTGGTAAGATGTGGTAGTCAGATTCAGACCTAAAACATCTTAATGAAACAGAAAAATCTGTCGATGATAAAAGTAAAATAAGACAAACAACTTCACCAACCAAAAATGCCTAGTCTTAAACAAAAAAAAGCAAAATCTCACACACACAACTAATTTCTCACAAGTCGATTGGTCACAGACCAACTTGTGCTAAAAAGCATCACCAACGTGTGGATGCGAATTTGTGTTTTAAGAGTAACACGTTGTTGGGTCACACTCGGTCAGGCTAAGGCTAGATGGCAAGTGTGTGTTTTTTTCACCTGACAACTCAGCCCCACCTCTGCTTTCTCTCTCCTCTCACTTCTCCTCACTTCACTTCACCATTTAGTGGGCAAGGCATGCCTCACTTCACCTTAACTTCCATTTTTTTAATACTTATTATGAATTATAGAAACGTAAATAGACGAAAATAAAAACGCGAACGTACGAAATTAAAACATTACATAAACTTCAAATATTAAACATAGTACATAAACCGGGAATATTAAAACAATACATAAACTACGATTATTAAAGATGCAAACATACGAAAGTAAAACATTACATAAACTTCGAAATTAACACTAAAAGTTGAAACCCCACTTCGAAATAAAAAGAGTGTAAAAGATTTAAGATTGTATTTAAAAATGGTGGGTTTTGTGTATATTTATAAAAGAAAATTTTGGGGTGTTGAATTATTTTTATTTTTTTTTTTAAACATGCAACGGATACTTAACGTTAATATAGTACAAGTGTGACCCGGAATTTTGTGTATTGCTGCAAGGCATAACTAGTCTTGGTATGCGTGTGTCGCGCCATTTCACAGGCAAGGAACTCAGCGCGTGAAATGGAGTTGGAAGGTGAAGTTGCCATCCAGCCTAATGGTGCCAAACTTGGATTGGGTTGACTTTTTGAAACATGTTGTTCGAGTTTTGTTGGAGTACCATTTGTTAAAATAATACTACGTAATAAAAAGAAGGAATCAATTTAAAAATAAGAATATTTGAACCAATATCATCGTCATCATCGAGTGAGTGATAAAAACAAGAAGAGTCCTGGTCATGAAGAACATTTATTATTATGTAGCTCCTTCAGTAATTCTTGTCGTCTCACTTGTACTATCACTTCACATCAACACCAATTACAGTTAACTATCATTTCAATCTTTGATTTCATTACTTATTATCACTTCATTAAACTAAACTCTTTATTATTATTTTTTCTCAGATGTATCAACAATTGGTGCTGATTTGTTGGTAACAAATGGAACCATATACACTAGCAACCTTAATGATGATGACCCGTCACTTTTGTTTGCTGACTCTATGGCTATTCGTGACGGTCGAATTCTTCGCATTGGCAATTATTCATTTGTCAAGGTATTAATATGTTACTCGTATGTTTTATTTAATCATCAGCTATTACAAAATAGGCTTCGTGAGATAGAAAACACCTGGTTTTCTACAAAATAAGAAAAATAGAGATCGCGTTCAAATCAAAATTTCACAACAAATTCTCTACAGAACACAAAATAGAAAATTAAGGTGGCATTTAGTTGTATAAAAATTTTCTTCTTTTTCTGTTTCTAGATTACTTGAGAAAGGAATGTTTTTTTTTTCTTTTCTCTTGAGAGAGTTGAGGATTTTGAAAACCTGTTTGGATGAAGTTATATTTTTCCTTTTTAAAAAGATGACACGATTACCTCGGATTGCGACGGTGGGTGGCAACGGCGAGGATGGAAGGCGGAGAATGTTACCAATGGTGATTGGGTTGGAATGAGATCTTGAATGCTAGATGGGGAATATATTTTTTTTTTTTTTTTTTTTTTTTTTGAGAAAAAACTGGAGTAGAGTAGATTGGGGTTTTCATTTTCTAGTTAAAATTTATATAGTGAGAATTTTAGTTTTTTTGAAAATTATTGGAAAAAAGTGTGACTAATTGGGTTTTTAGTTTTTTTATTTTCAATTGAAACATTCCCTGAAAAAATGAGATGTTTTTTACCAACTAAATACACGTTACGGATTTTTTTTTCTCCCGGTAAACGCACCCATAATGTCTGGAAAGTTGCTACTATTTACATGTACCACTTTAGTTTCCAAAGTTGATTATTTTACACATACTTTCTACTTTTTGCATCAGCACTTTTTGAGATTGTTTATTAAAACTGCTCCCTCATCCAATGATTATTATACTTTTTGCATCAGCACTTTCAGAGAAAGCTATGATTATTTCTTGGTGATTAATATATCTTTAACCTTTCCACCAAAAAACTAAAACTGCTGTTTCATATTTCAAGGGTGAAATCAGCATTTTTAAATTCAGTGTTTGGAAGGTGCTTATTCCAAAGTTGCTTATCCGATTATTGCAAAAGGCGCGCATAAGTAATGTTAATACACAAACCTAAATAATCAGATAATCCGAATCAGTTCGACTATAGCCAAACGCTAGAAACGGCTCTCTGTGATTTATATACGCACACTAGTCATGTAATCACTTTTAGAATGCAATACCAAACCTCGTCTTAGTCTGATGTTAGAACTGCAAATGACCTATTGAGATGTAAATACAGTTGACATGAGTTATGACTAGCATAACGGGCTAATTCACCACTCCTCGATGAGCCTTGTATAATGAAAAAAAAAAATGATCGATATGAATGCAATCTATATGTGAATGCAGGAAGTGTCAGGACATGGAACTAAAGAGTTAAATCTCGAGGGAAAAATTGTTGTTCCTGGATTTATTGATTCCCATGTCCACTTGCTTGTTGGAGGACTTCAGGTTCTGCAGTTCGTCACCTTCTTTATATAGTAATTATTTATTCAATTGCACTTCAAGTTATGCTGATTAACTGAGCTTACAAGTGAAAACAGATGGCACGAGTGGAACTGCGAGGAGTGAACACAAAAGATGCCTTCATTAAAAAGATTAACGAGGGAGTGAAAAGTAAGTGTTCTAATCACGCTACTACACAATACCCTTTGTTCATTACAGATATTTTGGTAGTTGTAAAAGCGGTTGTGTAATCTTTTGTAGACATGAAAGAAGGGTCTTGGTTGTTGGGTGGCGGATGGAATAATGATCTTTGGGGAGGAGAGCTACCATCAGCCTCTTGGATTGATGACGTTACACCTCATCATCCTGTACGAAACACAACATGATCGATATTATATTAAATTCGAAACTTAATTCGGCACAAGTCTATATGATCTTTGACTCCGTCATATCAGGTATGGCTTTCAAGGATGGACGGTCACATGGGATTGGCTAACTCTCTGGCCTTAAAAATAGCTGGTGTTTCAAATAGTATGCAAGATCCAGTTGGTGGGACCATTAGCAGAAATGCAGATGGAGGTAATTTTTTACCATCTCTGTTTGTATATGTAAATGATGGGTTCAGCTAGCACACTAATGTATTTGGTGTCTAATAATGCAGAAGCTACTGGTCTGATGATTGATTCTGCAATGAAAGTTATCATTTCCTGCATTCCCGAGGTCTCAGTAGAAGAAAGAAGGCAAGCCTTGGAAAGAGCTAGTAGATATGCTTTGACAAAGGGTGTCACGACAGTTGTTGATCTTGGCAGATACTTTCCTGGAGCACCTGTTGAACATTCATGGGAAGATTTTTCAGGTTTATTCTTTTGTTGAGTTTAGAAGATGCTAGCATTGAGAATCTAAACTACCGTTGACTAAGTAATGACTGTACTGATAACTTGCAGATGTTTACAAATGGGCTGATTTATCAGGAAAAATGATGATCAGGATTTGCCTTTTCTTTCCAATGCCGACATGGTCACAAGTGTTTGTATGACTCTACTTCGTTACAACCTTTCTATGTTTTAACTATTATGGGATGCTATTGATCGTAGTGTTTGGAAAACAAGAATATACTGCTTACAACTGATAAACTTCTTAGTGACAATATTTTACAACATTGTGTGATATGCTATATTTGACCAATAAGTTTTCTATTCTTCCGTTAGTTACTCGTCAAACTTATATTTACTTTTGCTGATGAATGACATGTTAACTCCCACTTTTAATGGTGTGATTTCTTTTTTAGGATACAGTACAAACAACAGGCCGTAAGCTAAGCCAATGGTTATACATAGGTGGTGTTAAAGCTTTTGCTGATGGATCCTTGGGATCCAACAGTGCACTCTTCCACGAGGTGTGAATAATTCTAGTTTGTTTGTAACTTATATGTTAATATCATTCTTGAGATAACAGTTCTTTCATGTTTTATCTGTAGCCGTATGCTGATGAGCCTTGGAATACTGGCCTCCAAGTTACAGATATGGAAAGTCTATCTAATATGACAGCCCAATCTGACAAATCCGGCCTCCAGGTCTAACTCTCTTTTAATCCTCAAATGTTTGCTATGTGACGACTTATATTAGTTAAAAACAATATTATCATTAGGTTTCAATTCATGCGATTGGGGACAAGGCCAATGACTTGATCTTGGATATGTACAGTTCAGTTGCTTCAACAAATGGAAAGAGGGATCGTAGGTTTCGGGTATATTTCATCTAAATTATACAGTGTACAAGCAATAATTGTTCATTTTTGGTTTATAATGTTTTCATGAATTGATAAGCACTTATTTGCAGATTGAACATGCTCAACATTTGGCCGCCCGAAGTGCAGCTAAGTTTGGTGAACTAAGCATTGTTGCTTCGGTTCAGGTAACAAAATGCTTGATTGCCTTGCATTTTACAATTGCAAGCTAATACGATCCTGCATTCTATAGTTTATTATTATTATTAATTAATTAATTAGTTTATTTAGTTTCCTTTTATTATATTTTCTTAGAGACCAAGTTAAGTATAGGGTATCTTTTCTTATATATAGGGTATTAGGGTTGTAATGTTTATTATGTTGAATGAATATGAAGTATTGATTTGTTTATCAATTGGGGAGTCGGTTTATCTCACTAATATAAACCATTGGGAGAGCTTATTCGACCTCTCAAACGTTGATTATTCTATCTCTATTGTTCTTTTATCTTATTATCGATCCGGTTCGTATCAATTGGTATCAGAGCTGTTCGATTCTAGGGTTTCAAAAAAAAAAGAAATATATATATATATATATATATATATATATATATATATATATATATATATATATTATATATAGTGAGACTTTCTTGCGAGAACTATCTTATCTGCGAGAACTGACAGAACCACCAAAAACATACATGCACACCTTCAATAATTGTATTTTTGCACATATGTTCTAAAAACAACATATATGTTTTAAAAAAAACATGGTTGTTCTAAAGAATTTGATAAGAAATTGGAAATACAAAATTTTTCTTTGAAGGTGTGTATGTATGTTCTTATAAGGCGTGCAATGACAATATTGCGGCCGTGTGTAAGGTTTTTGTGAAAAAAGATGATGAGTTCATGATGATATTGAAGAACATAGGTGGATACTTACGATTATTGATGATTTGTATGTATTTTTATTTTATTTTAAAAGGCGTGCATGTATGTTTTTGGTGGTTCTGTCAGTTCTCGCAAGAAAGTCTCCCTATATATATATATATATATATATATATATATATATATATACTGTTCATCAAAACACTATTCATCCAAATCACTATTCACATCCAGAGCTGTTCGATTCTAATTACTATTTCCGGCTATCAATGGCACACATATGGCGGGCTATAATGGAAGAGCATCGAGCAAGTATGCTGGCTTACAAAAAGGTCCATAAGGAGACAGTGAGATCTGAACTACGGATGGCAATTTTGCAGCAAAGTATGGAGATGGATATATGGGAGATCAAAGAAAAACTTGCTGAGAGACGGGAATTAATGGAGGTGAGATCAAGGGATTACAATAACCAAAATAACAGCATGGTAGAAATTCAGTTTGTCGAGGATTCAACCAAACCTTTGACAACCGGAAAAAGTAGTGAAGATGGTGGTATTTTGGAGGAGCTTATGGTTACGTCAGCCGTGGAGAAAACTGATTTTACGGAGCCAATTTTGGCAGCAAATAAAGATTTAGGGCAGAAGTTAATCGATGACTTGGATGAGCCTCTTATGGTGCTCGAATCAGATGGGATGATTAACAAGAACGAGTTTGCTGTTGTTTCACCTGTTGCTGTTGTTGCACGCTGTTGCACCTGTTGAGCAAAGTTCCGTTCCGCTGGGAAGAAAAATCAAGCAAAATCAAGCAGAACATCATAAGATGTTTATATGGCAGATTATGACTAATGTTCGGTTGAAACAAGGACCGGTTCCTACTCAAAGAAGAACATGGGATCCCGGAATTACTCAATATGACGTTTTGAAGCAACACCTTGAGGACAAGGTGTTTTTGGGGGCGGGAGTATTGATACGATCCTGCATTCTATAGTTTATAATTATTATTATTAATTAATTAATTAGTTTATTTAGTTTCCTTTTATTATATTTTCTTAGAGACCAAGTTAAGTATAGGGTATCTTTTCTTATATATACGGTATTAGGGTTGTAAGGTTTATTATGTTGAATGAATATGAAGTATTGATTTGTTTATCAATTGGGGAGTCGTTTATCTCACTAATATAAACCATTGGGAGAGCTTATTCGACCTCTCGAACGTCGATTATTCTATCTCTATTGTTCTTTTATCTTAGGGTTAATGGCATGTAATAGCAACGTACTTTCCCATTTGTTCTATTATCAGATACGAACCCAAAAAAATACCACAATACCCATCCAACTTTCAAATTTTGTTTCTTTATCATACGTTTTGTTTGCACCGTTAGTCCTTTTGACTAACGACCGTTTGTAATTAACTCAAAAATATATTTTTCTTACGTTTTCATACGTTTCTATCCGTTTTTATACGTTTTCGCCCGTTTTCTTTACGTTTTTGTTTGCACCGTTAGTCCTTTTGACTAACGACCATTTGTAATTAACTCAAAAATATGTTTAAAAACGAACAAAAACGCTTGAAAACATATAAAAACGTATGAAAACGTAAGAAAAACATATTTTTAAGTTAATTACAAACGGTCGTTAGTCAAAAGGACTAACGGTGCAAACGAACAAAAACGTAAGATAACGGGCGAAAACATATAAAAACGGATAAAAACGTATAAAAACGCTTGAAAACATATAAAAACGTATGAAAACGCAAGAAAACATATTTTTTAGTTAATTACAAACGGTCGTTAGTCAAAACGTATGATAATGAAACAAATGGGAAAGAAAGTTGCTATTACATGCCAAAAGGACTAACGGAGCAAAGAGTTGGATGGTGATTATGGCAATTTTTTGGGTTCGTATCTGATAATGGAACAAATGGGAAAGTACGTTGCTATTACATGCCATTAACCCTTTATCTTATTATCGATCCGGTTCGTATCACAAGCTTTATTGTAATTTAAATATATTTACACCATAGATTTGGAAAGTTTAATAATATTACATAATATTTGGTTTAAAACCCTACCTAAGCTTCATTTAAATGGAAATTTGTAGTGGTGTGATTTCAATCTTTATTCACGCCTCGTGATCACACTTATCCTAATTGGATTCCAAATTCTGACAGCCAGATCATTTACTGGAGGACGCTGGCCCTGCAGTTAAAAAGATTGGGCTAGAGAGGATGCAGAAAGGATCTTATTTATTTCAAACACTCCTTAATAGCAATGCACTTGTCGCATTTGGTTCCGATTGGCCTGTGAGAACTATTTTGAATGCTTACCATTCAAGTACACTGACTACTCTTCGTGGTGATTATATTTTGTTTTTACTCATTTTAAAATTTCAGGTAGTAGATATTGATCCATTAAATAGCATAAAGACTGCAGTTAAAAGGATACCGCCTGGTAGGGATAACGCTTGGAATTCAGCAGAGTGCATGAAGCTAACTGAGGCTCTAAATGCGTACGTAGACATGACATAATATGTTTAATATCATATTATGCTTGAATTAGCTCAGTTTGTTATATACATGGAAATTTATTTTTGCTTTAACAGCTTATAATAGCTGTTTGGTAATGGGTCAAACAGATGTAGTAAAAAAATGCAGTGGTGTTAAATGGGTTAAAAGTCATCTATTTTGTATTCAAATGCTTTCAACAATCTAAATCATTTTATTTAAAAGATATGATAGAATATGTAATCATCATTACGTGTTTATCTTTACAAAATTCAAAAAAGTGTTTGTGGACCGGACCAACCCAACGTGTTTGGGCCCCACATAAGGATTTACCCAATTTGACCCATTACCCAATCCGCTAACCCACCCATTTTTCCACCTTAAGTTATTTTCTCACGTCTATAACAGTTTTTTCACCGTCGCAGGCACACTATTTCTGCAGCTCGTGCATGCTTTCTTGATGAAGATATAGGCTCATTATCTGTTGGCAAGATGGCTGATTTTTTCATACTGACCACTCAATCCTGGGATGACTTCATGACACAAGGAAAAACTTCGGTTGCAGCAACATATGTTGGTGGCGTGCAGGCTTATCCTTGAGGTCTGAGAGTTGTGAACCGAGAACATTTACAGTTAAGATATACAGTTGCAAACGGAAGTGGTAAGGTGGATAATATAAGCAACATAGGCACCCTTGACAATGTATCTTCGAAATGATCTTGTTAGATATGTGAGTTGAATAAAAATTAGTAGAGTAAAAAATTTAGTCACCTAGTTAGAGGCTTCTGTCATTAGTATAGAAACATACTTTATCTGGGATTGGACTTTCAAATGGGTTTACTGCTAAACTATAAGGATCATTGTTTAGTCATTTTGGTTCCTCGCATGAGTATAATGCATCAAGTAACCAGTGGGACTTTGATCTCATGGTTCAATGGTTGTTAGAGAACATGTTACTCTTAGTGTATTTGTTAGTGTTGTATGCTTAGTGAGATATATGGTACAATACGAGCACCTATTTATGCAGCAAGGCTTTACGCGCTACTAAATGCTCAATATCTAGTTGGGTTTGTTCAAATGGTTAAAACTTGTTTACGGTAAGTTATAGTTTGGAGTTTGAATCTGTGGCATGACTAGTGGATGTGGCTGAATTAGTGGGTTAGGGACATAGGACGTTGGTTACGGGTTAACATAGGTTTGGCTCAAAATGGATGAGTTTTACGACTGTGTGCAACCATATGAGTTGGGTTTGGCCACCTCGTCAATATTTTTTCTGCATTCTTTCTTTACTTGCTTCTTCAAGGTTTTAACAAATGTATCATTTTGTATTTCCATATATATCAAAAGAAGTGATTTTTTACATATTAAGTACATATATTGTTTAAAACTTGGAACCACCACAAAATGGCAAACTTGAATCCAACACCGAATCTCGAAGTAAATTGTGGAGGGGGACGGAAATTTTTTTGGCCTATCGTTATATTTCGGTTAGTATATTAGGGTCTTCTTTTCTTTCTTTCTTTTCTTTATGAAGTAAAGTAATAATAATAAATTGAGATGAGAAAGGTAACCAGTTTCTTTTTTTTATGTTTCTCGCTTAAAAGGAGGTAGGGCCAAGTTCTTTTCTTTATTTTTCCCACTTGTATCTAAAAAGGGGTAGTGGATTAAATAATTTAAGTGGGCTAAGTGTATTCTGGGCTATAAAAATTAAAAACGTAAATTTTATTAGACTTTTAAACTTATTAAAATATAAAAAGTTTTTAAGAAAAATAATCGGGGGGGGGCGACTTAATATATATAAATTTTTTCGGACGAAATAAGAATAAATTAGCACTACTGAGCCAAAAAACAAGGGGGGCCCGGGCCTCCCCCCCCCCCCGGGGGGGCCCAACATAAATCCGCCCCTGCTTGAATCCAACACCGAATGTCACAGTGGTAAGATATTTGACTTCCTAGGTTAAGAGATCAAAACTCAATAGATGATAATTAAAGGTGATCAGAGAAAGGTTAAAAATTGTCATAGGATTCTCTAGTTACATCGGGTACATCTCAACACAACGTACATCTCATTTAGAGACTCGCCTTCTACTAATTGTTTATTGTTTAAAAGAGTTAAATGCATAAATGGTCCCTGTGGTTTGCTCAAATTGCAGGTTTAGTCCCTATGGTTTCGAAAGTGCAGGCGGCCTCCCTGTGGGGAAACCTTGGTTCCGTTTTGGTCCCTGGCCGTTGCAGAAATGGTCCCTGTGGTTTGCTCATAATTGCACGTTTAGTCCCTGGCCAGGGACCAAAATGGAACGGCCAGGGACCAAAACGGAACCAAGGTTTCCCCACAGGGAGGCCGCCTGCACTTTCGAAACCATAGGGACTAAACCTGCAATTTGGGCAAACCACAGGGACCATTTATGCATTTAACTCTTGTTTAAAACTTGAAAGATTTAGAAATTTTCGAATACATAGGAAATGATTATTTGACAAGAATCTTTATAAAGTGACAGGCCCGGTTCACAGCAAGGGCAGGCTGGGCTGTTGCCCAGGGCCCAATAATTAGGAGGGGCACCATTTTCTGAATCCATCCTCATATATAAATCCAGTACCTAGCCTACTTTCAATATAATACTCCGTAACTAAGAAGCCATAACAATATTCATACAATATCAGTTATAAATTATACGATATAAGTTTATAAATTCTTTTAAACATGGACCTTTATCTAGATATACATTACTGTGTTACTACAGTTAATGAAATTATCTACATATATCTAGTTTTTTTCTTTATGGGGCCTCATTTTTTGTTACGGTACATGGCATGGCCTCCAAACTTCAAAATTTGTGTGTTTATGAAGCCTATTTGTTGTTATGGCACGGGGCCTCCAAAATTCTAGGGACGGCCCTGTAAAGTGAGCAAGCCAAAGTGTACTATGTAAAAGATGAAATGAGAAAGGTGCATAGGGATTTGAAACATGTTGAAATATGAGAAGGATGGTCGTATGTATAGCATAGCCACGGGACATACGCCGTGTCTACCGCCGCCGCCACTCTACACACTTACATTACTTACATACTAGCACATATACATTTTCTAAAACCAAAATCTTTATCTTTATCTTATCTATTAATAGAAATTATAACAAAAAAAAAAAAAGTTTACACACTTTAATTTGTATATTTTACATTTGAAATTTTATAACATATAATAATATAATGCAATTAATTGAATTTACTTATGACAACTAATATCATAGTGTTATTAAATATAACTTATACTTATATAATTAATTTAGCTTTTCTAAAACTAATAATCTTTTGTTATTCTCTCCATAACCAAACACGAAGCCCCCTTAAACTTCCACCAAATTAATACGCAAAAAAAAAAAAAAATGTTGTTTTTTATGAAAATATGTTTGCACGAATTTATTAATGGCAAATAATGCAAATATGTAAAGTATATAGTATTAATTATGTTATTTAAAATATATAACACATACTTATCCTATCTGTAATCTTTATAATTTATCTTTAATCTTTGTTTTAATCTTTATCTTTACTACTATAAAGCATTTTGGTCTTTCTATTAATAAAATTCTTAAAATAATTAAGTTTACATTCTTACTAAGTGTTATGTCTGTGATAAAAATAAGTATAATATTAAAATGTTATTTTAGTCATCTTCACATGATTTTTTGAACTTTATAGTTTTTCTTGCATTTATAAACATTCTTTTACTTATACTTCATACTTATGTGTGACAAATATAATACTAAAGATTTTTTATAATTGTAACAATATACATAAAAGTAACTTTAGAAGATATACATATTTGTGTAATCATTTAAAGATGATGAAAATACATTTTTTAATTTGATATGGTTAAAACATCTCAAAAATAAAAAGATTTGTGATTAGGAAGTGTAACTTTTTTGGCATATATAAATGTAACTTTGACATTCCATCTTCATAATATTACTCACTAACGAATCTATAATGCCGCAATTTCGCATGTGCATATAACATAAAAAATTTCGTCATTGCTTAAAGTTATCTTACCCTAAACTTTTTGTCATTATAAAGTTATTGTCATAAAAAGTTTATAATTAAAAACATTGCTCAGTGAAGGTTTTAATGGCAGGATACCCGTTGCTGAAATGCGCGAATACCCTGATAGTCAAATACAAAAGTAAATCAACTATATTCTCTTAGTTCAAAAATTTTAGTATTATCTATTGTAGAAATTGGAGTACAACTTTTCCTATAATACATGCTTAACATCAAGGATACATACTTTCCGTATGTTAAATACAAAAAAGTAAGAACTTGTAAGAATAATTGAATGCTCTCACATATTTGATAGCTATTTTCTTGCTTTAAAGATGTCAAACGGTCAAGACATCCAACAATATAATACTAATCTCAAGATGTGTAGCCCGTTCCCACCGAAGTATATAAATAAACATCATTTTATTTCTTTACTCCATGCGGGGTTCCACATACAAAAATAAGTTCTACCTACAATTTGAGGAGCGGAAACTATGTTTCGTCACATTGGTTTACTAATTTATTTACCGTTAGTGTTTCATCCAAGCTCCAAATTTTTGGAACTATTGTGACTTACAATTTAGCCATTTTAATTTAATAATATGAAAATGTGATACTAGACTTTACCGTTGATCTCATAAACATTATACTTTTATGCACTTTAAATACATTTCACAAAGTCACTATAATAAATGATACACAAATCAAAGAATTGCCGGTAAAACACATTTCAGGTCTACTGAATTACATATGTTCTATCCATGAAATCATATTCAAAGGCTCAACAGCCGCAGTCTCAGCAACCTTAAGGTCAGAACTGGACGAAGGTTCGGACTTGGTAGAAACAGGAAGAACAGCGGCAAGACCCTTGTTGCTATAATCAAACTCCTTCCCATACCTACTGTTCTTATACTCCTTATAAGCTTGAAAGGCCCTAGGACGGCGGGTGACCAGCCTGACTATGGGCTCCAGAAGAATACGCTCTTCCGCAACCGGGGGTTTAAAAGTGAACTCCGTAGTCCCGGGTCGGCGATCCTCCTCTAAAACCAGCTGCGCCATTAGATATTCAAGGGGGGCATCCTTACACGCCTCAAGAGAGTTCAACAGGGGAAATGACACATTCGCTAACCTCTCCACTGACTCATCAAAGCGTTTTTTCGCCAAAGGGTCATAAGCTTCTACTTGTTCAAGTTTAACACCCTTGGCCCCATGAACGACCCCGACCTCCAACCCTTTACGGATCCCCTCCGCTATTGCTGCGAAAATGCACCCCCCCAACTTGATCTTCAGTTCCTCGGATTCTTTAAATTTGAGAAAAGCATACCTGAATCCGTGACCAATAACCCAACGACGCCCTTCAACAGCTTTCAATAATTGAGGGAAGAGCTATGTATCAAATTCTTCGTTGATCTCAATCAACCTCTTCTCCAGCTCAGACAACCGCTCCCCATAGAAGATCTGGCACTCACCAAACATTTTATTCATCTGCTCTTGAATCTGCTTCTCCTGGGTACCGCAGATAATCTCCAAACCAGCCACCTTTTGACCCAGCGCCTCATTTTTGCCGCGGAGCTGTAGAATTTCGGAAGCCAGCTCCGCATTCTTCTGACCCAGTGACCCAACCATGGTCACCGCCGGAGACAATTTCTTAACTTCATCCCGGAGCTTACCCAGCTCCTCATCCTTAGCTTCCACGGCCAATTGCAGATTAGATACTTGGCCGCGGATATCAGAAGTCCCAGCACACTCACTCTCCAACTCAGCAATCTTGGCCCTCAAACCAGCTAACAACTTGTCCTTCCTCTCCAATCTCTTACTCAACTCGTCGTTCTGCTGCAACTCATACTCTAACCTTAGACGAACCTCAGAGTTCATGCAGACCTGGCGGGAGGAAAGGAGGTTGTACTCATCCAGCAGGTCCTTGGCAGACATATCCCTCATCACAGATACGAACCCGGGGGTGGCCACATTATCCACAATACTGCGGCACACCCAAGGGTCGTCCATCTTAAAATCATTGGTGGGCAGCCACTTAGGAACATAAGTGGATGAAGCCTCGGCTGTATCAACTATAACAGACTGATAAAAATCCTCAAAATGAGCACCTCCCTCAGCCCCGGCTTCAACATGCTCGGACGTGCCTCCCAAATTGTCCGGATTTGACCCCTCAGTGACTGGCTCTGAAGACTCTAGATGCATGGACTCAGTATGCTCCGGAGTAGAAGTCTCAGAAGCCTTAACCCCGGAATGTTCTTGGGTAGGCGTAGCAGAAGAAGAAGTGAGAACAGTTGCGTTCTTCATAATGTCTTCATCCGTATGAGGGCCGGAACGCTCCAGCTCATCATCTGACTCATCTAGAAGTTCATACGCGGGAGCCTCTTCCGGGCCACCTAAAAATAAAACGAATGTCAGTACGAACAACGTACGAAAAAAAAGAAGGGAAGCAACTCATACCTGTTCCAGCCGCGGTCGTCTTGCGAACAAGCTTCTTCTTTTTCTTTGACTTTTCGGGCGCATTAAACGCCACCTTCCTCTTCCCAGCCTTGGCCGCTTCTATTTCATCCGCAACAGTGTGCTCCACAACTTTCAAAATGTCCTCGGACGGTTCAACAACACGTCCTGCAGTCTCCGCCCTCAACGTTGGCTCATCCTTGTTCAAGGTGCGCTCCCAGTCGTCACCTTAAATACATCCGGCTGATTGATGAAAGAAAACAAATCCATCTCTGCAAAACACCAGAAAATAAATTTAGACGCAGAAGTAAACAAATAGAAAGCAGGGATATAACAAGTCTAATACCCACCCGAATCATCCGGCCGTAAAAAGGTCGGACGACAACTATCGTCATCCCAGGTTTGGCTTAAACCTATGACATTCAGAAAGACCTCCGGATACTTTTTGAAAGGGGCCCTATTGGTATCAAGGAGCCGCAACAGCTCTAGATCCAAACCATCATCAGAAGGGGGAGGGTCGCGGTCTACTGATACCCTCTCATACCATGGAATAGAGAGGGGGAAAGATGGTCTTCTTCACAAAAAAGAAACGGTCCTTCCAGTTTTTGACCGAATCAAGTGCGGCAGTATAACAGACGGGGACAACTAAAGATTTAGGACCTTTTCTCTTCTCTAGTGTCATCCAACCATGGTTAATGCCGGCATAATAGAACTTCCTAAATAAATTGACGGTAGGGACACCACCGTGGACGCGGCAAAGAATTTCAAAATGACTAATCCTACATGCCGCTAAAACCGACAACTGTGATAGGTGAATCTGGAAATACTCCAGAACACGAAGCAAGAACAATGAGAGGGGAATCCTAAAGTTACCTAACTCAAAAAACCTAGTATATACACCTATCTTCCCTTCCGGGGCATCCCTAATAGTTTCTAGGGGTCCGGGTGCCTGAGGCTGAAGATGGCCAGGAATTTTATATTTCTCACAAAAACTATCTACATCCGCCTGAGATAATGTAGAGGTCGCAGTACTTATATGATCAGGGGCCATTCTAAATAATCAAATGACGAATTGGAAAGAAACCTAACCTGAGAACCTAGGTCCGGGAATAAAAGAAGCAAGGGAAACGAAGGCGGAAGATGTTCTTGTTTTTAGAGAGAAGGAAAATTTATTACTATGTGTGAAAAAAGATTAACAGTGGTGTAAATCTTGGTATTTATAATCACACACGCACGTGCTATCGCTTCTATCGGATGGCCACAAAATGGCCACATCCCCGGATACTTATTGAACGGTTAAAGATCTACCCAGATGGACCGTCACGATTGTCGTAGAAAACGCACGGTTGGGCCGCCAAAGACGTCACATCAGTCAGTAAATGCGTGGGTGAAAAACGTTGCACGATTACCCATGACAGGCTGTCATCACCAACCACGTGGAAAGTGGAATGTCTAGTCAGCAACATAGGACACGTAGCAATATCAACCGTGGAGGCTACAAAATTCTCCAACATGGTGCGGCCTCTTAAAGCCGCGTAATGCCTAAATAAGTCTAGAACACTTGCTCTTCAACAAAACAAGTATACTAGACTGGGGGGACTTGATCGTGTATAGTATCCCCGGACCCAGCATACTGGGCCGGGCATGCTCGTAACTCGTACCGCGGCAGAGTCAATATACATTATAGGTTCCAGTCTTGCCAAGCCAAGACGAGGACATACCCCGGTCTCTCCAGACCGGGACGGATCACATACTCAGCCGCGGCCATTCCACCGAAAGCCAGATCTTGTGGGATTGTGTCTCCCACTTGATTTGACATTTACCAACTAAGGTAAGACGTAAGTTGACTTCCGCTCTGACATCTACCTACTCGGTAAGGTGTGTGTCAGCCTGCTCATTCCCGAGGCGGCTACAGTAAGTATATGGGTAGTATAAATACCCTCATCTCATTTATTACTCCACCTAACTGCAATTACTTTCACCTAGTCCGCACTTACCCCTTATCTCTCAAATAATATACTTACTCTCACACCGGAGGCCAACCGCAGAAGCCCCCTTCCGCGGTAAGACTAACGGTGTTGCTTTTCTTAGCAGCTCAACGAAGTACTTAGTGCATGATCTGTACCCACCAAAAGCTAGTCTAACCTAGGTCTGGAGGCACGTCCAAGATTTATACTAACAATACACAAATCAAAGAATTGTCGGTAAAACACATTTCAGGTCTACTGAATTACATATGTTCTATCCATGAAATCATATTACCAGTATCCATGAGTAGCAACTAATCGCATACTCGTTATAATATGAATTAACTTGCCAAACCCGGTACAAACTGAACATTTTTTTTTTGTCGGCTGTTGAATAAGAAGCTCAAATGTTGCAATGTCAAGAGTTAAAAAGAATAAGGTGTACTCACTTCAAAGCATAACCAATGCAAATAGAATTTAAGCCTTTTTTTACAATTAAATGCAAAACTGCACGGGCCTTTTAAAAAAATAAGCAATCTTACAAAATATGCAGCAAATTGACCAACACAATTAGTTTAGAAGTAAACAATAATCTTACGCAGTAACCTTTTTCGAGTTATCGCCAAACCTGTCCACTTAAAAGAAAATCGAAATTTCAGCTATAATTTTGGTAGTGGCACTTCCAATTCTCAAAGATTAAGTGAAGATGCCACTTACAGAACTATCAATTGTAATAAGATCCGTGATATTATTATTTGCAGGAGGGCCGGTAGGTTGTATCAGATGCACATCACAACCCCGACACTCTCTTGCAGAGTTGTAGTTGAACATAAATTTCATCATTTGTAAACCGCTTTATCTCAGTCCTTACAAGATCAAGACCCGTGTAACTCGTGATTTACTAAAAAGCATAAAAAAAATAAATAAAAAAATTGTGTTAGATTTTTTACAAAGTCATGACCCAGCCGGGTGTATCAAACCGGGTCAACAACCGACAGATCAATACGGTTCTCAAACAAGCAAAAACCCGATCACATCTGGCCCGGTCTTCAAGCCGGTATTCAATTCAACCAACCGGGTCAAATCGAGTTTAAAAACATCGGTTAATAACACTGATGGTCAACGTGATATCTATCTAAACTATATCAAAATATTATAAGGAATAAATATTTTTATTAAATAGGTCATGACATCCCTATGGCATACGGAGTAAAATATTTAGTTCAGTGTTGGGGTTAAAAAAAGAAACGTTGGACACACGTTTCATTCATAAATGTGAGAATATCATGGGATGTTGCTCCCCCCATGTTGTCTTGTCTGTTTAATTAACCACCATTTCACATCTTCATAAATACTAAACTTTGATATCATTATTTTTTTTCAAACATGTTGGGGACAAATCAAAATGTATCTATAATGATGGTGCTTGATAATTCGCAGTAAAAATAATTACTTGTATTTTAAACAAATGTATGAAGAATAAATTTCGGTTCTGAATTATGACTCAGTTTTGAAGATCTTGGTGGTGATCATGACTCATGACTTTTTTTTTTTTTTTTTTTTTTTTTTTTTTTGACATTTGTTTATACTCCTCCGTCTCAATTTATTGTCAGAAGAGAGAAAACACAAAGTTTAATAAAGTGGGCCACTTTAATTTTCAACACTAAAATAGAATATTCCTCCACTAGATTCTCTAGTTTTTACTAAATAGAAAGTGGACAATTAATTGAGACTCCATTAAAGGAAATATGGACAATTAAATTGAGACGGAGGGAGTAAAAATTACCCTTCTTATTATCCCGTCCAAAGTACTCTTTTTATCTAAATATAAGTGTTTGTGCTACTCTCTCCGTCTCAGTTATGTTCATTTCGAGACGGAGGGACTGCATCATTATGACTTATGTAGAAAAATGATAGTATATGTTTGTTAGTCGAGTTAAAATAATCTTGATTAAAGTAATAATATGCACAATAGATGTAAGTTTGGTGCATCATGAAAGAGCAAATGCAAATCTTTTGTTTAAATTCCAATGTGAAATCACTCAAACCATTTTTTCTCATCTTCATACTATGGTCTTTCTTGAGAAAAATCACGTTTAATTTCCATCTCTTTAGTGATCAAAGTCATTACATCAAAATTCGGCGTGTTTCAAACTCATTCATGTTAACATATATAAACCATCTACAACTTCAATAATCTCTAACCACTAGTCCTAATCTACAACTGAAATCAGTATAAATATGAACCAAAATCGGCTCAAAGAATTGTTGTATGTATAGATCATCAAAAGATTTTGAACCCGACACTTCAGTGAGAATTCAGGGGTCCAGATTCCTGTTCACCAAGGCTGTACATTTGTTGCTCAACTAAAAAACTTGAGCCGAATCTTGTAACTTTTAACTGTCTTCTTTGAAGACACTATATATGAAATCCCGGAAGCGTTTTGAGTATTGTATAGGGTCAACAGCAGAAATGGAAGTCGGGTCATATTGAAATGCTTTATAGGCATGTTCAAGCTTTTTACTAATGTCATAATCTTGAAGTATGTCGATTATACCGAAGAAAAGGACGACATCATAAAATTCTCCTGTTGGTTCTCCAACTAGTTGTGTCTCATGACTCCTCACCGTGACTTCAACCCGAGCTGGCAAATTAATGCCAAGCCTTACAGGGTCCCACCTGTAAAATGATTGTTGTAATTTATAAATTAGCGTTTTGAAAGTGATTATCTAATATTCAGTTATCAGAATCACATAATCAGTTGCGATAAAATGAAAACATTCAGAGTAACAGATAGTGTTGATCAAAATAATCATATGCCTGAGTGCTTACATGTATGATTATTTTAACAATGTAACAGATTGAATCTACCAATATTAAATGGCACAAAGGCCTTCCAATTTCCAAATTCAGTTTTAAAATGTGATAGATTAATAGTTGTATATAGCCCTAAAGAGGTAATAAAGTAGTCTTGCTTACGTAGGCCAACTGATAACATATTTTAGAACCGATGGTGATTATGGAAGATATTATTAAGATTTTTCAAGTATTTTACCGTGTAGGATTGAGAGAGGTATCGGTATCTGCCGAAGAATCTCTAGGACTTGTCTCGCTGCTATCTGGTTCAGTGTTCCCTGAAAAAAGAAGAAAAAAAAAAAGCTTATTGTCATATTGGCTCATGAAGTTGTGTGTATTAGAGAGAGAAAGAAAGAAACCTGTGGGAGTGCCAGGTCCAGATAAATCGCCTTCATCAGCTGATAGGTCCTGATTGCTTTCTCGAACGCTAATACCGACTAAAAGACTGTAATCCATAATTCTTTCCTGTTCAAGAAATTGGCAGTCCCTGTCCACTTGCCTGCATCGAACATAATCAACTTTAAGATTTTTCACACACACAAACACATAATCTACTTCAGCTCAAATAAGAACCAAACAAATATATTAAGAAAATAGCTAAAAAGAAATGTATTTGAAGTATAAAACCACCATAAACAGTATATCTTCAAAAAAACTTGAGTTAATAATATGAATTTTATAATTATATGATGCATAAACCCAAGCCGGCCATTTTGCCACATCTAGTTAGCACTATTAAGCTATGATATTGAATATGGTAGTTGGGAAGAATAGAGCATGAGAAAAAGTAATAAGTTTCACCTACTGAACTCTTGAAACCAATCTTTCTGCAACCGGAAGATAAAATTGAGATCAAGGTCTTTAAGAGTGGTATTTGCATCAATTTCAGTCTCGGGTTTATCTGTTATTCGGCCATGGGAAGATCCTTTCAAGTCGAAGCGCCTATTAATAGGCACCTCAGTACAGAACATGTTTCCCATAATAACAAACCGCACCTGCATCATAAGTCAAACATGTAAGAAAGGGCTGACAAAATCTCAACCAGAATCATTTTTTTTTTCTTCCGATTTTACTTTTGGCCATACCTTCTTTTGTGAAGATCCACTCAACTTCACGCAATGTAATCCAAAAAATTTGGTGATGAGAGTGTTATCAAAGGATTGCATATGCTCGAAATATGCTGGAAGCATCCTTTTTAGTACCTGAAATACAGGTATTTATAACATTAAAGTCATTGCAGTCAAGTATTAAATAGAGAAACTGAATTATATAAGATTCTACTCACCTTCACTTCTGACTTCTTTACGGTTTTTATCATATACTTATCATCATTCGTCATGTAAAAGAAGCTGCCACTTTTTCCAGGAGAAGAAAGCTCCCGTAGAGCCTCACTTCCACAAATTGATAACATGTAATCAGCTGGATCCACATTAAACAAATTCCTAAGTTTCCTGAAACCAAACTAGATACAATCAACCAAAAAATAATTATAAATTATGCAAACCATATGCAACTTTTTAAGTACTAACCTGAAAACCAACGGGCAATAGTCTTTAAATTTGAAATCGCAGGACTGGTGAGGTGGAGTGTGTTTGGATCCTTCAGGAGGAAATCTGGTCCATATTTTTTCCTTGGCATCAAAAGCTGTAGGCTTCAAACCAAGAGATTTAGTTGGAGTAGCCTTCCCTACAGAATGTCTGGAATTGCACCGTTATTTCATTACAACCATCAAGACTTCACAATTGCACAAATATATATATAAACCTTTCGACTATACATGTATCTCATGGACCTATATATATTCATATGGATTTTTGCTTCAAAACGACTGTCAGAACATTTCAAGCATTGTAAGCTAGTTTATTGTATAAAAGCTAATATTTGTGACCGAGATTATTAGTAATCCACACATAGATAGGTAAACATGCCGATTTTAAACTATACATATGTAACTGAGATATGGATATCCAGTTCATACCTTATCCCAAGCTGTAGATTGAGCATGAGCTCGTAATTCTTATGGCCTTTGTATATAGCGGTCCCTTGCCTATCTGCTGGTTGCAAGTCAATTCCCAACCCTAAAATATGTCCATTGTCAACCCCTTGAGAGACTAAAGCTTCACCATTGCTAATCCTTCCATCAACAGATTGTCTCCTTCCTTGATTCTCATTTTTAGAATTTCTCCTAAGCGGTTGTTTTTGAAGCTTTTGATCACTACTAAACCAACCAAAGATCTTATCTGAAGGGAATACAGATAGGTCTTCCGCCTCATAAATTACGGATTCACTTGTCTCAAACGAGAACAACTCATGAGGATCCCAATCATCATGAGATACAGGTGAATTCGATGGATGAAACTTAGCATTTTGCTCTTTCGGATCCTTCCCCCAAACACCAACATAAAAACTCCCATCATCCCATCTAAACGTACCATTTCCTTTCGGAAATCCACCTTCCCAACACCCTTCATACCGCTTCCCATTAGTCCAAATCATGGTTCCATTCCCACTCATCTTCCCTTTCCTCCATTGCCCTATATACTGATGACCACTATTCCATTGATACGTCCCATTACCATCCTGTAACCCCTTCCCCCACTCACCTTCATAATGATCACCATTCACATAACTCATACTCCCTTTACCATGCTTCATATTCATAGCCCAACTCCCTTTATATGTATCATTCAATGCACCAATAAAAGTACCTTCACCATCCATATAACAATTCCTAAACTCACCCTCATAACTCGCACCCGAAGGCCAACTAAATTTCCCTCTACCATTAGTCCTCCCCTTAAACCACTCACCAAAATACATACATCCATCAGACCATAAATACTTGCCATCACCATGAGGACAGTTTTCGGACACCCATTGACCGATATAAATATCCCCATTGGAAAAAATCTTTTCGACATGAAAAGACTGGGTATCAACAACTTCCTCATCCACATGAGCTACAGACATTGTTGTAAAAATATTAGTAGCCCTTTTTTTCCCCGTTTTCTTAACTTTAACTTCCCATGACTTAAACATACTCATTATATACAAAATTTATACACACCTTTTTTTTTTTTAACAATTTACATATAAAACACTGAAATGCTATTAACCCAGATCAAGTTCACCTTGAATCATTAATATAACTCTAAGAGACATTACATCAAACATCTGGGGTGCAACCCAAAAAAGACACAATTTTGGAACAAAAGACAGGAAAAGAAGACAGACCCAGAAGACAAAAAGACCAATGTATGTGTTAGAAACAAACAAAAGACAAAACGTTGAGGGTTGTGTTTTAGTTTGTGGGGTACATGTTTGTTTTTTTAAGTTGTTGAATGTGTAGAGCTGTTTTGTGATGACAAAAGGGAAATGAGATGTAAATGGCAAGACTTCTTTTTTTCTTTCTTTTTTTTTCTTTATTTTTTTTTTAAGGTTTAGGCTTGAACTATAAAAAATATTATTAAATAAAATGAATTTTTATAAAATGTTTAAATATGCATATTTTAATATGTGTCATATCAGAAAAACTGACATATTTCACTATTTTAATATAAAAACTCATAAAAATATGTATATAATGAAAAACATTATGAAAACTCGTTCTATTTAATGATATTTTTTACCGTTAACGTACCAAGATAGAATTTTGAAAAAATTTGTTGCTGGGACATTTTTTTTAGTAATAAAATTTTAGAGGTCAAATTTTGGTGTGTGTTTGTGGGGTTAGGGTTCTATCACAAAGGTTTGACGTTGGTTATTTTTTACGAACCTAGCGCCGGAGATTAAGTTTATATTAGCTGAAGTCGGTCAAAGCTTTTACTCCGTATTTTAGACATGTGTAATAAAGTAGTTGTAGTTATGACTTCCAGATATATTTAATGACAAAATGTCATTTAAAGAAAAACATAAACATTATTTAAAGGGTATAACTATATATATTGGTATGACCTGCAAATGTTCTCAAATGAGTTTAAACTTTGGTTGGTTAACATATTGGTATGACCAATGATGCCTAGCTCAGTTGGTGAAATAGGAGGGAGCTAGTGCGGAGGTCATGTGGAGGTTGAGGGTTCGATTCCCGTCGGAGCCATATTTACCAAATGTGAGGGTTCCACCTGGGGAGATCCCCATTCCAGGTGGGATGGGTAATCAGTACAGGTTGGCCCAGGGTGTTAGTCGGATGGGATGGGTAATCAGTACAGGTTGGCTCAGGGTGTTAGTCGGAGCTCCATCGACTGCACCACTTGCCGTTCTAAAAAAAAAAAAAAAGGAAAAAAAAAAACATATTGGTATGACCTGCAAATGTTCATAAACAGTTACGAAAACATCAGTTAAGGCGTGCACATCATAACCATAACTTGAAAAACTCAATTTTTTGTTTTTGTGATAACTTTAATAGGATCTTTCTTCGTTTACCTGTTTTATTTTATGAGAAGTTTTACATAAACATGAATACGAAATTGTACTAGTAATAAATTAACAGAATTCTTTAGAATAATTTATTTCGTACTTTAGAAATAAAAAAGATGAAAAATCACTGTCATACTTTCATAATTGGGCCTGTTTTATGAAATATAGGTCTTTTGGCGGTAAAGTTTTTGATTTATGACTTGTTTTTTGTCGGGTAATTAAACTTTGTAAAAAGCATGGTTTTTGTTTCTTCCAGATGAGATTTTAGAAAATACTATAGAAACTTTTTCTTTTCTTTTAAAAACAAAATATTTAAAACGAGTTTTACTTAAAGATTGAACGATAACTTAACTAAGCAAACTTAATCAGGGCCGGAGATAAGCAAGGGGCACCAAATTTGTAAAAAACCCAACTGGTATATACATTGGACAGTCCTGATTTAAAGCCCAATAGAAGGATTATAACAGATGCATATATCGAATTATAGTGGGACTAATATTTAAAATTTATTCTCTATATATAACTTTATTTTTGGCATCGATAATGGTTGTTTTATTCGCATATTTTTTTATAAGGGGCCCTTTTTTAGTTATGACTCAGGACACCCAAAATCCCCGAGACGGCCTGAAACTAATTGATCATTTGTGATTGTAAAATCATTGCGCTATCGACGCGTTAGTGTCACATTACGCTATTTAGTATTTATAAATTTGATGACTTAGTCTATACACGAAAAAGTTGTTACATATAATGGTTAACATCTTGCATTAAATGATACTCCGTATTAGACAACACAATAAATAGTATGTATATGACATCATGTTCTAGAACAAGACATTTCAAAGTACTGTGGCATAAAGGAATAAATCCTAAATTTTGGGATGAGTTATTCAAGCCCCCTATAGGGGGGTGTTGACTTTTCATGTGCTGCCGCCGCTTGTACGGTGTGCTTTAAAATTTGTACATGTTGACCAGAATAGGCGGAGCCCACATAGTAGGGGGGGCTTAATTTTGTAATGTATAATTCAACTATTTTCATTTAGAGAAATGATTTTATCAATCTGATTTGGTTTTATAGAAATCAACTTTTTCTAATTCAGTAGAAGATTTGATATCTTGGGTGTTTACATTACTCTAATGTTTGATTTGGTTCATATATACTGTATCACATCATTATTTGTTTATCAAAATATAATCTTGTAGTAAATGCTTTTGTTCAGTTTCTCCAAATGTGGGTGCATAATTCTATAAACACGTGCTTAACTACAAATAATGGAAGTTTGACAAAAAATAATTGTAAATGCACTTAACTACAGATAATGAAAGTTCAACAAAAGTTGTAAATGTTGAAGTCGCCACGGCAACCATTCTTAGAGCAAGGTGTGGGTGGATGTTACCATTACCATAAGGGTTGGCGTCATCCCAGCTAGTTATCTGTAACTTTATTTTATGTTTTTATTTTTTGGGTTATGTTTGGGCTATGAGTGTCTTATAACACAACTTTTGAAGGAAATGTGTTTTTGATTTAAGTTATAGGTTCCGAATTATAAAGAAAAAATGCTGACAGCAATTTTTCCTAGTCCCTATGGCTTGTAGCCATATGGTGTCTTATACTTTTACTTGATATGTGTCTGTGTAACGGTAGGCTCAAAACACATGATTTAATTGAATAAAAATGTAAGAAACATAATTACGAAAGAAAATATATTGAACTATTTGATTCTCTATTATATGATGTTTCAATTATCTACTGCAAGGTTTCATATATATCTTGAATCTTGATTCGGGTTTATGGATGTGCCAGAGACGTAGAACTTCCACGATTTACTCAGTCAAAAGATTGACAATAATTGGTTTCAAAGTATATATTTTAGGTTAGAGTAAATTACATGGTTGGTCCCTGTGGTTTGTCCAAAATAACAACTTTAGTCCCTCAAAGTTTAAAGTTGCATAGTTGGTCCCTAAGTAGGTAAACAAATAACACCACAGGTCCCTTGGTTAAACTGGTGTTAACTAGGTTAGTTAAAATTTACGGGTTAGCCCCCTTTGGTTAAATAGCGCTGCATCGTTAATCCTTTTACTTAACGGCCGTTTGCAAGGCTTACACAAATGGTCCTTGAGTCCGTTTTTCTTCCGTTTTCATACGTTTTCGTCCGTTTTTTTTACGTTTTTTTCGTTTTTGTCCGTTTTTCTTACGTTTTTGTCCGTTTAACTTACGTTTTGTCCGTTTTCTTACGTTTTTGTCCGTTTTTCTTACGTTTTTTTCCGTTTTTGTCCTTTTTTCTTACGTTTTTGCCCGTTTTTTATGTTTTTGTCCGTTTTTCTTACGTTTTGTCCGTTTTCTTACGTTTTTGTCCGTTTTTCTTATGTTTTTTACGTTTTTGTCCTTTTTTCTTACGTTTTGTCCGTTTTTCTTACGTTTTTGTCCGTTTTTCTTACGTTTTTGTCCGTTTTTCTTACGTTTTGTCCGTTTTTCTTACGTTTTTGTCCGTTTTACTTATGTTTTTTACGTTTTTGTCCGTTTTTCTTACGTTTTTTCTGTATTTGTCCGTTTTTCTTACGTTTTGTCCGTTTTTCTTACGTTTTGTCCGTTTTTCTTACGTTTTTGTCCGTTTTTCTTATGTTTTTTACGTTTTTGTCCGTTTTTCTTACGTTTTTTCTGTATTTGTCCGTTTTTCTTACGTTTATTCCGTTTTCATACGTTTTTGTCCGTTTTTCTTACGTTTTTTCTGTATTTGTCCGTTTTTCTTACGTTTTGTCCGTTTTTCTTATGTTTTTGTCCGTTTTTCTTACGTTTTTATCCGTTTTTCTTATGTTTTTTACGTTTTTGTCCGTTTTTCTTACGTTTTTTCCGTTTTCATACGTTTTTGTCCGTTTTTCTTACGTTTTTTCTGTATTTGTCCGTTTTTCTTACGTTTTTTCCGTTTTTGTCCGTTTTTCTTACGTTTTTGTCCGTTTTTCTTACGTTTTTTTTCTGTATTTGTCCGTTTTTTTAAAAAAAATAAAAAAATTTAAAATAATAAAAAAACGTAAAAAAACATAAGAAAAATGGACAAAAACGTAAAATAAACGGACAAAAACGTAAGAAAACGGACAAAACGTAAGAAAAACGGACAAAAACGTAAGAAAAACGGGCAAAAACGTAAGAAAAACGGACAAAAACGGAAAAAACGTAAGAAAACGGACAAAACGTAAGAAAAACGGACAAATACAGAAAAAACGTAAGAAAAACGGACAAAAACGTAAAAAACATAAGAAAAACGGACAAAAACGTAAGAAAAACGGACAACACGTAAGAAAAACGGACAAAAACGTAAAAAACATAAGGAAAACGGACAAAAACGTAAGAAAACGGACAAAACGTAAGAAAAACGGACAAAAACGTAAAAAACATAAGAAAAATGGACAAAAACGTAAGAAAAACGGACAAAACGTAAGAAAAACGGACAAAAACGTAAAAAACATAAGAAAAACGGACAAAAACGTAAGAAAATGGACAAAACGTAAGAAAAACGGACAAAAACGTAAAAAAACGGGCAAAAACGTAAGAAAAACGGACAAAAACGGAAAAAAAACGTAAGAAAAGGACAAAACGTAAGAAAAACGGACAAAAACGTAAAAACATAAGAAAAACGGACAAAACGTAAGAAAACGGACAAAACGTAAGAAAAACGGACAAAAACGTAAAAAAACATAAGAAAAAACGGACAAAAACGTAAGAAAAACGGACAAAACGTAAGAAAAACGGACAAAAACGTAAAAAAAAAATGGGCAAACTAAAAAACGTAAGAAAAAACGGACAAAAACGGAAAAAATGGGCAAAAACGTAAGAAAAACGGACAAAAACGTAAGAAAAACGGACGAAAACGTATGAAAACGGAAGAAAAACGGACTCAAGGACCATTTGTGTAAGCCTTGCAAACGGCCGTTAAGTAAAAGGATTAACGATGCAGCGCTATTTAACCAAAGGGGGCTAACCCGTAAATTTTAACTAACCTAGTTAACACCAGTTTAACCAAGGGACCTGTGGTGTTATTTGTTTACCTACTTAGGGACCAACCATGCAACTTTAAACTTTGAGGGACTAAAGTTGTTATTTTGGACAAACCATAGGGACCAACCATGTAATTTCATGTCATATTATAAGTATTATTTTAATCTAGAGTAAACTACAAAGATGGTCCTCGTGGTTGGCATTGACTTTCACATATGGTCCCTTGACTTTTTTTTTTGCACTCCTGGTCCCTAACTCAGAAACTACTAACACAGATGGTCCCTTGACCAAACGTCCGTTTGGTCAAAGCGTTAACTCTTGACATGTGCTTAACATGTGAGGGTAGTTTAGTCCATTTATATATTACCCACTTGCAGTCTTCTCCTTTATCCATATGTGTTTTTACTCCACCCTTAAACACCACACATTCTTTTTTACTCTATATAATCATCTAACCCTAACTCATCATATAAAATTATCTCCTCATCACACCTTTTATCTCATCCACCATATAAAATCATCCCCCCATCCATGGCAGTCGCCGGTCCACTCCAACCACCCAAGATCGCAGCCGGTATCTCTATAACCACCACCACAACAACGCACACGCCATCACCTAACCCACTTCTGCTGGTATGAGTTTGATTTAAGTGATGATGGGTTAAATTGTGTTTTGTCAGATTTAAATTGTGTTTTCGCCGCCGCCATCTCCAAAACCCACCACCACCATACTAGATAATCACCACCATCGGCCATCATCAGATGTGTGTGTATGTGGATGATGATGATAATGGTGGATTGTCTTATGATCAAGAATAAGCTTGCCAAGAAAATGGGGCAGAACATGCCCATTCCCCACTACATTCGCATGAGGACCAACAACACCATACCAAGCTGGGATTTTAAGGTGCTTTTGCAGTTTATCAGATTCAGTAAAGACATGGTGTTTTGTTTGTATTTTGTTATTTAGTGAGGGATAGCTGTTGAATATTATTTTCTTTTCGTTTGTATTTCAAAGTGTAAGTTAACAAGAACATTGCAATAAAAGTGGTCGAAAACAGAAATCTGTTCATATTCTCCCTTAAGATTGGATCTAAAAGAGGTACAATAACCCTTCATCTATCTTGTGTATATCCAACAAAAAAACTTGATAAACATGTGGCCAAAATGCAAGAAGGCTTGGATAAATAAAATATTGGTGAAGCATGTGAAGGTAAAGTGTACTGCTTTATCTTACTTAGTTTAGGATGCAAGGTAGCATAGAGAATGAGTACATATGTTTGCAATGGGATTTGGGAATGCCAAAATGTAATATCTACAAAGTTAATTTGTTCTTTGAATTATGCTTTCCCTATAAATCTCAGGTTCCAATTTTGGGTAACCTCGTAATTCAATTTTGTTTACAAATGTTTATTAGTGCTTTCCCTATAAATCTGGTTCGTATAAATTTGTTATCGCAAATTACTTTATTTTTAGGCTGTTTTTAGTCTGTGTTTGGTAAATTTGATGGTGGTGTGGTGGTGATGGTGGTTTGTTAAATCTGGAAAAGGAAAATGGGGTGGTGATGGTGGTTTTTAGATATGGTCACTGTGGGACATTAAAATGACCATAATACCCTCATGTGCAAGTCACATGAGGGGCTTTAACGGTCAAACTTGACGTCCGTTTGGTCAAGGGACCATCTGTGTTAGTAGTTTCTGAGTTAGGGACCGGGAGTGCAAAAAAAAAAGTCAAGGGACCATATGTGAAAGTCAACGCCAACCACAAGGACCATCTTTGTAGTTTACTCTTTAATCTATTGACACAATGTGGTATGTCGTGCTGCCCTGTTCCTTTTTTTAGTTTTTTTTTTTCAAATTTTATACTATAATATAACTAATAATGTGAAAGTGTCACTTGAGATAATATATTATTTTGAAATGCTTACATTGTTAATGATATTATGTTGTGTATCAGTGATCTCCTACCCATGAACAATCAATGTAACGTATGTGGTGAATATATGTCGAATGATGATACAAAAACCTGTGTCTTACGAACCTTAAGAATCGAGCCTATACAATTTAAGTCATATGTCGAGTTGTTTATTTCATGTCTGGTTCACCTTAACCCCGACCGACTCAAAATCAATCAGCGAGTCACCTACTGTCTTGACTTAACAATTTCTTGGGTCCATTTGTCATGAATGTTAAGTATTACTACTAACTTTTATTGTGCGTCACTTCAGTCTTCGATCAACACGCGTTTAAAGACTCGAATTATACATTTAGTCAACCAAAAGTTAGTATCCTATGCTTACATTAAATTTTCATGTAGAGATTAATTGTTTAATTTGTGAAGACATGAAGTACGTGCTTGCATGTTGGTTTTCAGTTTTCAAAACTTTCAGATATAAACAACAACAAAATGTATAAAAATTACATGATAATTAAAGACGGACAACCCTTTATCTATACTACATATAATGCATAAATGAATCTCTCTCCAAAATTTTCAGACTTACAGCAAATAAAGCATGATTTACAACACTTTAATACACCCAATTTTCAGAATTACCACAAAATAAGCATAGTGTACAACAAAAATAAGCATGGTGTCATTTTCAGACTAATTTTCTATCAAACAACATTAATGTGTTTTAATAGCATTAAAGGTGTCATAAAACCCATCCATATTAATTTCGTGCCATCAAAATCTTTTAAATATATGCATGTTTTTCCCTCCATAAAACCTGAAAATCAGCATCAATCCTAAACTAAACACAACCAAATACCCACACCAATCACTCTTCAACTCTCATCAACCTACATCTAGACTCGAACTCATAATAAGAAAATAAACAAAGATCTCATTTTTCTCTTTTTCGTGTGGAACACGAGGGAAAACACATCATCGATCTTGTGATAATCTTCGAAAGCAATAAAGAAAGAACAAAACACATAGGTTTCATTCTTCTTTTCTTTCGGCTATCAAAACACAAGAACAAGAAACCACATAAAATACCTACCCCGAGACTTATTCAAGATCTTGAAGTCTTATTCGCAGAAAGAAGACATAAGGGATTCTTGTGGGTCTAGGTGATTCGTGTATGTTTACGAGTTATGGATCCGGTTTATCAAAAGAAGATAGAAAGGTTCTTTTGATTTGATTCGTTTATGTGAGAAGATGATATATAGGTTGTTTGAGATTGGTTTGTCTTTAGGGTAGTTGTGTTTTCAATTACGAGAGAAGAAGGATAAGATAGTTGCGTGTTTTTTAGGTGTGGGGGCAGTGAGTTTGTGGTAGAATGTGAGATTAGGGTTGTATAAAAGATTAGGGTGTGTTGTGTTTGGATATTGGACCGGGTATTGTTATCATTTGGACTGGATTTGATCCGTATGGTGTGTTGGGCTGCAATTGTCAAATGGAATGTAAACTAAAGTTATTGTTATTTGTAAATTAATTGTTAAAAGAAAAGTATGCCACATAACATCACATTTTGCCAGAAAACATAGTCACAGGGTACCTGCCGCCGCATCGTGCGGGTATCCTGCTAGAGGAAGATACTTGCCAACGGGTTCGAGCCCGAACGGGCACGGGCTATACGAAATTCTTGATATCCGTAAATTTATTGTCAAAAAGAACATAATAAACTAAAATACATGATTCACCGGAAAATTTTATTTCAGGGTACCCGTCGCCGCAACGCGCGGGTACCCTGCTAGTATTAGATAAAAACAGATTGTGTAAATATGTCCCATTTATTTTTATTTAATTTGTTGATTATTTTGTGTAACCAATCACCTCAATCATAGGAGGGGATTATTGTATTTTTCAATTATATATAGAACCTCCTCACCCTCAATCAAATCAAATTCATTGAGGTTGATTTTTATCACATGGTATCAAATTCATTGCGGATTCATCATTACCAATGATACACCTGATTGGGTTGGTGATTCCGGGGCCACTGACCACATGTCTCCGCCGCATGAAACTCTTCACAACAAGACTCCTTATACAGGTAAATACCAAGTTGTTTTTGGTAATGGTAAACAATTGTCGATTTCTCATACGGCTTCGACCACTATCTCCAATACTATCCCTTTACGCAATGTTCTTATAATTCCTAATCTCACCAAAAAATTATTGTCAATCAGCAAATTGACCGTTGAACATCCGGTTGACGTTTTATTTTCTGAGCATTTTTTTCATATTCAGGATTGGAAAACAAGACAGGTACTCGCTAAAGGAACTTGTGAGAATGGTCTTTATTTGCTCAAGGATGAACCAAGAGCGTTTGTTGCTGCTAAAGTTTCCAATAAAGCCTCTTATGAGTTATGACACGCTCGTTTGGGCCACGTTTCTTTTGATGTTATTTCTATTTTGAAAAACTTTGGTGTTTTGTCTGTTACTTCGTTATTACCAAAACCAACTATTTGTTCCTCTTGTCAACTTGCAAAGGGACAACGTTTGTCTTTTGATTTAAATTCAAAGCGTGCTTCTAATCCATTAGATTTAGTTCATTGTGATTTATGGGGTCCCACCCCTATTACTTCTACAGATGGATATCGCTATTATGTTGTGTTTATTGATGATTACTCTAGGTTTACGTGGTTTTATCCACTTAAAACAAAGACCGGATTCTACTCCGTTTTACCCGCCTTTATTAATCATGTTCAAACGTAATGCTCGAGAAAAATAAAAACCTTTCAAAGCGATGGCGGCACTGAATTTGTGAACCATACCATTCGCAAATTTTTTGAAAATAATGGCACTTTTCATCGGTTTTCGTGTCCGTACACGCCTCAACAAAATGGGCGTGCTGAACGAAAACATCGGCATATAGTAGAGACTGCTCTTGCAATGTTGTTCAATGCTCATATTCCAGCTTGTTTTTGGGTGGATGCTTTTATTTCGGCTACATACATTATTAACCGCTTGCCATCTTCTATTTTGGATAACAAGTCTCCATTTGAGCTCATATTCAATCAACAACCTCATTATTCGAATTTTCGAGTTTATGGTTGCCAAGTTTTTCCATATTTAAGAGACTACGCTAAACACAAACTTGAGCCTCGTAGTCTCTCATGTGTTTTTATTGGGTATAGTCCTCAACATAAGGGATATCGATGCTTGGATCCAACAACTTCTCGTGTTTTTATCACTCGTCACGCTCGGTTTAATGAATTATCTTTCCCCTTTAAAGACACATCAACCATTTCGGATCTAACCACCTTGGATGTAACCACTTTTCTTGATGACAATCCTGGCCAATTTCCTCCTCATAATACACCATTTACTAAGCCACCTACTACCACAATATCTCCTCAAACCACTCCACAATGTTCGAGCCCAAAACCTTGTCCACTATGCCCCTCACACGATCCTCCAAATATTCCTCCAACTGGCCCACCATCTACTCACGGCCCACCCTTTGATCCACCATCTGACCCATCATTTTCTCACGGCCCAACCACTAATCCTCCACAAAGCCCACCTCCCATCTCTACGGCCCAATCATCTTCTACTCATCTCCCACCTTCGGCCCAAACCTCCATTACCACCACCCCACCCGGCCGAGCATCTCCTATTGCTGAAACACATGCCCATACCACTCAACCCGACCCAAATCCCAAACCGAGTAACTCACATCCTATGGTTACATGATCCCAGGTGGGAGTTTTTAAACCCAAGTATCAGGCAGACTTTGTTTCGTTTACTACTCATGCTTTACATGTTGCCCTGACCGCTATCATTGAGCCTTGTGGTTTTAAATCGGCAGCCAAAGATCCTAAATGGATGGCAGCCATAGTTGATGAGGTTGAGGCTTTAAAACACAACAACACTTGGACCTTGGTTCCTCGTCCTACTTCGGCCAATATTGTCGGATCCAAGTGGGTGTATCGAATTAAATATCACTCTAATGGGAGCATTGAACGCTACAAGGCTCGTCTAGTGGCTTAGGGATTCACTCAAATTCCTGGTTTGGACTACTCTCATACCTTCAATCCAATAGTCAAGGCCTATACTGTTCGCATTACTCTATCAATTGCATTCTTGAACAACTGGAGATTACACCAACTTGATGGAAAAAAATGCCTTTTTAAATGGCCATTTAAAGGAAACCGTATATATGGAGCAACCTCCGGGCTTTATCAATCAGCAGTACCCTCATCATGTCTGTAAATTGTCAAAGGCTCTCTATGGTTTAAAACAAGCTCCTAGGGTTTGGTTTCAGCGGTTAAGCGCCTTTCTTCTTTCCTATGGATTCACTTGCAGTCGTGCCAATACCTCTTTGTTTGTTCTTAACAAAGATTCGTGTATCATGTATCTCCTAGTCTATGTTGATGATCTGATACTAACAGGTAATAATGAATCCGTGTAGCACCCCTAAATTATGAGTTAACAGCGGAAGACTAATCGGGGTATTACGAGGAGGATCATAGTCATAATCATAGAAAACGGCTCAAAAGAGGTGTTTTGAAAGTTATTGTCATTCAAATAATATTTGAGATGCAAAAGTGAAATATCAGAGTTGTGAAATCCCATAAAAGGGTGTAGTAGTTTGAAATGAATGACATGATTTATTTTACACCACAAAAACCATCAGTTAGTGCGCACTCCGTGCCTTGAGATGCTCTGTTAATTACCTAAGATAAACATGCTTAAAAGTGTCAACACAAAGGTTGGTGAGTTCATAGAGTTTATAAGTAAACAGTTGATTTCAATAGTTTCGAGTGTGAGGTGATAATTGTAATAAATACCAATATTGATGAAATAAGTAGTGAGTTACGTTGGGTGAAAACCATAAGTAAATTGTATGTAAATCAGTTAAACACAAGTGTAGGATTGCATGTGAATTATAATCATAATTTGAAATAGTGATATTGCAGTTGTATATATATTGCCCTAAGTCTCATGACACGCAAACGTTAACAGAGTACCGGGATTCGGTGGGGAACACACCAAATTAATGATGTGAGTTATGGCCCTCGGGTAATAGGAGATTGCCATCTTCCTATTTACTTCAAATATAATGCATTGCGACTAATCCGACTAGTAACTAAGGCTATCCGTCAGGTATTAGTGGAATAGGCAGTCAGCCTCCAATAGATCTATTCACTATATTCGCGTTCACTCGCAAGTGATTAATGGCTCATGATGGGAGGGTGTTAGCATTGATTAAAGTGATGGTCATTTCGTATTTAACAACTTAGTAATGTGTCGTGTATGTTGTAGTAGTTATAGGATAGTCATGGGCTTCATGGACTTAATCTAATATGTTGAATGTTATGTATTAATTGTCCAATGTATAGTCCATGAGCCAAAGCCCATCAAAGCCCTTTAGGGCGTCACTACTTGTAACAATAATTACCCACTTCCCACCTCATATTCAAGTGTGCATTAGAGTCATATAGGTGGGAGTGTATGTATTTCTCTTGTATTCTTCTCTCTTGTATTTCTCTCTTGTATTTCTCTCTTTCTTAATCTAATATTCTTTCATTCGGTACACACATACGCCTCATCTATCTTTCTTTCTCTTTTGTACCATTCGATATATACAACATAGTTTAGTGTGATAAAGTAGTGATCTTAGCTTATTACAAGTGGTATCATATAGCCAAACAATGATTTAGGAAGTTTGTGAGTTCGGTTTTTAATCAAAGTAAAACAAAGTGTTACGTTTTTTTTAGTCTATAATAAAAACGTGCACTTTTTTGTCTCCACCTTTGATTTCATACGTGTTGGTTACATTTCATAGTTTTACATTTCATACGTGTTGACTCCATACGTGTTGATTTCATACGTGTTGTTTCTTTGATTCATTTCATAGTATTACGTGTTGGTTAGTAAGTTTTGGTGGATCTCATCGAAATATAATCTTCAAAAATATGTTCTTGATTGCGTTAAAAAGGTGTTCTCTTTGTATCGAAATAGTATTTAAAGAAAAAAGGTGATAAAGGTTTGATATTTATAAGTTTTTACGGGTTTTAGAAGTTGGTTGATCGTGGAAAATTGCTTAGAAGATTGTTTGTGAATCGTTGGTTGAATCTACATAGCACTTTTGTTGAAATTCCTTGTATAAGGAGTTTTATCAAAATTGTTGGAGAATTTAGATAAAAGAGGGTTTATCTAAATTGTGGTGGAATTTAGATAAAAGAGGGTTTATCTAAATTGGCAAATTTATCTAAATTGTCAATTTTATCGAAATTGTCAAATTTATCTAAATTGTCAATTTTATCGAAATTGTCAAATTTATCTAAATTGTCAGTTTTATCTAAATTGTCAAATTTATCTAAATTGTCAGTTTTATCTAAATTGTCAAATTTATCTAAACTGGCAAATTTATCTAAATTGGCAAATTTATCTAAATTGTCAAATTTATCTAAATTCCCGAGTTTATCTAAATTGCAAGCTGCTTGATTTCTAAAGACTTAACTTCAAACGATCTTCAGCTAAAGACCAGAACTTCACTACAACAACTGATCTTAACCTTTACCAAACACAACTCCTATTTCGTTGCAACGATCCTACATCAACTTTATCATACCAAAAATGTCTTTTCTCACCAATTTCTTTTCATCAATTGATATGTATCCTCTCGTTCAATTCTTTGCTCCATATCCTAAGACTGAGAAGACGGTGACTGAGACTGACAAAATATTGTCTGAGACTGAGAAGCTATCGACTGATAATGAACAAGACGTTGAAGAAAATGAGCTTCCAGAACACTTAAAATCACTTGACTTGAGATTTCCTATTACATTTGCTGCACATATGAAACGATGGTCAGAAATGGAACGAAGTGCTGAAGCATTGTTTGAGTCTAAGTCAGATGCACCTGAAAATGCTACGGGTATTCAAATGCAAAATGCAGGGCAGTATGATGGAAATCAGAAGGGTCAAATTGTGAATCAAAATGTGGTTAGTCAAAATGGGAACTATTGTTTTATGACTACGATTCAGAAACCTACATCTAAAATTCACAATAGTGATATTGATAAAGATTGCAATGTCAATGCAATGACAAAGCTTCAAAAGCTCCAGTACATGTTGATGCTAGCCAAAAAGGAAGAGTCGGGAACACCGTTGACTGCTGAGGAATATAACTTCATGGTTGCAACAAAAGTTAATGATAATGCAGCAGATCTCAATGGAAACTTCAACCTTATGGCTCATCAGCAAGAAACAACATCATGCAGTGATTCTGAAATTCCTCCAACTTATGACACAGAACCACTCCATGAGGTACAAAATCCATTTGCTCATGAAAAGCCACATTCTGTGCCTCTCGAACCTAATTATGATACATATGTGGGGGAGCAAGTTAATAGCAATGTTAACTGTGAAACACCATATATGGATCCTAATGAAGTTCAAGTTGCACAAAATGATGCTAATGATGAGGAAACTCGTGCTCTCTTTGAATCATTACTGAATAATTGTCGCATTGAGATTGAAAACGTGAAAAAGGTCAATCGCGATCTTAAGACCGCGAATGTGAAATTGACCGCTGAGCTTGAGAGGTATAAGGAAAACGAAAAAGCTTTTGAGTTTAATAACAAACGACATTCAGAATTAGAAACTGGTTATCGAGATTCTGTTTTAAGAGAAAAACATTTGCAAATCAAATTTGACACACTCAATGTTAATTTGAACATGAAAATAAAATCCTTAAACACGAAAATTTCTGATTTGAAAAACCAACTTTCTAAACAAACATCAACTTGTTCTGATCTTGAAAAAGAAAAGAAACAGTTGAAAGCAGATTTTTCAAAACGCGAAAATGATCTTCTTGATAAAATCATTGAGAAACAAGAAACAATTAAAAAATTGGAAGATTTGCTTGTCAAAACGGGTCATTCTGCTCAAACAATTCATATGCTAATTAAAGATCCAAACCCGCTTTTGCACACAATGAAGAAAATGGCTATCGGTTATGAAAATCCTTATACACTTAAGAAAGCTCAGGAAGAACAGAATGTGTTGTATAATGGTAATGTGATATTTGCTAAAGGGGCAATTGCATATATACCCACTAAAACTTGCATATTTGCATATATACCCAAAACATGCTTAACTTGCATTGTAAATCATGCATTAAAAACTTGTATTTTGGGGAAATATGCAAGTTTTTGAGTTTTAGTGGGTATATATGCAATTCTCCCTTTGCTAAACATGATCCTCCCGAGGTCCGGGATTCTGATGAAACGATTGAGCTTGCCGAAGAGAGTAGAATCAAAATGAAACAAAAGAACCCAGAAATAAAACCAATTGATTATAATAAGGTTAACATAGTTTCTGGAGTAAATTTTGTTAAACAACAACAAACACCAAAAGTTTTCAAAAGACCAGTTGTTTCAACAAAACAAAAAGTTATTTCCAAAAATCTTTCAAAATTAGAACAAATGTCATCTAGCAACCCTTTTAACACAAGTGAAACTAGAGAATGTTTGGATGATCTTAAAGAGAGAGTGAAAACACTTCAAAGTATTGTTGACTCAAAAACGAATATTAGTATCAGCAACTGGCATTCAAGTTTTCATAATGAAATGAAAAAGGTGTTTCAAACAGAAATTACTGCTCCACTATATGCAGTTCATGCGAGAGTAATCCATGTTGAAAATGCGGTTTTAAAAGAAACAGCCGACTTTGTCAAGGACCACAAATCCCTGGTAAAGGAAGCTAATGAAAACATTGAACGTATCAAAGTTTTGGAAAACCACAATGATACTATCTTCGAAGCAGTTCTGTCAACTGAAATTATGTCTATCATTTATCAAACATATTCTGTTGAAGACGATGAAAGACTGAGAGCTGAGACCTCTAAAACTGTTTCAAAATATGAAAATGCTCTTATTAAACTTGAAAAAGAAAATGTGTCATATTTTAAACAACTTGATCGGAAAAACGAGGAATGCAAGTATGACAAATTGTCGTATGAGCGTGCCTACAAGGACATGCAAGAGCAAAATGATCTTTTGAGAACTCAGCTGCAAAGTCTAAAAGGGAAGGGTGTGGATACTAAGCTTGCAAAACCATTAACTTCGGAGAAACCAAATGCTTCAAAACCGGTTGCAAAACCAAAAATGTCTATTTCTCAGGTTGTTCCTAAAGTCGATAAGAAAAATGATTTGCCAAAAATAGTTACTCCAACACCCTTGCCCAAGTTTAATGCAAAAGAAAAAGGGAAAGCGGTTGTCGAAACACCAAAAGTGATAGCACCTGGCCTTTCTAGGAATAGTACACCGAATGTGACCACAAAAACTGTTAAAGAATCTGTTGGTTCTAATGACATGGTCCACAATCACTATCTAGAAGGGGCTAGGAAAAAGGCACAGATTCGAAAAGACGGAATTTTAGGTACAAAACCTATAGTGATGAATTCTACAACATTACAAGGCACTGCTAGTAGTAGTAAACCATTACCTAGGAACTCTCAACAAACGACTAGGGATTGGCTTGCATCTAAGAGTACTAAGAATTCAAATTCCGCTTCGAACAAGAAACAATTTTCAAATGACAATAGTGACAAAGTTAAGGTTGCTGTTTTAAACAAGAATTTTGAATTTGTCTGTCCTACATGTCAAAAATGTGTCTTTTCAGCTAATCATGATGCATGTGTTGCACAGTATATCAAGAAAGAAAATTTACGTTCTAAGGCACAATCCACTAAGACACCAAATAGAAACAAACCCGTTGATAAGAAGCAAGAGGCTAAGAAACCTAATAGGTGGATCTCTACAGGACGTAGCTTTTCTCAAAATGAGACTTCCGCTGCATCTGAAAAGAAAACAACTCCTAGATCTTGCCTTAGGTGGATTCCCACGGGAAAAGTTTTTAACACAGTTGGTCTTAGATGGATTCCCACAGGGAAGATTCTTGATAGCTGCACCAAGACAAATAATAGTGAAAATCTTCAGGATAAGGAAGTAGACACCACTACAACCGTTGATAGTAAACACCCTCACTGTGAGGAAACATGTACTTCTAACACTGTTATTTGTGCAAATTCTTCTTCTGTGGATGCAGGGTATTATGAAAGTATTGAGGGTTCATACACCCGATGTGGAAAAGAATAACTTTATGCCAACATCGCATGTGGAAATCCTTATCTTATTCCACTCTTAACTCCACTTTTACTTGTTCAAACTTAATTCTTCTTTGTGAATATAATTTTTGAAAAAAAGAGAAAAAGCAAAATACAAAATTTGAAAAACAAACAAGAACAAAATACAAATTTATAAAATTTCAAAAATCCAAAAACATTAAAAAAAATTTCAAAAATACAAAAACAATATAAAATCAAAAATCCAAAAATATTCTTCTCACGACATGTCTCCCGTATAATCGATATTCTGTACGTATCTAGAAATGTCATTCAACAATGATACAGACATGTACAGATGCTTGAGCGAGAGTTCATTTAAATGTTTTCTAAAACATGTCGTTTCTCAAAATTTTCTTCATAATGGCTTCGGAACAACTCAGTTTCGGACCAGAGCTTAATGTAATGGCTTCTGAACACATTAGTTCAGGACCCGCGCTTCAAAGAAAGGAAAGTGCTAAATCAAAACAAAGTTTTTTAAATATTTTTCGAGCACTTATCCTAAAAATCTCAATGGCTTGTAAGTATTTCAGCTTACAACCCGAACTTCAAATAAGGAAAGTGTTGTGCAAAACCAATATCTTTTTCAAACACTTATCCTAAAACAAATGAAGATAATTCATCTACCATATCTTCTAAGATTTTCAAAATCTTCTCTATCTTGAGCACATTTCCTTTAAGATTTTTCAATAAGATTTTTCAAAATCTTTCATAAAGTGCTCAAGATAACTCCCTCCATACCCTTAAAATTAATTTTATACTCAAATGTTTAAAAATATGCTTTATTTAAGGGGGAGTATAAAAATGAAAAACAAAAATGTTTCAATTTCATGCTCAAATCCGTCTATCTCTCCAAAAATCTTACTTTTAATCAGTTGATATCAAAAATATCACTACATGCAATTTTTGAGGGGGAGAAGACATGATTAAAATATGTGATCAAAAATGTTTAAAGATCGTGGATTGAATCTCAAAAGAGCTCGACTCAAGATTTTACCCTCGAATTGACGGAAAATTAAACGTCTGAGTAGAATGTACCAATTCGAGAGATTATCTTTGAATATGATCGGGACGTGTAATAATTTCAAGCTAGTCTAACTAGTGATGTAAACGTGTCTCGCAATGGTCATGTTCACTGAAAAATCGATCAATTCAAAATGTGCGAACTCTACCCAACATGTGCAATTTATCTAGAAAATGCATGACCACATGTGAAGGGGGAGTATTTATGAAAATGCAAAACTCTCAAAGTGTTAACCAAAATGTGTTTTGTTCATAAACACTTTGAGAGATTTTCACAAAAAAGGTTTTATGGCATGTGATCAACAAATCTAGGATAATCATGAAGTAATAAGGTGATTATGGTTAGGTTATGTCCTATGATCCGCCAGAGCCGGAGGGATCTACCTAAGGACAATTCCAATAGATTAGAATTAGAAGTCCTTAGGAAAGGTTGAAAAAAGGAGTAAAATGAGAAAGGGAAAGAAGGGGTTGAAGAATGAAAAAGAAAAGTTTAATGAAAGGGTGAAAAGAAATAGCCCTCCATGAAAACTTAGGGCAAAAACCGGGTCAATACATCTATTATCAGTTATCACAAAGTTGATATTGATATTGAAGACAAGGCGTCATGGACCCAGTGACGCGCTGCACTACCCCTCCTAGCCACTCAGATATCTCTTAAAAGATATTTGTTTCATTTCTCACGGAGAACACTGCATAATCTATCGGCCTCTCACTCCGAGATGTGTTGATATTGAAAAGGTGGCACTCGGCTCCATGCCTCCGACTACTAAAACCAAAACGCACATTACCGAGTCTAGAGCCATGAGATTCATTAAAAGATCTCTTAGGAACACTTCCATTATAATACACCTGTGTTCGCCAAAAAGGACACAAGGTGTACATGAGTCGTAATGAGATCCTTAGATCTTGCCAAACATATCATGATGGTTATTTGTTTCAAACGGTCTACAGTCATGAAGTGATACTTCGGTATACTTCAGCGGCTCACCTGGATTGTGGGTATACTTCGGTATATCTGTTGCAAGCCTTCTTGAGGGCATCCAATTCAGGAACAGCCTTTGTAAGGATTAGAGAGGGTTTTCATAATATGTTGTTGATTCTCTCGAAGTCTAAGCCTGTAAGTGCTGGAAATCCTGCCAAGGAGATTCCTTTCATGAATTGAGTCCTTATGACGTGGGTCTCTACTTGGATTTATCCATAGTAGTGATAACTGTCCCTAACGGGATTAGGACGGCTGATTTGCCCGACCAAGGTGAATGGAATCAAAACATTCATCAGTAAAACAATCGTAGTGGTCGATTCTCTAAGAAAAGTCCACCGTGATCGATTGGTATTTTATCTAACAACTCTTATGCAGCTACTGATGAAAGTCCCCCTGGAGAAAGATCGTACACCATCATCATATAGCTCAACATCCAAATCTCCTCATACTCATACTTATAAAGATCATCCTCAAAAAAGCTCGAAGTAAAAATGTTCAAGTCAAAAGATCAAGTGAAAGACAATGAATCACGACAAAGTCAAGAAGCAAATCAAGACGTCAAGAACAAGTTCATGTATCAAGTGAGGAAGGCATAAGTATGAAGTTCAAGATGTATGAGTATGATGGAGGATACGACGCAAATGTACAGAAGATGTTGATCAAGGCAAGAAGAACCAAAAGACGATTAATTTGAAGATCACCAAGCATGAAGGAACAAAGAACCAAGACTATTCTACATCGACACACAAAGTTCAAGACATCAAAGACGAAAGACCTAATCACTGGGAGCATCATTTGAATGACCATCCCTTAGGGGGAGATTGTTAGCATTGATTAAAGTGATGGTCATTTCGTATTGAACAACTTAGTAATGTGTCGTGTATGTTGTAGTAGTTATAGGATAGTCATGGGCTTCATGGACTTAATCTAATATGTTGAATGTTATGTATTAATTGTCCAATGTATAATCCATGAGCCAAAGCCCATCAAAGCCCTTTAAGGCGTCACTACTTGTAACTATAAATACCCACTTCCCACCTCATATTCAAGTGTGCATTAGAGTCATATAGGTGGGAGTGTGTGTATTTCTCTTGTATTCTTCTCTCTTGTATTTCTCTCTTTCTTAATCTAATATTCTTCCATTCGGTATACACGTACGCCTCATCTATCTTTCTTTCTCTTTTGTACCATTCGATCTATACATATTGTGGTGTGATAAAGTTGTGATCTTAGCTAATAACAGAGGGGCTTTTGGCAATAAAGTAACTTAGGCAATATCAATCTAGTGTAGCATACATAAAAATACTTGTGTTCTATTTTGTAGTATGTATTTTCATAGGAGATAGGAAAACATATAAAAGTTGTGTATGAACTCATGGTAATTCGTAAAAGTGTATATTACTTGTGTAAGTGAAATCAAGAATTATCTTTCAATAAACCAATAGGGTATGTCATCATTTGAGTACAATGTTCAAGGTAAACGAGTAAATTTTGTAAGTAAAACAAGCATGTATCTCCCACAAAGAGTATAAAGTCATTAAACGAGTAAAAATGGGGCTATGATTCACCTTGAGCGTAACTGGCAAGGTGAAATGTGAAATCAAGTGAATTACGGGAACGGCTCCAACACACGACCTGAATAACAGTGAAGTCTGAGAAGTTTACTTAATATGAATAGTGATTGTGTAAACGAGTAACGGGTAACGATTGGATTGGTGATGTGAGAGTGTGATATGCTTAAAATGCTTAAAGTTCAAAAATAATATTATATATAATATTATCTTGTTTTTATGTCATTTAATTTATAAATATCGTTTCCTCGAAAGTGGTGGAACGAAACGTTAAGTTAAATCGTTAAAACTCGTTATATAAACGTATAAACGTTACGTGATTTAATATATTGAATGAACGATAAATATGCACGTGATTATATTGAAAAGTGTAAAATATGAAATAGAATTGAAAATAATATAAAGTTACAGTTTGGTCCTTGTACTTATACCAATTTTACACTTTTTACCCTAACGATGTTAGTTTTGCACCGTTAGTCCTTGGTTAACTATTAATTGCATTTATAGTCCAAAAGAGTTAAAATTTACATTTTAGACCTTCTTTTTTACTGTTTGATCATATTCTACCCTTAATTTACTGATTTGGCAGTTTTGGATACAATTATATAAAACTTACACTTTTAACCCGAATAGTGAAATACTTTGCAAACTTAGTCAAAAAATCACAAAAATAGTGTGAAATGAATTTCGAGAGTTTTAGTAACTTTATAAAGCTTATTTAAGTCAATATTAACTTCTTATTAGCCAAAGTGCTTATTTTTAAGCTTAATGGACCTTAACGATTATAAATAAAGGCCCATTAAGGTTTTTCGATCCAAAGGGTTTTAAGACAAAGTGGGCTTTTCTTTGGTCTTATTTCAGGGTCTTAAAATCATATTCAAAAGGCCTATACTAGTAGCTTATTCCAAGTGCTTAATAATAGCTTATTAGGCTTTAAAGCCCAACCTAATAAAATGAGTATATTAAAACAGTTTCGAGTAGCGTTTACTTTGGTGTTTTTAAAGGGCTTATATGAGCTTATTAACGAAAGTTCATAACAACAACTTATTAGGTGAGCTTATGAAGAATTAGTTCAAACAATAAAATTGATATGTCGTGTGTACGTATAACAGTGCCCTTTTCTAGTCGACAAAAGCGAATGGTACAATATGAAATATGACTTATATTATGTGTTATAATTTATATTCGATGCAACATATGTTAAAATGGCTCTCGATATGATATAAAATGAAGATGTGAGTGTACGAATGATGGTGTAATATGATTTCTAGCCTTCCATCAATAGGAGGCAATCATGTATGCGTGAAAATAAATATAAGAAAGCGTATAAATCAAAAGAAAGTAAATATACGTTTGAAATAAAACATATAGGATGCATGAAATGATATAAACCATAAGAATGAATGGAAAATGTGTTTAAGGGACTTACAACACCAAATGGTGGGGTGTTACTCGTTAAAACGGACTAGAAATCGGATGGAAAACCCATAACTTGCTAGAACTATCAACAAAGGCTTCGAATGGAACTTTTCGACTTGCAATGAAGCTCGTATGATTATGGAAATTGCTCCTGGTCTTCTTGAGGCTCGAATATGATGTATAGGACTTGGAAAATATATGTGAAAATGTCTAGTGTGAATGGGAGTTAAGAGTGAGTGAAATATGTGCATGTTCGATATATATATATATATATATATACACACGTATATGAGTTTATATTGTATAATATGATCACCACTTGCTCGAACAGGAAGGTGGCAGAGAATTTAGGACTTTTAGAAGATTTACAAAATATATTTGGAAGGATTTTGTGTGTAGGTTTGGTTTTGTGTCGATTTGGGTATATATACAAATATGTCGACATGCTCAAAAGTCCAAATTGATATATTAACGTGTGATATTGAGTGAGAAGGTGAGAAACATGATTCTAAACTCATAATAGATCATAAAACATCAAATTTCCTAGGTGAAATTAAGTTTAGATCGAATTGGATAATATGTGTGAAAATGGAATGAACTTGTTCAAGTGTTGATGGTGATTTACTTTGGACCTCGTTAGGTGATCAAACATTCGAATGGGGGAGTGAGAGTTGTCAAACTCGATTCCTTGGTGTGTGATGAGTTGAGTGATGTAAAATGTTACATAGTTCATGTGTCGAATTTAAGAGAAATCGAGGCCAAGTAAAGATGAGTTGATCGAGTGAGATAAAGAAATAAATAAAACTTAAAAAGTAGGTTGGGCTTGTGAATAGTACCAGGCCAGAAAAGTTGGGGCGAGTATTTGATATAAGGATTCGTTTGGTTAAAATGAGTGTGTTTATTTCGTTGTGGTCCGCGTGTGAGCTCATTCCAATATTTGGTGAATCACGTATCAATGTGTTTGAGTTATTATAATGTAATAAACAAAAGTTAAAATTTTTCTCATAAAAATGGTTAACTGAACAGTATTGGTGATTAATACTTGATTAACATTTACAAATTATTGAGGAATTTTACAGATTGCTACAGTACCCACCCGTCAAACAGAATTCCGTCCCGGAATTAAAGTCTAAGGTAGTTCTTAGGGTTGTCTAAGTGAATAAATGTGGGTATTTGTCGCGAATTTTTTATTTCACACTCCCAGGTGAAATCAGGAACTCTTTTAATGTGTTGAGGGCTGAGAAAAAGTGTTCTGACTAATATTAGGACTCAACCGATGAGAAGTCATGGAAAAAGTTCATCTAAGAATTTCCACTTAGTATTCAAGAGAACGTGACTTCGTTTGATCACTCATACTAGAAGAAACAATTTGAATGTCATGCCACCTAGTGGATCCAACGGTTAAGAATAGTAGTTTCCAATGGCTATGAACAATGATTTCCAACGGCTATGAACAGTGAATTCCAACGGCTATTTTCCTTTTTATAAATATCCCATTTTAATTTTCATTCTGGCACCACCCATATTTCTCTCATTAATTCTTTCAAAATGCCGCATCTTGCTACCATTCTTGCGATTGTGTATGTTGTTGTCACTGCCATCTACTTGGCCTATGTTCCAGATGAAGACTATGAATTTTTGGTCAGGGTTTTAGTGATTCTCGTACCACTCGTGGTTCTAGCCATCGGCGTGGATAAGATATGGGGGTAATAGTATTGCGTTAGGATTGTTAAAATAAGTCTTTGTTGTGTTTTTATGTATAAGACCATGTCTTTAGTTACCGCGTTAATGATTTGTTTGTATTTATTGTACAGAATACTCAAGGTGTTACATCCCGTCGTGGTTCTCGCTCTCGTAGGTGTAGTGGTGTTTTTCATTGGCTTGGCGGGTCAACCATTTGGCGATTCTATACCTTACTTAGTGATCTTTGTAACATTAGCACTACCGATGCTAATTTTATCGTTATGTATTAATATTCGTGGATTCTAATAAAATTTACGTTATTTGTGCTTTCCATAGATTTTTATGAATTCTTGTGATTCTCGAGTTCGTACTCATGTCGGATTTCTCTCATTGGGATGATGGGTAATAGCTGTAGATATCTATAGAGTGTTGTCAAGAGGGATATTTTACGAACAATTTGTCTCGTCACAAGGCTTTACTTTTGAATGAAGATTGTCTCAGGAAATTTGAAAAGATGACTGTTTCATTCATGACATGATTCTTCCCAAATTAGACATAGGTGATCAGGCATGTATAATTGAGGACCAATGATGTGATGCTTAGCTCAGTCAAAGTAGTATTATGTTTCTCAAGAGTTTTAGATGGTGTTCAACGTGTTGTTTTTGTAAAATGGCAACCTAAATAATTTTTCAAGGTAACAAGAAACTGATTCGCAAAAATCAATGCATAAATATTTCCAAGATTTACAAGGCAAGTTGTAAACCCGAGTCGTTATCCCCAACGAAGGTTTGAATGGAATTTGTGAATTCGAGTTCGTGAAACGTGTTTGAATAGCGAAAACAAAGAGATTTTTGGTTTTTAATCTAAAATAAGTGAACATTAACCAAAAATGACTTAAAAGGTAAGGAAAACTATAATCTAAAGCTCTTGTATCTAAAAACGTAAAGAAAACTTAAAACGCGCGTTTAAACTGGGAAAACCGAGCCTAAACGTCAAAATGGTGAAATACTAACTCCACGGGTACAAATCTATTTTTCCTAGGTTCTATTTAATAAAAGAAAATTAAAAAAAAAAAGAATTATATTTTTCTGATAAATAATTAATTTAATATGATTTAAAAACTATTTATTTATTTATTTTTTTATTTTTTTTTATTTATTATTATTATTATTATTATTATTATTATTATTATTATTATTATTATTATTATTATTATTATTATTATTATTATTATTATTTAAAGCTTAATAAGCACAAGAAAATAAGCAACTTTTACAAAAACAACTATTTATGAAAACTTGAAATAAGCACAGAAAAAGCAGATTAAGGGTGTCGCTTATAAGAGACTTGATTAATTTTTTTTTTTTTTTTTTTTTTTTTTTTTTTTTTTTTTTTTTTTTTTTCTTTTTGAAACTTATAAAAAATATTTAACTTTTGAAAAAAGAATATAAAAGTAGATTAAGGGTGCCGCTTATTAGAGAATATAAAAATGGGCACTCATCATCCCCCTACACTATCAATTGCTAGTCCCTAGCAATCCGATCATATAAAGTAATGAAAGGATCAAAAGAATACCAAGCATACCCCGTTTTGACTTTTTATTCAATGCGAGAAATTTAAACTATAACAAAAATAGATAACATGCTTGATTTCCAAAAATGGTATCATGGAACGGGATTCACACAAAATGGGTGTCTCCAGGGAATTGTAATCGTCATCCTCTTTTTTATACTCCCAATTAAGCTTAAACTCAATGTGCAAATGTTTTTGTAAAATGCTAACACTACTTATACTAATAATCTATGTAAGCCGAGACTTAACTTTTCACTCCCACAATTTATTCAAGTTAGGTGACTGTGCTTGATTTTCAAAATTTTGATCACAAAAATCGACGTTTTTATAAGATTTTGACTAATACTAGTTGAAAGATAGATTTAAAATTTACAACAAGCAAGTTTCAAAACTTTATTCAACACATACATCTTTATTTTTGCAACATCAAAACTTATTGCATTTTGCAATATCATTCCATTTTTTTTCTTTTCATTTTCTCATTTTTTCCCTTTTTTTTTTTTTTTTTTTTACTTGTGCAACATAAACTAACGGAGTTTCACGGGAACCAAGACCTTACACCTTCCGGAATAAAGGATCCAAGGGCCGTTACAACGGAGAGTTCCAAGACTCTAAACATTCCTGAAATGAGGATCCAAGGGTGTTAGACCAAGACCTCACACATTCCTGAATTAGAGGTTCAAGGGCCGGTGTAAAAGGGTAGCCAAGACCTAAACGCCTTCCGGAAATAAGGATCCAAGGGCCGATCTTGAACCGTAGCTTTTTTAGAACATAAATTTATTACTTAACTTTTGCAACTTTCAAGCAATGTCTCACTTTCATTTTGCATTATTATGACATATGCTTGTTCCGAAGTTTAAATAAAGCTTTGAACTAGTATTTTTCAAAATCGTATAAAAAATGATTTTGTGTGTTCAAATGTTTGAAAATAAGCACTTATTAAGTCAGATTCGTTATCTCCTGGGAGGAAAAGCCATAGATTACTTATATAAGCTCTAAAGAAAACCAACTATTCTACGTTTAGCATTTTTATTTGCACATATCATAAAACCTTAGTCTAACCGTTAAGGGAGCAGCCAGATCAACACTCTGGCAGAGTCGGGATTCCCTTTGTTCTAACCTAATCAAGACTAAACACCTTTTTCTTTCTTTTTTTTGGTGCAAATCACTTCTTTTTCATGCAATTTCTTATTTTAAAACGAGAAGAAAAAAAAAATTTGGCCAAAACGGGGGTACTAGGGCACTAGAAGGTACACATGTGACAAAATTTGCGAGAATCCCCCCCCCCCCCCCCCACACTTAGAATTGAATATTGCCCTCAATATTCAAAGTACCGGCTATTATGCCGACACTTAGAACGTAAAAAGGTAATACTAATAGCCAAGTGTGTGAAAGAATTCTCTATTTTCACAAACAGGATTAAAAAGATATCCCAAGATAATCGTTAGCAACAAGATCGGACATTGGGCGGCTGAATTGAAAATAGGTGCATCAATCATCACTATCTAACGGAAACCTGCAAACAAGAGCAAACAACACACAAAACAAAGCACAGCAGAGGAATCCCCCTACACTTAGTGTCAGAAAATAGAAAGAAGTCAGAAACATGGGTTGTCACCCATGTGGTGCGAATGTTTTTGTTAACCGAGTCACTAGCTTGACTTGACCCCGAATTCATTTGTTCATGGGGAAGCATGTGGAAGAGAAAATCTCCATCGGAATTTCATTCAAGATGTTTGGATAAACATTGAAGTTCTTGAAAGTTCCACTCCGATGAGATACATCCGGCTCAAAAGAATGATAAATTGAGATGCCAGGGTCAAAAACTTTTTCCTCATTTCCAAAGGAGAGAAGGAGAGGACAAGTCACCGTATAGGTGAAGAAGGGTAGAAAAACTCGAACGACATATGTGAAGTCAATATAATGGCGATCCTCAAAGGGAAATGTCACATATGTCGGAGAAAGAATGTCTTTATGAATCTCGGGATTAAGAGTTGAGGTCATATCATCAAGTTTATGAGTAATAGAGTCCTTGACTTCTTTGTTCTCTAACTCTTCATCAAAGAGAGGATTTACGTTGTTTGAAAAGTACTCGTCATCAAATTCAAACAAAGAGTTCGAATAGACTTTGAGACTTTCATTTGGAATGTCCTCATCAAAAAGTGATTCGTCATCACTAGAGGAAAAATTATCATTGGAATTGAAAAGTGGGTTAGAGAAAATCCCGGAAAAATCATCCTTAATGTCAAGAGGATAATCATCACAAATAGACAAATCACATTCATTGTCCGATATATCCTCAGACTCACTTGGGATTGGGATAAGGTTCTCAGCACTAGACTTTATGAATTCGTCCGATTCCTTTTCAGGAATAGTGCTAAGATGCTCATCCCCCATAATAAGAGAGTCCTTGGGATCCAAAGTTGGAAAGAATGATGTGATTGCAATAGACTGAGGGAGTTGAGAAATGATATCGCTCAAAGGAATAGTACTCTCCTCGTCGTCTTCATCTTCGTCATCGAGCATGGCAGCCTTATTAAATTAGAAACACCTTTGTGCTGGTCGTTCTTCGACGAGTAAATCTTCCATAGATTTACCATGACGATCATCTTGGGGAATTTTATTAGCCAAATCCTTAACTTCTTCTATTAAATTTAGAACATGGAGAAGTTCTTGAGGAAGTGGCTGAGGTTGAGTCATTTGGTACTGTGGAGGTTGGTTTTGATAAGAACAATCATAATTGTTACAAGGACCATGCTCATAGACAAGCGGGCTCCTCGTTTGACAATCAGATTCATAATGCGGACCTCCACAGAATTCACAACAGTAAAACTGTTGTGACTGAATCAGTGAATCATATGGATATTGGTCATAACCAAAATTTTGATCGTTACACGAAACCTGCTCATAGACAAGCGTGTTCCTTGTTTGACAGTCAAAACCTTGGTGCGGACCTCCACAATATTCACAATAATATGTTTCCATCTCATGGTGCGGGGGTTGGTTAAGGAAATTGGTTGTTTCATTGTAGGGATTTTGGTCATAGACAAACCCGTTTCCCGAATTTACAATGCTACAACCGGGGCAATTTCCACCATTTAGAGGTCCCCCACACCATTCACAACCGTAATGGTAAGATGAAGACATAAAAAGAATTAAACGGATAGAGGGTGAGATAAAGAATTAAACGAATAGAAGGGATACGAAGAATATTTTTGGATTTTTAGAAACATTTTGAAGAACACAAAGGAAAAAGGAAAATAAATTTGAAAAGAAAATCTTTTTGGGTTTTATACGAAAATATTTACGAAGAAATTGATAACTTCTCGGGAGAAGGGTCTTCAAAACACGCAACGACAAACGAGAATTAAAAATTCGCTTCAAGCCTTCCCCGGCAGCGGCGCCAAAATTTGATTCGAAGGAATCAATGCATATTTATTTCCAAGATTTACAAGGCAAGTTGTAAACCCGAGTCGTTATCCCCAACGAAGGTTTGAATGGAATTTGTGAATTCGAGTTCGTGAAACGTGTTTGAATAGCGGAAACAAAGAGATTTTTGGTTTTTAATCTAAAATAAGTGAACATTAACTAAAAACGACTTAAAAGGTAAGGAAAACTATAATCTAAAGCGCTTGTATCTAAAAACGTAAAGAAAACTTAAAATGCGCGTTTAAACCGGGAAAACCGAGCCTAAACGTCAAAATGGTGAACTACTAACTCTACGGGTACAAATCTATTTTTCCTAGGTTCTATTTAATAAAAGAAATTTTAAAAAAGAAGAATTATATTTTTCTGATAAATAATTAATTTAATATGATTTAAAAACTACTTATTTATTTTTTTTATTATTTTTTTAAAAGCTTAATAAGCACAAGAAAATAAGCAACTTTTACAAAAACAACTATTTATGAAAACTTGAAATAAGCACAGAAAAAGCAGATTAAGGTGGCCGCTTATAAGAGACTTGATTAAAATTTTTATTTATTTATTATTATTTTTTTTATTTTTCTTTTTGAAACGTATAAAAAATATTTAACTTTTGAAAAGAGAATATAAAAGCAGATTAAGGGTGCCGCTTATAAGAGACTTGATTAAATTTTCTATTTTTTTTTTTTTTTCTTTTTGAAACTTATAAAAAATATTTAACTTTTGAAAAGAGAATATTTTTAATACTCACTAAATAAGCCAGAAATAAGCAGAAAGCCCGAATAAGCTCTAAAAGCCATAAGGTGCAGTGCAAAAATGGCTGTTTTCAAGCCCTTAAAAAGCTATTCAAATAAAATCCTAAAATTCAAAAAAAATATAAATATATAGACAAGCTAGCCAAGTCTAAATGTGCAAAATCTTAGCTTATAACAACTTAAATTGAAGAAATTAAAAATCAACAAAAGAGGCTGCACAATGGAAAATCAAAAAAATTGCAGTCTGCTGAGGCTGTGTATCAGTCAAGGCAAGTTTTCTTGATTTTAAGGCAAAAGTCTAAATGAAGCTTAACCAACTTTTGAATATCCACTAATTGGATTCAAAGGACCTCAGAAAAGCTACAAGAAAAGGTCAAATGAGCTTATTGCTCTAATTGGCTTACTTGATCATTTTGGTGCCTTAAATTACCACAGTCCACTAAAAACCATGTTTCCTATTTAATGGGCTTAAGGGAACTTAAAAACAGCTTATCAATTCTATTTTAAGCAAGATCAAAGTTGATTAAATGGTCAATGAACAGTGATCAGTTTCTTTCCCCTTCAAATAAGCTTAAACCAAACACCCCTTTATGGGCTGTTTTGAAAGATTTTAAAAGAGATTGATTGATTTAACTTTGGAATTTGAGAAACAAGAGTTGCATAAGCTCAAACATGTTAAGATAAGCCATAATGAATCAATAATAAGCACCTAAGATAAGCAGAACACAAATAAGCAATATGAGCTACACTAAAACAGTAAATATGCTAAAAGCTAAACTATAACTACATAAACTACCAAATAAGCATAACTTGTATAAAAATGCATAAATAAGCAAGACTAGACAGAAAATAAAGCACAAATAAGCACTGCTACAGTAAATTGCAAAAATTGGAAATTTCTTACAAAGGTCCTGTGAGCTCAAAACAAAGTACCAATATGTTTCCTCCTGTCCTAAGCTTCCCATGAAGCTCTAAACCAAAGGCCATCCATGAGACCATAATACACCTTCTTTGACTGCTATTTGGACTTTTGAAATTACACTAGTTTTAAACTCTTATAAGCTTACAAAAAGCTATAATTAGCTTATATAAGCTTATACAAACAGAAATGAGGGCTTATGCTATATTTTTAATAAGCACTGAACTTAAATTAAATTGACAGATAACAATTCAAACTTGAAATTTCTTAAAACTTGGAATTCAATACAATGCTGAGAAAATTAAATACCATTAAGCTTAACTAGACTTGAATTAAACACTGAGATCTTAAAATTACAATTTCTATGACTAATTTATAATTTTCGACTACTACTAATTAACTACTTACTTTGAAAGGCTTACAATGATCCTATTTATACTAACTAAGTTGGGATTCTTCTCTTGTGCTTCTTTGACCATTTTTGGACCATTGGATTTGCTTGACTTCATCTCAGCCCTTAAATGGGATTTTTGGCACCAAAATATACCACTTGGACTGCCAACTTGGCAGTGGTAACTTGTGAGGAGGGGGAGCATTAAATGGCCTTGGACTGGAGTAGCTTGGAGGTGGAGTGGAAGTCAGGAGAAGGTGAGATTTGGCGGGCAAGTGGTGAAGAAGGGATAAGGTTTGACCCTGGGGTTTGACTGGGATTTTTATTAGCAAAAAGGGGGTGGTTGGATCTGGGTTAGGATTATGGAATTGGGTTGGGTTTTTTGTGGATTTAGGTTTTAATTGTTTTGGTTTTAGTTAATTAGGATTAGGGTAAAAAGGTTTTAGGGTAAATGGGTTTAGGGTATTTAGTGAAAAATAAGTTTTGGTTTCAGGTTCGTTTTTCCAAGCTCAATCCAATGCCATATCCCGGGGTTGACTTTGACTTCATCTTCACTTGATCAGATGCACAAATGTTGTCGAGTCGATCCAAAAATGTCCGTTTTCGCTCTGTTTTAAATCCTTTGTACCTGAAATACATAAAAACATAATCCAAGGATATCTGCAATATAAATTGGTATATTTGGCCATTTTTAGCATTTTTTTATGTATTATATGGGCACTCATCAGTAACAAGAAAAATCGGTTCGCACGATGGTGATGGATTAGAAATTTCTGGGGTGGTAATAGGATAGCTCTGAAATGGATCCTAGTGTTTGTGAGAGAACCTTATAGGATGGTAATAGTCTATTGTTCGGCCAGAAATAAAATTAACCGGATTCCTAATATGATAGCAGTGTATTGTTACGAAATGGTTATGAATAGGGTAAATGGAATCGAAAATATAATAGATGTAGGTTGTGATTATCATGGAAATAGTACAAGATAGGGATCTCATAAGATAGAAAAGTAGGTGTTACACTCTGGTTACTCCATCAAACCTAAGGTAAAGTACAAAAGGAAATACAACTCTAGAGGGTTTGAACTATGGTTTATTTATTACAGCAGAAACTTCTTCTTTTGTTTAAACATTGTTGTTGTCCCTTGACGTTGTTGAGGTTCTAACGAGCTTCCATTCTCTTCCACTGGCCTTGTTGTTCTAATTGGTATTCTGGGTTGGGCACTGATTCTTGTAGTGTCCTTTCCCACCACATCCGTAGCATACTACGGCTACTGGCTGCGCATTAGCGCTTGTGGCTTTGCAGTCTCCTGTTTTGTGGCCCGTTCTCTGGCATTTCCCGCACTTAGCAATGCAAAGTCCAGTGTGATGTATTCTACATCGTTTTCATAGAGGTTGCTTCCCACGATAACCATTTCCGTTAGCAGGTGTGGCGACGCAGTCTCTGCCAGCTTCCTGCCTGCGATCTTGTTGGTGGTGGTAGTTGTTGCGATCTTGCATATGATTACGGTTACGGTTGTTGTTGTTGTGGTACCTGCAGTTGTTGAGAGTAGTGGTTTCTCTCCCATCCCGTTTTCGCTTATGATCATTTCTCTTGGATGTAGTACCCCGTTTAACTTCTTAGTCCAGAAATCCCTGGGTAATGGTGATGGCAGGTTCAGTCACTCCTTCTGTACCTTTAAGGTGAGTTAGTTTGCAACCCGTGAAACTGTTGGGTTCGTAAATACCCAATTATCTTAAACAGGATTTGAACACAAATTAAGCCAAGTGTTTATCAACCGAGAACAATTCAAGTCACTGAGTGAACAGTAACTTAGTGAGTCATCTTCAGGAAGCTTAAGGAGAATTCAAGAAGAAGGATTCACTCCTTAGGAAGGCGGGACTCCCTGAGTGTGACTTAAGCCAAAGAAGAAGATGATGGGTTCAGTGAGTACTGACAAGAGCTCACTGAACCCCTCAGTCTCCTCAACAACAAATGTAATTGATGACTGAAGACTGAAGACCAAGCCTGAAGAATCTGAAGTCTGAAAGAAAGGCGGGACAAGGCGGGAAGAGTTTGAAAAGATAAGGAGAGGTCCTTATCAAAGCAAAGTCAAACTTTCCCTGAATGGCGTGAGAACAAGAACAGTGTCATCACTGACGCTCAGAAAGCAGTTTCAACCTTATCCCAAAATAGATTCTTATAACTGTCAAAATACTGTTGTATTTTGACAGACTAGTTAGGTCATTCTTTTTGTACTTTTAGTCACGGGTTGTTCTTTTATACTTGTGTATAAATAGGATAGATGGGGAGAAAAGTGGGACAAGTTTTGTGCATTAAAAGCTTAGACTTTCACAAAACCACTTTTCTCCTCCAAAGAACAACACATCCCTGAGATAGCTCAGTGGGTCTTTTTGTTGTCACTCAAGAACAGCTTGAGTTTAGTGAGGAAAACACCATACCTTGTCTATTCAATCCCAAGTGTTTATTCCGCAAAACACTTGGGTAATAGATTCTTTGATTAATTTCTAATAAGAATTTAAACGTTGAAAAACCTTTGTTGTTTTTATCTTTACGTTCTTACTTATTTGGTAAAATTAATCATTACATTATATCAGTCTTAGTACATGTTTAGGATAACTTTGTAGTTATTTCTGTAAGTGTAACGGGAACAACAAGTGGTATCAGAGCCTCTGGTTTATAAAATCTTTTCAAAACTAAGAGTGCTCAAGGTTTTTAAAACCAAGATCCTACTATGGCTGATATCAATGTACCCCAGCTAGTCGATAAAAAGGGAGGTAGCTATTCAGCTGTTGCTCCCAGACTTGAAGCTGGAAAATTTAGCAAGTGGAAAAAGCGCATGCTTTGCTACTTGACTGGTATGGAACCATACTACATCACTTGTATCAATGAAGGTCCCTATGTCCCAAAAACTGCTGAAGGGTTAATCAAACCTGAAGCTCAGTGGACTATTGATGAGAGAAGGGTGGTCAACCAAGACCAGCGCCTGAGAAGCATCATTATATCTTGTCTCCCTGACGATACAATGGAATCAGTCATTAACTATACCACAGCCAAACAAACATGGCTTGACTTGGTTCATAGCTTCGAAGGTCCCTTAGATACCAAGGAAAATAGGATCATGGATCTTAAACTTGAGTATAATACTTTCAGGGCCAAAGACTCTGAAAGTCTCTCTCAGACCTATACCAGGTACAAGACCCTGATGAATGAGTTGTCCAATGATGGTGTAGTTTTGTCTAAGCATGAGATCAATTTTGGCTTTGTCAACAGTCTCCCTGAGAAGTGGCTAAACTTCTCTCAGGGCCTTAGGAATGCAAATCACATTCAGAACCTTGAGCTTGCTGAGATCTATGGGAAGTTTGTCTATGAAGACAACTTAATCTCAAGGAGATACCCAGACTCAAAGAAAGCCCTTGAGACCAAAAAGGCCCTGACTTCCTCACCCATATCAACTGCCTTTTATTCTAATGGTATTGTGCAGGATTTTTAAGAGGATTCTGATGATGAGGTTGATGATAGAACCAGTGAGGAGTACCTAAGTGACTTACACTTGGAATTCCAAGAAAGGGCACTCCTTGCAAATTCAAAACGGTTTATCAAAAGAAATCAGTCAAACTTTTCAAAAGCTAAAGCAAATGAGACCACTGAATGTTTTAAATGTGGTAAAAAGGGTCATTTTGCTAAAGACTGTTATTCAAAAACAACCTCAGAACCTTCTTACAAATTTTCTGGAAACAGTTCTTCTTCAGGAACTAGCAAGTTTCAACCTAAAATGTTTCAGTCTTCTCAAACCTCTCAAAGTAGTCAAAAAGACTTTGAAACTAAGTATAGGAAAGCAAAAGCTAAGCTTGCTCTTCTTGAGGCCACTCCCTCAGTCTCTCAGGCTCAGGCTCCCAAACCTGTTCAGACCAAGAACAAGGTCCTTATGGCTGAAGCTTATGACTGGGATGAAGAAGAGGTCTCTCATGATGAAGAAGTTCATGTGAGTGCACTGATGGCACTTTCTGATGGTGATCAGCTGGCTATTGGAAAGAGCCATGCTAGAAATGGAGAATGGGTAAACATCACAATGAAGAAGGTAAACATTTTACTTTCTATGGATGATGATTCTGATTGACAGTCTTATTTGAACTATATTTCTGTAGATCTTAAGTTTGTAGAAGAACAAAGGCTGAATTTGATTTCAAAATATAATAATCTTTTGTTAGAATTGAATAAATGTAGAGATGAATTGCTTGTACTTAAACAAACCAAGTTAGAAGTTGTCACACTACAAATTCAAAACACTGAGATTTTGAAAAAGAATCAAGCCCTTCAAAATGAACTTAACAAAGAAAAGGCTGTCATAGAAAGCTGGACTAAAAAGAACCCAAGAGTCTATGAATCTGTCAGTCTAATTCCTAGTGAAAATAAGAAAATCATAGGAGGAGACCAACTCACTGACTCCCCCAGTGAGACTGACAAAGAAAAGGCTTTTATTCCAGTTGGCTTATCTTTTGAGCAAGAGATGAAACCCAAGTCAAATGACTGGATTGTCAGGGACAACCCAGTCAGTAAGTTACCCAACTTTGAGACTGGGAAAATCTTACTTCCTGAAAGTCAGGCTCTGAAAAGTATGCTAGGACTCACTGATCAACCCAATAGTACTGAGTCAATCACTGAGTCAGAATCAGAATCAGTTGCACCTCTCCCACCACTGAAAGTCCTTCAGGGAGCTTCTCCAAGCTCAGACCTCATACCATTGGTCTATTCTGAACATTCTCCAAAGGAAAAATCAGGACTGGGAAAAACAATCCTGAAAAGACAAATCCCTGAGGTCTCAGTAAATACTGATGACTCATCAACTTCAGTCCCTTCTGAAGTTAAAATAGAAAGCCCTGACTCAAAAATTGATCAGTTGGCTGAGCTTGTCAGGAAGCTGAGTGAGAAGATAGAATCTTCTGAGAAAACTCCTAAATCTAAGATTAAGGAAACAAAATCAGCTTCCACAAGTTCCAAACCAAAACCAAAGCCCACCAAACCTCTGCTGAAATGTGAGCTGTGTCACTTTACCAATCATTCCACTGATGATTGCTATAGAATCCTTTACTGCATGATATGCAAAAAGGAAGATCACAGAACATCTGATCATCAATCATACACAGCCTCATCAAAGATGGCAAACTTTAAAGCAGTTGCTCATAAGTATCCATCTGATTCAAAGCAGAAAATGAAACAAAAGGCAAAGCCTTTTGAACCTTGCCCTCATTGTGGATTCAATGATCACCTCCCTGAGGATTGCCTAATGGACACATGTTGTGACTTATGTGGTGATCCCACTTATGACACCTCAGGACATGAGGAGGTCATTCAGGCAAGAAGAGGAATGACCAAACCATCCTCTCAGTCTGTTGAGTCATCCACTGCTATCAAATGCAAAATTTGTGGGAGCTCAGTCCACTCTACGACTGACCATGAATCATTGTCTACTTTTAAGCAGGCTATTAAAGCCAAGCCCTCCAAGAAGAGGGGTCCTAGAAAGAACTAATTCAGTTTACAATTTGTGCAGAGACATGTCAGGGAGCCAATTTGGCATCTAGATAGTGGATGTTCAAGGAGCATGACTGGTGTGATAGAATATCTGCACAAATATGTAGAGGAACCAATACCTAAGGTGGTATTTGCTAATGACTCATCGTGTCTCACTGAAGGGTATGGTTTAGTAAACTGCAATGGTATAGTCTTTACTAGGATAGCTTATGTAAATGGCCTTAAGTATAATCTAATCAGTGTCAGACAACTATGTGATGCAAAGTACATAGTTCAGTTTGATGATAAGCAAGGAACCATCTTCAATGCAAACAAGGAAGTTGTCCTTATTGCACCAAGAAGGCAAGATGTTTATGTGTTAGACATGACCAGTCTAACTCAGAATGGAACTTGTCTCTTTGCTAAGGCCACTGAGACCCTCAACTGGCTTTGGCATAAGAGACTCTCCCATCTGAACTTCAAAAACATAAATCATCTTGTGAAACAAAACAAGGTCCTTGGCTTACCATCTCTTGTGTTTTCAAAGGATAAACCATGCTCAGCTTGTGAAAAAGGCAAACACAAGAGAGCATCCTTTAAAACCAAAACCAACTTTTCCATCAGGAACTGCCTACACCTTCTTCATATGGATCTCTTTGGGCCCATCAGTCCTAGATCTATTAACCATGAGAAGTATACTCTAGTCATTGTGGATGAATACTCAAGATACACTTGGGTTTACTTCCTGACCAAAAAGAGTCAGGCAGCAGAAACTATCATGTCCTTTGTCAGGAACATTGAAAATCAGAATGACATCAAAGTCAAACAGATTAGGACTGACAATGGGACAGAGTTCAGGAACCATGAACTTGAAAGTTTCTGTGATTAGAAAGGTATCCATCAAAACTTTTCCTCACCTTACACACCTGAACAAAATGGTGTGGCTGAAAGGAAAAACGGAACACTCATTGAAGCTGCAAGAACAATGTTAAATGGATCAGTCCTCTCCAAACATTTTTGGACTGAAGCAGTCAAAACTGCCTGTTATACTCAGAACAGATCCATCATTGTCAAGAGACATAGCAAAACTCCTTATGAGTTATTCAAGGGAAGAATCCCTAACATCAGCTACTTTCATGTCTTTGGGTGTCCTGTGTTTATTCATAATCACAAGGATCACTTAGGGAAATTTGATGCCAAAGCTGATGATGGATACTTCCTAGGCTATTCCCTTGTCTCAAAAGCCTTCAGGGTGTTCAACACAAGGAGACAACAAACTGAGGAAACATTCCATGTTACCTTTGATGAGAGCACTGAAGCAATCAGGTTCTCAAATGCCTCAGTGGAAGAAATAGGAATCAATGATTCATCCAGATATCCTCCTGATGAATATGATCCTGAAAACAATCCTTCCACTCAGTATCAAGCAAATGCTGATATCTCCTATCACATTATCCCTCACAACCTCCCTTACCCACCCATCACTGAGTTTATTGAAGCACAAACAAACACTGATACATTAAATCAGTCTGTTCAAAGTGCTCAGGAACCAAACAATCTCAGTGATCAGCCAACCCATTCAGACACTCAGGATCCTGAAAATTCTCAAGTGTCTGAACCTGATCCTACACCTCTACCAAATCAGGCCTCCACAAGTTCCAATCAGTATCCTAGACCTCAGGAGAGTTGGACTAGGTCTCAGGACATAGAACTTGTCAACATCATTGGAGAGCCTACTGAAGGCATGCTCACTGGAAGCATGGCTGCTAAACTAAGGGCAGCTTCAGCCAATGAATGCCTATTTGTGGATTTCATTTCCACCATTGAACCCAAAAGTGTCAAAGAAGCACTTACACATCCTAGTTGGGTTCAGGCCATGCATGATGAACTGGAATAATTTGACAGAAATAAGGTGATGACCTTAGTCAAATGTCCTGATGGTGTTACAGTCATTGGTATGAAATGGGTATTCAAAAACAAATCTGATGAAAATGGCATAGTCATCAAAAACAAGGCCAGACTGGTTGCCAAAGGCTACAACCAGCAAGAAGGCATTGACTATGAGGAAAAATTTGCACCAGTTGCAAGAATGGAAGCCATCAGGATCTTCCTTGCATTTGCAACCTACATGAACTTCAAAGTGTACAAAATGGATGTTAAAAGTGCATTCTTAAATGGCTCACTGAAAGAAGAAGTTTATGTCCAACAGCCTCCTGGATTTGAAAGTTGTGAGTTTCCTGACTATGTCTGTAAGCTTGACAAAGCCCTTTATGGACTGAAGCAAGCTCCCAGGGCATGGTATGAAACTCTCTCATCCTTCCTGATCCAAAACAAATTTGTCAGAGGCAAGATAGACAACACCTTGTTTATCTACAAGACAAAAGATGATGTCATACTTGTTCAAGTATATGTTGATGACATCATCTTTGGCTCAACAAGTTACAAACTTTGCAAACAATTTGAAAAGTTGATGGCAAAGAAATTTGAAATGAGCATGATGGGAGAACTGACTTACTTTCTTGGCTTGCAAATCAAGCAGACTGATAAAGGAACCTTTATCAGTCACGAGAAGTATGTCAGAAACATACTGAAGAAGTATGATCTCAGTGACTGTGCCTCAGTCAAGACTCCCATGGTTCCACCAAACAACCTTGGTTATGACCTCACTGGTAAACCAGTCAATCAGACTCTATTCAGAGGAATGATTGGGTCACTGATGTATCTCCTTGCATCAAGACCTGACATCTAATTCTCAGTATGTTTGTATGCCAGATATCAATCTGAACCAAGAGAATCACATCTCACTACTGTGAAAAGGATCCTCAGGTACCTGAAAGGTACCCCAAGCCTTGGATTATACTATCCTAAGTGCTCAGGCTTTGATCTCAAGGGATACTCAGACTCTGACTATGCTGGTTGCAACATGGATAGGAAAAGCACCTCAGGCTCCTGCCAATTTCTTGGTGGAAAATTAGTCTGTTGGAGTGCCAAGAAGCAACAATCAGTTGCCATGTCCTCAGCAGAAGCTGAATATGTTGCAACAGCTAGCTGTTGTGCAAATGTACTTTGGATGAAAAGTCAGCTCAGTGACTATGGCATTCAGTATAAGATGGTACCCATCTTTTGTGATAACACAAGTGCAATTGCAATATCCAACAACCCTGTTCTTCATCAGAGAACAAAACACATTGATATCAGATATCATTTCATCAGGGACCATGTCATGAATGGTGACATTGAATTACACTTCATCCCTACTGAATATCAGTTAGCTGATATCTTCACCAAACCTTTGGATGAACCAACTTTCACAAGACTGAAAGCTGAACTAGGAATGTTGGATATAGAGAATCAGTCCACTGATTGAATCCTTCCAACTGAAGTGTAAATTCTTAAAACCTCAGGTCCCTGACTCAATGTGTTCGTCAGTGAACAAGATCACTGAATCACCCTTCCTGAACCCCTCAGTGAATGAATTGTCATTCAGGGCCCTCAAGATGTCATTCAATGCTAACTTAAATGCTCTAAGTATTTAGTTAGTAAATGTCCTAGGTTGGTGACTGACTTCTTATTTAATATAGGAATATATGTCTCTTTATCCTTCTGGCATACACATCTTGGCCCCCCACTTTCCCACTAGGCATTAATTGCCTCTCCAAACACATAATAGAAATGTGATGACTCAGCTCTGCAAATTACACTTTTTGCAGACGGCACAACTGTTCACCATGACAGTTGCCGAATACATGGGAAGTGGAAACGTAGCATTTAATGCGGATTTCAAATGTTTTATAAAACAATTTTCAAAATTTTGAGACTAACCGCTTTATGCCCAAAATACACTCAACCTCCACTTCCCTATAAAAACCCAAACAAAAAAATAACACACACACGTTTTATTTAGAAATCATAAGCAAACTCTTTGCCCTTTTCTCTATCAAACAAATTGTGTGTGTTCTTAGCAATTAGAAACCCAGACCATTTTTCCGACCAAAACCCTAACACAAAAATGGCATCTTCTAATGCTATCAACCTCGCCCCAAATGTGAATTTTCCAATGGAGGGCGTGGACATGACCAAGAACAACGTGGTTGGAAATTTCCACTACCCTCAACAATATGAGGGGTACAAGGATGTGGTTAAGTATTTACATAACTGCTTCCTTGCCATAGCCTTTACCAAAACCCCATCAGTCATCTATCATGACTACCTCAGGGAGTTCTGGTGTACCGCAACGGCTACTAGCCTTAAGGATACCAGAGAATCAATCATCACATTCACTGTGATGAATGGGAAGAAACCCCTCTCCCTGGACTACAAGACCTTTCTCAAGGCTACTGGCCTTGATTTCGCCCAGACCTTTGAGGCAAACCCTACTGACCAGGAAATTAAAGCAGAAATGCTATTCCTTGGGCCTCATGATGCTAAGCGTCTTACTTTGTCTCCTGAAGCCTTGTTAGAAAAGGCTCCCATAGTGAAGACATGGTTTCACCCCATCTGGAGACTCATGATGACATTTGTCATTCAAGTCCTCGGAGGGAATAAATCCTCCACTGAGCAAGTGAACTCATCACAGCAAATGATGATGTTCAGTCTCTTGGAGGGTAGAAAAATTGATATCGGAAGAATAATCTTCCGTGACCTCGTTGCCAAGCTCTCAGGAAAACATAGGCAAAGACACATGTCTTATCCTAGGTTCATTTCCTGTGTACTTCAGGACCTTCTTGGTTTTGACTACTTAAGGTCTGATGATCAAGGTACAAAACCTGACGTCTTGCATAAGACCAATTTTAGTAGTGACATCACTGAGGCACAACCAACCGCCCTGACCAACTACATGTTAGTAGTCATTCAAGGTGAAAAAGCAAGCTCCCCAGTACCTTCACCAACAAAGAAGGTGAAGAAGAAGAAAGGGGGACAGTCCAGTAAGGTGGTTAGACCTAAACCACTCGTCACTGAGACTGTTGCCTCAGGCACCCTTAACATTGTGGCCCAGACCTCAGAAACACCCACTGCAGAGACCCTTCTGACCACAAAACAACCGTCACCGGAGGTCACTGAGAAATCATCCTTAGTGTCCTCGGACAAATCCTTTCCGCATGTTTCCTTTGACATAAACAAGTCAGAGGGATCAGGAACATCCACCCATTCACATCCCAATGAAGGCACTGATAAATCACAATCAGAGCCTGAGGGAGTACAGGGTTCTATATCCTCAGTGGGGCAGCATTACTCCACTGAGAAGGGGACCCACACCCACTCACATCCCATTAACGTCTCTGAGAAATCACACTCAGAGTCTCAGGGAGTTCAGGACCCTAAATCCCCAAAAGGACAGACCAATCCTGATGGGAAGGAGGTCCATACATCTTCACAAGGAGTGCCTCATGATTCCACTGGAAAACACCCATAAGTGGATGAAGGCGCTCAGGGGTACAAAGACTCGGAGGGATATAAACCACCCGCCGATACGAAACCCAAACCCACCTCAGGCATCTCAGGCACTTTTGTTCTATCGGGAACTGACCCTAAAAGTCAGGCTGGGCAAACCCCCCCAGTTATTATGACTAGTCAGGCTGGTCAAACCCCACCAGTTATTATGACAAAAGAGTCAGAACCTGGCCACAACGAAGGTGAGCCCTCTTCTGAGGGGGAGCCGGATATCCTGAAGGCTCCTTCTCTGGCTGACTATGAAAATTTGTTGGCTGATGAGTCAGAGGAGGAGATTGATTTTGGTGATGATGATATCCCTGATGCTGAGGAGGAAATGGAGGGTCAATTAAACCCTCCTCAGCACTCTGAGCAACAACATTCTTCTCCTCCTCCTGAGGATCAACCACCCAGTTCCCCAACAACCTCATCATCATCATCAGGTGCTTCAGCCACTCCTGAGTGGTTGCAAAAGTATGACAATGCTCGTCCGGCATCTGAAAGGCAACTGGCCAAATTCCTTCGCAAAGCTAACGAAGGTCTTTACAACATACTCACGGATGAGCAATGGAATAAGCACACTGAAGTGGCAGCCTCCTATGCCGACTTCAGGGCCTCTGTAGAAGAATCTCAGGCAAAGATTCTTCAGGCAGCCAATCTCACTGATAAACAACTTGGTGACCTGAATAAATCTGTGGATGAAATAGCCACTAGACAGCATCAGGAACTCTCCAACATCCTCAAGGCTATTGAATCAGTCCAAGAACAACTTGCAGAAGATCCAATCTTAATCAAAAGACTGGATGCCTACTTGGCCTCTCAGGCGTCCACCTCCACTAACATTACTGAGCTTCTAAAGCTCCTTCAGGGGGTGGATCTTCAAGGTCTCAGGACGCAGCAAGATTCAATTCATCAGGTTGTTATTGCATCCAAGGAGCACCTGATCAAAATCTCTTCAGCCTTTGAACAACTATCAACAACACATAATGAGCTGGTCACCCACTACACCACCCATGTCACTTAACTCACAACCCACCAAAAGGAAATGGCTGCCGAATTAAGTGCTGTAAAGAATGAGACTTCTGAAACAAAGTTTATGGTTTCCAACATCCTATCCATTCTTCAGGCCTCTCATGTTACTCCACCTCCTCAGTCAGTAGGTGTCTCCACTGAAGTTCCAACACCTGCTGAGGGGAGAAAAATGATGATTCGATCCCTGATCCTACTTTCGCTTTGGTGACTGTCCCTAAGACATCCACCAGTCAACCCCCTCCCATTGACAAAGGGAAGAAAATCATGGTGACTGAAACAAACCCTCCTCCTGAAGCACGCTTAGTCAAGGCTTCAACTGAAAGACGTGCAGATCCTGATGCACCATTCTATGTTGATTTAGAGGATGGGAGAAGGGTCTATGGGACTCATGAACAACTAGCTGAAATCTTACACGAAGAAGATCTCAGGAAGGACCAAGAGAAAGAGCAGGAACTCAACAGGTCTGTAATTTATGAGGTTGCCAAGGAGGAAATTAAGGAGTCTAATAAAGAAATTCAGGGAGATGAATTCATCAGGCTACAAGCCCAACTTCTTCAAGAACACAACAAACAAGCCAAACTTAAGGAAGAAAGGAGGCAGAGGATATATGAGAGGTACGTATGGCACATGACCAAAACCAAGGATGAAGGCACAATCACTGACATCACCATTCACAACACCAAACCCTTAAGCATAACAATTCATAGGGGGCCAAGAAAGTCTGAACATCTTCCAACAATCAAATTTTCAGACTATGGGTTAAGAGAATGGGATATGATGATGCCCATCCTGAGGAAGAAAACCTCAAGCAAGAATGCCCCAACCCTCATCAAGTCTCTAAGTGCTAAGTATGAGGAACTCTCGAAAGTGGCCAAAAGTCTTGGAATTGACCACGAGAGGGCACTTGCTTCTCAGGGACTGCCTATCCCTGAACTTACTCAGAAGACCGGGAAGAAAAGAAAAGTTGTGGCTCTTAAACCTGAACAATACATAGCTGCACTTCACTGCAACAGGATTACTCCTCAGGGAGTCAAGTTCCGTCCCAACCTGGTCATCAAGGAACTTGAGTATGGTATCTTCTTTGTGGATGAATTTGGTCAGGAAGCCTTTCAGAGAGTCTCTGACATTGATAAAGTGGAAACAACAACACTCCTTGCCTACAAACTGATGGCGCTTAATATCAGGAGTCCTGATAATGAGGAGTTTGTAAGGCTGATGGATCAAATGATGAAGGAACGACCTGATAAAGAGGTGTTGATGTCAAAGAAGGCGAAACTAGAACTCATGGGTATCCTTCAGGAACCTTGAGTATTTTGTTTAGATGTTAGGACTTTGTAATAATATGAATAAAATGTTGGTCCATGTTTATGTTATATCAGTGTCCTTAACTGTCTTCTTGTATATTCAGTATGAGAAGAAGCCTTTAGCTCACTCATACTAATCAAAACACTTAGGCATAATTTATATCCAAATAGGGGGAGATTGTTGGGTTCGTAAATACCCAATTATCTTAAACAGGATTTGAACACAAATTAAGCCAAGTGTTTATCAACCGAGAACAATTCAAGTCACTGAGTGAACAGTAACTCAGTGAGTCATCTTCAGGAAGCTTAAGGAGAATTCAAGAAGAAGGATTCACTCCTCAGGAAGGCGGGACTCCCTGAGTGTGACTTAAGCCAAATAAGAAGATGATGGGTTCAGTGAGTACTGACAAGAGCTCACTGAACCCCTCAGTCTCCTCAACAACAAATGTAATTGATGACTGAAGACTGAAGACCAAGCCTGAAGAATCTGAAGTCTGAAAGAAAGGCGGGACAAGGCGGGAAGAGTTTGAAAAGATAAGGAGAGGTCCTTATCAAAGCAAAGTCAAACTTTCCCTGAATGGCGTGAGAACAAGAACAGTGTTATCACTGACGCTCAGAAAGCAGTTTCAACCTTATCCCAAAATAGATTCTTATAACTGTCAAAATACTGTTGTATTTTGACAGACTAGTTAGGTCATTCTTTTTGTACTTTTAGTCACGGGTTGTTCTTTTATACTTGTGTATAAATAGGATAGATGGGGAGAAAAGTGGGATAAGTTTTGTGCATTAAAAGCTTAGACTTTCACAAAACCACTTTTCTCCTCCAAAGAACAACACATCCCTGAGATAGCTCAGTGGGTCTTTTTGTTGTCACTCAAGAACAGCTTGAGTTTAGTGAGGAGAACACCATACCTTGTCTATTCAATCCCAAGTGTTTATTCCGCAAAACACTTGGGTAATAGATTCTTTGATTAATTTCTAATAAGAATTTAAACGTTGAAAAACCTTTGTTGTTTTTATCTTTGCGTTCTTACTTATTTGGTAAAATTAATCATTACATTATATCAGTCTTAGTACACGTTTAGGATAACTTTATAGTTATTTCTATAAGTGTAACGGGAACAACAGAAACTCTTATAGGTACACTTACAAGACGCAGCCGTCTCCCTTTCTCCCGTTGCTCTATTGTTGCTACTCGAACGAGCTACTGTAGTCGCTTGGGTTTCGAGTACTGCAACAACGATGTTGGTTACCAATTTCCGGATAGCTTCAGGTGTCATAGTTGGGGTTGGTGCCGGTGTGATATTTGCCTTTCTCATGTGGGCCATCTTCTATTAATATCACAAGAAACATGGATTTAGAATTCACATAATGACCGTGTTTGAATAAATTGAGTAATAGGGTGATTGTATACAAGTCCTAACAATCTTATCACAATGTGAAATTGCAACCAACTGAGAAATCATAAGATCACGACATGTTTGGGTACTATCGTAAATAAATGACCAACTCTTGGTATAGGATTGATAAGGAACAAAGTGATTCATCATCTACAAAAGCTGAAGTTCAGCAACTTTCTCTTCATTCATCAAATTTTCTTCCAAAAATTTTCTTTAAAAATCTATGGTTATAGCCCAGTTATAACATTCAAAGAACCATAACAATCACAAGTAACATTACGACATGTCTGGATTCAATTACTACACACATGAATATAAGGAAACAACCATAACTCCACATCAATATATAGCAAATCCATAACAAACAACATAATATTAATAACTTGATCAATTGTTTTACAAAACAAACCATACAAGGTCTTTTATTAATGCCCCATGCAGCAGGTTAAGATGCCTCAAAACAACAACTGATGTGATGTATGTCTAACTGCTGAAAGTCTCATCCATGATCCCTGTGAGCTCTGAAATCCGATTCAGAAGTCTCTGTATGTCAGCCTGATGCTGGACCTGATGTCCTTCATGAGGTTCTCTAATGTATCGGCTCTGTGGCGCGTTTCTAGAGCTTCCTCAATCTGCCTCTGTTCTTCCCATTGTAAAACTGTCAGGTGGGAGCGTGTCTCGAACATCTCTGACTGAAACCTCGTCAGTCCATCCTGAAGGTCCATCCTATCGGATAAGAGGTCATGTAGGGTGCCGTTGACCGTCTCAGGGCGGTCGAGCGGTGTTCTGTCAACGATGTTCAGGAGTGTGTCAATCTGCTCCTCATGACGCTCCAGTTGTGTCATGATGGTGGAAGGAGTAGGTGTGCGGGAAACTGCTGTCCTGAAGCTCTCTCCAGCCTCGAAGACTCGGGCTGGAGGAGTGAAAACAGGTGGGAAATAGTAATGATGAAGGAGACCTGAGAGGGTAAATCCTCCTCAGGATTCGGCTTCCGTTGGTGAGGTGCAACCGGTTATGATTGGATGAGTAGATTAAACAAGTAATCGGGTCTAACCGACGGTGGAGGGGATGATGATAGTAGTTGTGGTAAGGTATGCTTAGGAGATAATGGTGGCGTCATCCTGATCATGTCTAGGGGTGAAGTAGGGGATAGGGGTAGTGATGGTGGTATAATCGGAACTACGGGTAATCGTACTCTCTTGCGAGGTGTATGCATACGGATAGGGCCATTGGGATGACTCCGAAATGGTGTCATAAATGGTTCGGGCTCATAGGGTGCTAAAATCCTGACTCGTCTGCGTCGGGCTACTGGTGCAGGTGGGGGTGGTGGAGTTGGTAATGGAGTTTCTGAATCAGCAGCAGGTAGTCACTGCTGAGTCTGCATATACTGATCATCTGTAAGTGGAGTGTAAGTGAGAGAAACTGGACGGTTCTTTGGATGAGGTGATGAAATATATGCCCGTCTAGCTAGTACATACGGGTCTTCTGATATGGGTGAGTTTGGGTTACCTAGTGCAACAGGTGGCATAGGTGGGGTGTTCGACACTGTAGCAGTCGATGTGCTAGGAACTATGGGTGAGGTGATAGATGGTAAGGTATCCTCGGATTCCATGTCTGATGATGAGGTGCTAAGGTGTGATACTGTAGGCATGGTACTGTAGTAACCCGAAAGTAGTAAATGTAAGTAATTAATAACATCAAGGGTGTGAAAATAAAGGTGAAATAATCAAGTGTGTGAGAGTAAATGTGAAATAATTTTTATAGGTAACATACTGAGCACGGTGTTATACAGGTACGGAGGGCGTAAGGTTGTATGGTGTAAAATCATTCATTTTGAAAGTGTAGTTATAGTCCAATGTTTGAAAATATTTGGTTCTCTATAACCATGTCTCTGATGCCAATCTGTAACACCCCCTAAATTTTGAGTTAACAGCGGAAGACTAATCGGGGTATTACGGGGAGGATCATAGTCATAATCATAGAAAACGGCTCAAAAGAGGCGTTTTGAAAGTTATTGTCATTCAAATAATATTTTAGATACAAAAGTGAAATATCAGAGTTGTGAAATCCCATAAAATGCTTAAAGTTTAAAAATAATATTATATATAATATTATCTTGTTTTTATGTCATTTAATCCATAAATATCGTTTCCTCGAAAGTGGTGGAACGAAACGTTAAGTTAAATCGTTAAAACTCGTTATATAAACGTATAAACGTTACGTGATTTAATATATTGAATGAACGATAAATATGCACGTGATTGTATTGAAAAGTGTAAAATATAAAATAGAATTGAAAATAATATAAAGTTACAGTTTGGTCCTTGTACTTATACCAATTTTACACTTTTTACCCTAACGATGTTAGTTTTGCACCGTTAGTCCTTAGTTAACTATCAATTGCATTTATAGTCCAAAAGAGTTAAATTTTACATTTTAGACCTTCTTTTTTACTGTTTGATCATATTCTACCCTTAATTTACTGATTTGGCAGTTTTGGATACAATTATATAAAACTTACACTTTTAACCCGAATAGTGAAATACTTTGCAAACTTAGTCAAAAAATCACAAAAATAGTGTGAAATGAATTTCGAGAGTTTTAGTAACTTTATAAAGCTTATTTAAGTCAATATTAACTGCTTATTAGCCAAAGTGCTTATTTTTAAGCTTAATGGACCTTAACGATTATAAATAAAGGCCCATTAAGGTTTTTCGATCCAAAGGGTTTTAAGACAAAGTGGGCTTTTCTTTGGTCTTATTTCAGGGTCTTAAAATCATATTCAAAAGGCCTATACCAGTAGCTTATTCCAAGTGCTTAATAATAGCTTATTAGGCTTTAAAGCCCAACCGAATAAAATGAGTATATTAAAACAGTTTCGAGTAGCGTTTATGTAAGATATAAACAACTTGATTGTGTGGATCTATTCGGGTGGTCTTGGATCTTGAAAGATCAAGAAACCCATGGAGTTAGTGAGATGTTAGAGAGATGAAGTAGAGAGAGGTGAGGGAAAAACTTGTAAGATTAGCTTGAGGTGTGTGAAATAATACAAGAGTTCCAACCCTTCCCAAGTGTGGGAAGGGCTTTATATATTTACTAATATTGTGCCCCTAGTGGGCTGTGGAGTGAGCTGACAGTGGGGAAAGCCCCGAACCACTCCACAAATATAAATACGACTAAACTAATAATACTAATAATACTAATATTACTAAGCTAATATTAATAAGCCTACGAGCTATGTGAATGCTAAATAGATGCTCGGGGTGACCGAGCCTTCATCTGAATATTTATATTCCTAACAATCTCCCCCTAAGGGAGGTCACCCCGGAAATAATAATTTGAATTCTAGCATTCTTTCTTCTGAACTTGTCTTTATAGCTCGTAGTCTTTGATTCTTCAAAGTCTTGTATCTTTGTGCATTGTGCATCCAGCAGTAATCATTTGATGACTGTTTGATTGTCTTGGATGATCTTTGAGTATTCTTCGACTTTATCATCCAACATTTGTTTCCAAGTCATCTTACAGCAGTATGTCTCCACGTGATGTGATTGTCTTTGAGCCGACATGCTCACACTATTTGGTGTCATGATCTTCAACATCAGAGTTTGCAGAAGCTGTGTTAAAGGTCTTTAGGTTGATCATGACTTCTTTGATTAAGATGATGATGTAGTGTGAACATGTGGTAGAGGATTGGCATCTTTTCTGCAACCAGCTACAACCGCATTCAGCTGCAACCTCAATCAGCTACAACCGCAAACAGCTGCAACAGCAATCAGCTTCAACTGCCAGATGTTCCTGCATACGACAGTTAGCAATAAAATGTCCGGTACTTACAGGTTCAGACTTCGAGATTGTTAACAGCATAGTGTGAAAACTCTCTCTAATCCTTACCAGGACCGTTCCTAATCGAAAACCCACAGAGGGCTTTTTAAGATCGTACCGTAGTATATCAACGATTAGGTGAGTCGCTGGAGATCACTCCACGACTGTAGACCGTTTGAAACCACCGCGATCACTAAGCGTAATCCACAGGGAATTACCGAAGTGACCTGCTTTCAGGGCTGCTTGATGTTGACCCTGGCAGGAATTTCCATTCAATCATTGAGAATTACATTCGTAAATTCTCTCATAAATGTTCTGGCAGATTGCTAAGATCTGCGTAGGACTCTTAGTTTACAACTGGTGTCCTTGAAGTTGACCAACCAGTGTAGAAATAGTTTGTGTCCCTAAGAGATCTTTTTATGCATCTCGTAGCTCTAGACTCTATTGTGCATTTTGATTTGGTGGTCGAAGGCTGGAGAGGACTGCCACCTTTTTAATATCATCTAACTCGGAGTGAGAGAGACGATAGAAATGTATTGAACTCCGTGACAATTGAAACAAGAGTCCTTTGAGGGACCTTGAGTGGCTAGGGAGGGTTATGCAGCGTATCACTGGGTCCATGATACTTTGTCTTCAATGTCAGCAATCAACTAAGTGATTCTGACAGCATATGTGTTGACCCGGTTTCTGCCTAAAGTGTAAGGAGGGCTTCTTTCTTTTCACCCTTCATCCTTACATTTCTTTTTCATTCTTCAACCCCTTCAGTGCTTACCGAGACTTCATAACTAGCACCTTGTTTGGTTTGTTCCAGTACTAGCTCCATCTCAGTCGGCACTTTTCCCTTATCTAATTTTCTCCTTTTTAATCATGCCTAAGGACTTCTACACTAACTAGTGGATTGTCCCTGGGTAGATCCCTCCGGCTCTGGCGGGATCGTGGGAACTTGAGCCTAACCTAACCATCCTTATAACTCCATACATTCATTAAAATGGTCGGTCTTTGGTGTACTTCCACGATTGCCATAAACCAAATCTTTGAAAAATCTCTCAAAGTGTTCATGATTCTGAAACACATTTTTGCAAACACTTGAGAGTTTTATATTTTTCAAATGCTCCCCCTCAACATGTGATCGAATAATTGTTTTATAAATTTGCACATGTCAGGTGAA